>CM060954.1:38815418-38929438 GCA_030765055.1 Mantis religiosa
ATCCCGGATACTGTGCCCCGGAAGAGGATGCCAGTGAAGCACCGAGGCAGAACAAGCCTCCTAATTGCCTTACCATCCGAAGACGTTTACGAAGGCCGCAGACAGATTGACTGCAGGCAGTAGCGGAGAATTCCCTCACGATCTACATGCTTCCAATACAGTGCCCATTATCTTTTCTCAACACCCACAGTTGCAAACTGAATGTAAACCGCACGTTTTCCATGCATCTATCAAGTACATTAAAAGCAAAATACTAGGAAACCATTTTGCTTGTTCTATTGTTTACTTCATCGCTATACTCTACGTGAGATGTGGTTTAAATCAAGTGGTGCTTCCTATTCTATCCTTTTATTTAAGGAAGTTGAGATTATTCTCCATCTTAAGTGAACGTACTCGATGAATCAGTCTTCTACCCAAAGACTTCCTTATATATTCCCTTTTTCTGCTTTCATCTTCTCCATGTATGAACCAATTTATCTTCATAAAGTCTATAATCTTTTATCTCCCACACCTAAACCTCTTTACTATTCATTTTTGCACCTGTTCAAACTCTAAGCTAAAATAAAAACTACAATCAATTGCGAAAAAATATTCTGAGAGAAGAACAATCCAAATACTTAATGGGAAAAGCCTGCATTGGTGTTGGTTTTACTTAAAAACAAATTTCAAAAAATCCTTTATACGCCTTCTTTATCATTTATGTATGTAATTTTAATATGATACTTAATTCAACAATTCCATAAAAGGCTTTATATCAAACCCATGCTTAGGAACTTAACTTGAGAAAACCAAGAAAGCTAGCCAGGTAAATTAAGAAATTTTAAAGAAGAATTGTCAAGTTGTTAAAAGTGAGTTATGTTTTATGAGTAGCTGGCATGCTTAATTCGTAAGATTACATTAATTCTATGACGTCAGCATGCACCACAGAAATTCTATCCGGCAAATACATGGGCCTGACCTCAGTGGCGCCCCCTCCAAAAAAAATTGCAAACAGTTCAGAAACCTGGGGGGGCCAGTGACTCCGGATCCCGATGTCTCCAGTCCCGTACTTAACCAAATTAAGCCCCTGGGGGCACAATAAAGGTTAAATATCGCTTCCGTTATTGTTTTCATCTGCCACATGATCAGCAGATACTAACTGAGGCCTGTAAACTCCTTAATAAATTGATAAACGTTTCTGTTTTAATTGTTTTAAAAAATGATCGGTTTATATTAAGGTGTACAATACAAACAAAGAAAGCAAAACAAAAAATTAAAGGAGGTCACGGAAGTTTAATCTAGTAAGCAACAGAATCCTCTATTGCCCAAATAAAATGCAGCACGTATACAGTCTGTCTAATGAAAGCGAGTGCAGTTTGCCCCTTAAAGGGAACTCACTCTACCGCCCACTAATGACCGTCATAAATCTATCTCCACACTTCAGAAATGGAACACTGTCTTTGAGGACCAATAGCAACCCTGATTTTCTCGAAGTGACAGTTGCATGTTTACTCCACGTGGAGTCTCAGTTGCCAAAGTTCCAACTTCCAGTTGATCTGTTTCATTACATGCAGAAATTGTTGTGTATCACGATGTGGAGACCGTGGGAGGGAAATGCAGTGGTAAATGCAAATGAAGTAGTAGATAACTTTCAGTCATGTAAAAATAATCAAAAGTGAAGACAGTAGTGTGAATAACTGGGCCGAGTTATGTTATTGGAAAAGCCTCAAAAAAACAAAGTTATAACTGGAACTGTTTCTAAGCAAATTCGAGCGCTTGTTTTGAACACATATAAATATGTGCTGACAAATAATCTTGGTAAGGGGTCATGCAATGAACCTGATGATAAATTCTGGGTATTCACAGAAATACAGTAATTAATATTGTGATGAAAGGAATACCAAAGACGCCAATCAAGTGTAAAAACAAAAGCAAACGTTTCTCTAAAGTAGATAACTTCACATGCGATTTAATTCGTCAAGAAATTTATAGATTCTATGCAAAAGGGAGAGCGCCCACCATAGACGAATTGGTTGCACATTTGCAAGAAATTTGTGATTTTCCTTATGGGCACTGCACTTTGCGCGGTCTCCTAAAGGAGCTGGGTTTCAAATACCGCACATTGAATAATTTAAGGGTTATTATGGAATCCAGTAGAATTGTAGCTTGGTGATATATATCGTCAAAACTAAGAAAGTTTTGCAGTAATAGACATAAGATAATTTATTTAGACGAAACCTCGTACGGTACCCATGACGTATCCAGAAAGGTGGCAACCTTGCAGAAAGGTCTGGGAGGAGGAAGGCCGGTGTTGTAAAATGATTATAAGGGTTCGTCAAAGGCAGCGGCCGACGTGCACATGAGTTAACTAAACAGACTTTACAAGGAAGACTTCCGTTGGTGGTACACTTCGAGAGCGCCATGACTTGTTTACACTGCATACTTATAAAATATCCTCAATAATATTGCCACCAATAAAGTTGTTGAATTGTCATGTCAGAAAACATTTATGTGATCATGTGCAAATCCCTTACCAAGAATATATCAACATCTTTAGTCGATTCTGCTTAATCTTGCACATATGAAACTTTCCAATTCTCTATGTAACCTCTACGAAAGTCATCTCAGATTTAAAAGCCGTGCCAAGCAACTAGCTATCTCATCATCGGTTGGTACATTGCATCCAACTGCGCTTCACAATCTATAGATCTCATTGCATCCGGCTTTTGTTTGTGGGTCACATTAAAAACGAGTTTTGATGGCTTACCCAGCATTCCTACCATTCTTTCGGCAATAAACCGGTAACATTTCAAGATTCTATCTGAAAATGAGTAGGTATCTTTTCAGATGTAACAGTGTTCTGTGGATGAAATTAACTACAAATCTTGTTTTACAAAAATAAATTATTCTGTTTGGCCAATAAAGAGAAACTATTTATTGTTGATATACACATAACAAAATGTATAACTTTCTTAATTGTGAAGATTCATTTTAAAGACTAAAGCCAATCCTCAAAAACCAATTGTTATGCAAAGAAAAGAATTGAAACTACGAAAAGTTTAATAACTTAATATTCATAGAATTAACAGCTTTCTACGCAGTCCAAGACACATTATAGGCAATAGCCAATCAATACATGGACAAGTAACACAGAGTTCACGTCTAACGGTGTAAGTTTCCAAAATAAAACTGTCAGATGTGAATGGGTAAATCACATAAAATGACGGCACGGTTTTGGGTTTGAATAATTATATTTAAGCTTCATCACAACCCACACTTATTTTGCTGAAATAATAGGATAATAAGTAAAATATTTAATAGCTCTACAAATTTGGTTACTGAATATATATTTCTTTATAAAATGGATAGATTTTGTCTCTTCTTTTCACAATCTGATTGTGCATACTGTGTATGTGAAAGAGAGAGAGAGACAGAAAGAGAGAGAAGAAATTGAAATAGTGTTGACATATGTGCACCTCGATCGCATCTACAATGATATTACGAGGGCTGTTAAATAAAGAATGATCACAATTTTTTTTTTGACAACGTACCTCTACTCATCCTCATAATTTTGATGGTCCTTCTCAAAATAGTCTCCCCTGAATGCGATGCAATTGTCTCAGCATTTCTGCCAGTCTGCAAAGACATGCTGGAAACCATTTTTGAGAGATCCTTCAAAATCGCCTCCGCAGCCTTCATCACTGCTTCTGATGATGGATAATGCCTCCCACGAAGGCGTTTCTTCAAGTTAGGGAATAGAAAAAAGTCACATGGGGCTAAATCCGGACTATAGGGAGGGTGAGGAATGTACTTCACGTTGATTTTTGCAAGATATTCAGCAACAACATTGACAATATGCAGCCGTGCATTATCGTGGTGCAGCATCCAGCCTGCTTCACGGAAATGAGGTCTTTTGCGCCTGATATGGACTTGCAATGTTTTCAGGACATTCCTGTAGTGTTTTCCAGTTACTGATGTGTGTGCAGGTACAATATGCTGATAAACCATTCCATGAATATCAAAGAATGAGATGACCACAACATTCCCAGCAGAAGCAACCACTTTTGCTTTTTGGGGGTTGTTGATGAAGGAGATTTCTACACTGAGCTTTGGTATTTGCTCTCAGGATCAAAATGATGTAGGCAAGTTTCATCAGCAGTGATTACGTTTGAAAGAAACTCCGCATTTTCCTCTAACATCAATTTAACTGCATGTTACCTCCATTGCAGCGGTAGGTGATACTGAACATGTCTGAACTTGCCTGGTTCTCACAGGCGGGAACCAGGAGTACCAACAATGAAACTACTATGGCGTGTTTGTTTCACATTAATCTAACAGAATATAATAAGATTGAATTATAGTGCGAAAAATTATGATCACTCTTTATTGAAAAGCCCTGGTAGTTCTGTGACGATTAAATTGGTGGCAAGAAAAATAAATAAATCGACATTAGCGTTTTTGAAACCCGGAAACATTTACTATGCAGAGAAATGAAAGACGCTCAAATCTACTAAAACTTAACCTTCGAAATATACTAGCTAATGCCTTAATGAATTTTTAGGCCATGTACAGATTTGGAGTGCTGCAAAGTTCACTGTGAATAGGTCATGACTTGCTTGCTGAAGGTAACAACTGCGCATAGAGGTTGACTGTTTACCCTTCCTCTATCGGGCCCGGTACTCAGGAAAGCTAGTTTTGTTTGCGGTCACCATAGCACGTACCCAAACACAATAACAGAGTCACTGATCCATGTGCATTGTTTAATGTTTAGAGAAGGATAACGAGTAGACAGATCCCCTCCTGTCTCACTCAGACATCACAAATACTTTGCTGAAGACCTACAGTTACTCCAAAAAGCATTCGTCTAATGCAAGAGTTTATGTTTAAGGATATATGCATAGTGGAAAATAATCAGGATAAAGAACAGCAGGGACACTGTCTTATTTATTGATTAGTGAAAAAGAGAATACAATAAAGAAACATATAGTATCTATTCACATAAACATAGTTAAACTTTTAAAATTAAAGATATACAATATAGGATGCAAAATAAGTATTCGTCTGCATATTGAAAATGGTGTAAAATGTTACGTTTAGTACTTAGTAGGCCCTCCATTCCTTTCTATAATCTCTTGCAAACTCCTTGGCATGGATTTCACCAAAGATTGTCTTTTTTCACTGTATTTTTGCGTCATTCCTCTAGTAGAGCGTTCCTTAGATCCTTTATAATAGATATCTGATGATTCCCAATATTTTTATCCAGTATTCTCCACAAATTCTCTATTGGATTCATGTCTGGGGATTGCGGTGGTGTCGGCATCTATCGTGGAGTATTATACAGCAACCATAGCCTTCCATCTATAGCTGTGTGTTTTGGATCATTATCTTGTGTGAAAATATAATCCTAAGAAAGACCGAGATTATTCACACTTCTGGACAGATGTATTTTTAGGATGTTTATATAAATCTTATGGTTCATAATTCCATCAATAAAACACAAATCCCCCACACCATTTGCACTCGCGCAGCCCCAGACAAGTACTGAACCGCCTCCATGTTTAACTGAAGCTGTTATATTTTTCTCCTCAAGCTCGCAATTCTTTTTTCTTGAAGATATTACTCGCTCTTTTGACTTAATTAGCTCAAAATGACTCTTGTCAGTAAATACAACCTTCTTCCAGAAATCAAACCCATCGTATTTATGTTCTTTTGCGAAAGCACCTCGCTTCTTTCTGTTGATTTTACTGATGTATGGTTTTCTATGGGCTGTTCGGTCTGCATACTCAGCTTCATAAAGCATGTTTCGTATAGTATGAGCTGAAACGGACTTTCCTGTGTGTATTTGAAAGTTTAGGATTCTTCTTGACTTTTCTAAGTAACTGTCGCTTCTCCATCTCGGATAGAACTGCAGGACGACCGTAAGTTTTGTTCTGATCAAACCTTCACTGCACTGATAGGTCTTCCAATGGTTTATCCAATTTATTGAAAATATTCTTCTTTTTTAAATAACCTGATGCAAATTTCTCTCTCTTGTTTTGAAGTTTCGTGACGTTTTCGGCCTATGTTACTTAAATAGCAGTCAATGGCTTTGAAAACAGAGATGGAACTGTCAACAACAGTGGATGAAACACAACTGCATTAGAAAAGTGAAGGGATGTGTGTCAGCGAGGCAGCAAACCTGGGATCTTGTTTACTAGACAAATAATTGTTTAACATCAAATGGGACATGATTTTAAATAACGTAGAGCTGTTCACTAATTAAGCAATATATGAACCCAAATTGTGTTTTATTTTTAAATATTGTGACTTTGTGGATTCGTGAAATAATAAAACGAGGTTACGAAACACAAAAACTACACTTTATTCTCCTCGAAATACACTGTTCAACATTACAAAATTGCTAGAACCTCAAAACTGTTTATTTTCTCTAACTCTACATTCAACTGTCTGTCGCTACCGGTAACGATTGGTTCCGAAGTTTTCCGAATCTCCACCGGCTTCGGCTTCGCGAGCCTACCGCCAGGGCGACAATATAGATATCCACCGATGTAAGGAAATAGTTACTGTTCGTTATTTATCTATATTTTTCTGATTGTGCTTGTTACATTCTATGTGCTATGACTAGACGAATACTTTTTGGAGTATCTGTATGCATCTTATTAGCTCCTGTGAATTCTACAGAGAGTAGAAACACATTGCACGGTTCTGCATAATGTCAAGACAGCACTCATACGGATGACAATAGCCATTCACAGCAAGACAAGAACAACACAAAGTTGATATGCACGCGAATACATCGAAGAAAGTTCCACTCCCGCAGTATTCATCAAAGAGGCTGTAGAAAACAACTTTTAACCTTAAAAGGCCCATTCAAAAATATATTTAATGCCACACTATGCATAAAATTTTGCATTTCCTATCAACTCTGAGCGTCAAAGAGAAATGTAGGTGAAAGAGAGGATTCAACCACTATTTTTTATAGAAAAGAGGCCGTAACACATACAAATGTACTGGGACTACTTACGATTATAAAATTATACCACTGAACTGAAACATCCAAAGCTTACAATTCCAAAATTTCATCAGAACCGAGGTTGAAAGTTTCTTTATAGTTTGTCATCTAGCTCCTCGAAATATATTTATTCTGCTTAATGTTTTATAACAATCGTATTTGATAATAAATACCTAAATAGCATGATTACTAGCAGCAAAAATATGGTTGTATAATTCCTGATCTGAATATTTTCACAGGCATGAGAGAACGTAAGCTTTTATGACCGGAGTCAATGCCATGAATAATTATTTCCGGGCAGTTTTGCCCTGGTCTGCTTGCGTAAGTTCGTCCATACGTTTCGTCCACAACTGCGGTGGACATCTTCAGGAGTGCGGTCGAAGTTTCTGCGGAGAAGGTTTCGCTGCGTCCGACGAAAGAAATCTCTTCACAGGCGTCTTGAAATTGACTTAGAGCTTCACACAGCCAGAGTGAAAATACTCTACTGTAATTTAAAAATGTTGAAAGAATGGGCTGTGTTCTTTTCTACATCTTCTATTCCAAGTTCATCTTAGTTCTAACAACGTGCAGCTTTATAACAAGTTCAACTGCACCTACAAAACATCTCATATATGAGGGTGTTTTTCTGTTGTTTTTTTCATCCCTGACCTCCAAATCATAATTATTAAAACACGAAATACGTTTTCCAGTTGCCTGAGTTTTATAAATATTTTATCCTTTTCGAGTTTCATCGCTCTTTAAAACCCTTATATACATAGGCTTTGTTGATTTCAATTCTTCAGATCTTCAGTAACCAAACTCAGTCTTGGTACAGGGAGTCGATCGTCTAAGAGAGATAAGAAAAACAATCTCAGAGTACTACATGGCAAAGCGAAGAAGCGTATCGTGAAAACCTCGCAACACAGAGATGTTTACCTCGGATTATGCCACATACACGGCGAGTCCAGTGTATGTATACCATGTTCAGATATAATCATGTCTTCTGGACAGCAACGTGCCATTCATCGGCAGGCGCGAGAAAACATATCATATAGACACACGCAGCTTCCAATCGCTCTATTTGTGTTTCGTAACTTACTGCACATCAAGTTACTAATCCTTGTTTCACATAAACTTGCCCCGTATCTCTGAACGGTCACGTGACCTAGTCCCCTCTCATTGGCTGCTATTGTACTATAGACTGTTGTGCGGTAAAATTAGTTCGTTATTTAACATGGTAATATATCTTTATATCTTGGAAGAGAATTGTCAAATTTATATTTTCGTAACAGTTTGAATTAAATATATTACGCAACAGAGTTGATTTATCTGAAATGCATGTTAATTCTTAAACGAAGTAAAGAGGAGGTTCCTTTGCTCTCAAGCACATGGCACGATAGCACGTGATTTAGCGGTAGTGATGACATATTTGTTTATATGACTTTTATCACTGACCTTGTTTTGAACTGGATTAGTCATATATCACCATTCGAGGGTGTGTTTTGCCGAGTGCGAGAGCTAAATTATTTTATTGATCGTTTATTGCGCATGTACTTATTATATGTATAATGGCAGAGTGTACCACCAGTTCTTCGCTGAAGTATAGCAAGGGAAAACCTTTACAAAGCGGCGAAAAAAGATTGTGGTGCAAGTGTTTAATGCACTCACAGAGAAGAATCCGTCTTTGTCAGTGAGAGAAGACGAACAGCTGTGCTCTGAACTTAAGGTGTAAGTGTTAGATGCGTAGGAACATCGCGACGTGAAATTGAGACAACAGGAAAACTTACCACTCCAGGGGCGATATTGCTGTGTGGCGAAGACGTTATTTGACAATCAGATTGTACCGGGATACAAGTCGCAAAATATACTACCTTGACGAGACTTGGGTGGATGAAGAACACACAAGTATTGCGTGACACGACTACTAAGACTGAAAGACAAGCATTTTTGCGAGGTATGTGTGCTGGTTTTAAAAAATCCCACTGAAAAAGGCGGAGGCCTTTCATTATAAACTTGTTTCAGTTTCATTGCTCATTCATTCAGTTTCAACTTGCTCAGTTTCATTATAAACTTGTATTTTTGCATGCCTTCATATTCTTATTTGTATTTTATCTATCTTCCTGGCAATTATTATGACGTTTACTGCAGGTTTAAATGTGACGGGAAGGCACCGCCTATGGCCTATGGTGCGAAAGCGGAAGGTAGTTGCACGCGGAGTGATACATGTCAGCGGGGCAAGGACATATGAAACAGAGACTAATATTTCTCTGTTCTAATCGACCAGCTAAGACCCGATAAGGGACGATGGCAGCGCTGGTCACCTGAAGGTCGATGCGTCTCAACGCTCTGTTGAGAAATACTATCATTTCGAAAGTTTAGTGAATGTAAGACTATCATCTTAGTTAAATGTTTAATAACATTAAGATATATGCAGTTAGATAAAACCGTTTAGCTTGTACTCTTAACAAAATTTGTAACTTTCTTCCACAGAAACCCTGGGAGAAGCTCAACAGCTACTGCTATTTCTGATGCTCTGCCATAAAACAAATAGAAAAATGCGTGTCAGCTGAGCGGAACAAAAGATGCACAGAGGAGGGTCCC
The DNA here is from genome assembly GCA_030765055.1 of Mantis religiosa. Lineage (NCBI taxonomy): Eukaryota > Metazoa > Arthropoda > Insecta > Mantodea > Mantidae > Mantis > Mantis religiosa. Next base: position 38,824,990 of record CM060954.1, read on the forward strand.
CAAGAATACTTTACTGTTTCTTTTTCCTAGACATGAACCTTACTGTCACCTGAAATTAATCTTCCAAAATGTGTTAACCTGAACATATTCAAGATGTCACGCGCCTACCGGTGAGCCCTTATTCGTTACACGGAGCTGCTAACGAAAATAGAGAGCGCATACAAAATGAGAAAGCAGGTGGACAGTTACAAGAGAGTTAGTGTCATGCTACAAGGTCGCTTCTGTTTTGGCTAGCTGAGTAAAACGTTTCCGCCGTTTTGTTTCTTCAACTAAAATAGCTCAATGGTAGGGTGAGGTGGGGCTAATGTGTTGTTTCTGCGAACATCATGAGCTGATGAGTGATGGATTGACGTTTACAGCACTAACAAACATATAGTCATGATAGATATACTCTTGGAGGTAAAGAAAAATCTATCCTCAGTGCTTTATTAGGTTTGTTTTACCATGATCTAACGAAGTCTCCACAAGCAGAAGAAATGAAGGCCTTTACAGGGAAGGATTCCAGCACCGACTTCACCACAAGCCGAAGTATTGAAAGCTTTTACAGGGAAGATTCCGGCACTGGCTTCTACACATCTCGAAGAATTGAACGTTTTTACAGGGAAGGATTCTGGCAGCGGCTTCTCCACCAGCCGAAGTATTAAACGCTTTTATAGGGAAGGATTCCGGCACAGGCTTCTCCACAAGCCGAAGAATTAAAGGCTTTTACAGGGAAGGATTCCAGCACCGGCTTCTCCACAAGCCGAAGAATTAAAGGCTTTTACAGGGAAGGATTCCAGCACCGGCTTCTCCACAAGCCGAAGTATTAAAGGCTTTTACAGGGAAGGATTCCAGCACCGGCTTCTACACAAGCCGAAGTATTAAAGGCTTTTACAGGAAAGGATTCCAGCACCGGCTTCTACACAAGCCGAAGTATTAAAGGCTTTTACAGGGAAGGATTCCAGCACCGGCTTCTACACAAGCCGAAGAATTAAAGGCTTTTACAGGGAAGGATTCCAGCACCGGCTTCTCCACAAGCCGAAGTATTAAACGCTTTTACAGGGAAGGATTCCGGCACCGGCTTCTCCACAAGCCGAAGTATTAAAGGCTTTTACAGGGAAGGATTACAGCAACGACTTCTCCACCAGCCGAAGAATTAAAGGCTTTTACAGGGAAGGATTCCAGCAACGACTTCTCCACAAGCCGAAGTATTAAAGGCTTTTACAGGGAAGGATTCCAGCACCGGCTTCTCCACAAGCCAAAGTATTAAAGGCTTTTACAGGGAAGGATTCCAGCACCGGCTTCTCCACAAGCCGAAGTATTAAAGGCTTTTACAGGGAAGGATTCCAGCAACGACTTCTCCACCAGCCGAAGTATTAAAGGCTTTTACAGGGAAGGATTCCAGCACCGGCTTCTCCACAAGCCAAAGTATTAAAGGCTTTTACAGGGAAGGATTCCAGCACCGGCTTCTCCACAAGCCGAAGAATTAAAGGCTTTTACAGGGAAGGATTCCAGCAACGACTTCTCCACCAGCCGAAGAATTAAAGGCTTTTACAGGGAAGGATTCCAGCACCGGCTTCTCCACAAGCCGAAGTATTAAAGGCTTTTACAGGGAAGGATTCCAGCAACGACTTCTCCACCAGCCGAAGTATTAAAGGCTTTTACAGGGAAGGATTCCAGCACCGGCTTCTCCACAAGCCGAAGTATTAAAGGCTTTTACAGGGAAGGATTCCAGCACCGGCTTCTCCACAAGCAGAAGTATTAAAGGCTTTTACAGGGAAGGATTCCAGCACCAGCTTCTCCACAAGCCGAAGTATTAAAGGCTTTTACAGGGAAGGATTCCAGCAACGACTTCTCCACAAGCCGAAGTATTAAAGGCTTTTACAGGGAAGGATTCCAGCACCGGCTTCTCCACAAGCCGAAGTATTAAAGGCTTTTACAGGGAAGGATTCCAGAACCGGCTTCTACACAAGCCGAAGAATTAAAGGATTTTACAGGGAAGGATTCCAGCACCGGCTTCTCCACAAGCCGAAGTATTAAAGGCTTTTACAGGGAAGGATTCCAGCACCGGCTTCTCCACCAGCCGAAGAATTAAAGGCTTTTACAGGGAAGGATTCCAGCACCGGCTTCTCCACAAGCAGAAGAATTAAAGGCTTTTACAGGGAAGGATTCCAGCACCGGCTTCTCCACAAGCCGAAGAATTAAAGGCTTTTACAGGGAAGGATTCCAGCACCGGCTTCTCCACAAGCAGAAGTATTAAAGGCTTTTACAGGGAAGGATTCCAGCACCGGCTTCTCCACAAGCCGAAGTATTAAAGGCTTTTACAGGGAAGGATTCCAGCACCGGCTTCTCCACAAGCAGAAGAATTAAAGGCTTTTACAGGGAAGGATTCCAGCACCGGCTTCTCCACAAGCAGAAGTATTAAAGGCTTTTACAGGGAAGGATTCCGGCACCGGCTTCTCCACCAGCCGAAGAATTAAAGGCTTTTACAGGGAAGGATTCCAGCACCGGCTTCTCCACAAGCCGAAGAATTAAAGGCTTTTACAGGGAAGGATTCCAGCACCGGCTTCTCCACAAGCCGAAGTATTAAAGGCTTTTACAGGGAAGGATTCCAGCACCGGCTTCTCCACAAGCAGAAGTATTAAAGGCTTTTACAGGGAAGGATTCCGGCAACGACTTCTCCACAAGCCGAAGTATTAAAGGCTTTTACAGGGAAGGATTCCAGCACCGGCTTCTCCACAAGCAGAAGTATTAAAGGCTTTTACAGGGAAGGATTCCAGCACCGGCTTCTCCACAAGCAGAAGTATTAAAGGCTTTTACAGGGAAGGATTCCAGCAACGACTTCTCCACAAGCCGAAGTATTAAAGGCTTTTACAGGGAAGGATTCCAGCACCGGCTTCTCCACAAGCAGAAGTATTAAAGGCTTTTACAGGGAAGGATTCCAGCAACGAATTCTCCACAAGCCGAAGTATTAAAGGCTTTTACAGGGAAGGATTCCAGCACCGGCTTCTCCACAAGCCGAAGTATTAAAGGCTTTTACAGGGAAGGATTCCAGCACCGGCTTCTACACAAGCCGAAGAATTAAAGGATTTTACAGGGAAGGATTCCAGCACCGGCTTCTCCACAAGCCGAAGTATTAAAGGCTTTTACAGGGAAGGATTCCAGCACCGGCTTCTCCACAAGCCGAAGTATTAAAGGCTTTTACAGGGAAGGATTCCAGCACCGGCTTCTACACAAGCCGAAGAATTAAAGGATTTAACAGGGAAGGATTCCAGCACCGGCTTCTCCACAAGCCGAAGAATTAAAGGCTTTTACAGGGAAGGATTCCAGCACCGGCTTCTCCACAAGCCGAAGTATTAAAGGCTTTTACAGGGAAGGATTCCGGCACCGGCTTCTCCACAAGCCGAAGTATTAAAGGCTTTTACAGGGAAGGATTCCGGCACCGGCTTCTCCACAAGCCGAAGTATTAAAGGCTTTTACAGGGAAGGATTCCAGCACCGGCTTCTACACAAGCCGAAGAATTAAAAGCTTTTACAGGGAAGGATTCCAGCACCGGCTTCTCCACAAGCCGAAGTATTAAAGGCTTTTACAGGGAAGGATTCCGGCACCGGCTTCTCCACAAGCCGAAGTATTAAAGGCTTTTACAGGGAAGGATTCCGGCACCGGCTTCTCCACAAGCCGAAGTATTAAAGGCTTTTACAGGGAAAGATTCCAGCACCGGCTTCTCCAAAAGCCGAAGTATTAAACGCTTTTACAGGGAAGGATTCCAGCAACGACTTCTCCACAAGCCGAAGAATTAAACGCTTTTACAGGGAAGGATTCCAGCACCGGCTTCTCCACAAGCCGAAGAATTAAACGCTTTTACAGGGAAGGATTCCAGCACCGGCTTCTCCACAAGCCGAAGAATTAAACGCTTTTACAGGAAAGGATTCCAGCACCGGCTTCTCCACAAGCCGAAGAATTAGACGCTTTTACAGGGAAGGATTCCAGCACCGGCTTCTCCACAAGCCGAACAATTAAACGCTTTTACAGGAAAGGATTCCAGCACCAGCTTCTCCACAAGCCGAAGAATTAGACGCTTTTACAGGGAAGGATTCCAGCGCCGGCTTCTCCACAAGCCGAACAATTAAACGCTTTTACAGGGAAGGATTCCAGCACCAGCTTCTCCACAAGCCGAACAATTAAACGCTTTTACAGGAAAGGATTCCAGCACCAGCTTCTCCACAAGCCGAAGAATTAGACGCTTTTACAGGGAAGGATTCCAGCACCGGCTTCTCCACAAGCCGAACAATTAAACGCTTTTACAGGGAAGGATTCCAGCACCGGTTTCTCCACAAGCCGAAGAATTAAACGCTTTTACAGGAAAGGATTCCAGCACCGGCTTCTCCACAAGCCGAAGAATTAGACGCTTTTACAGGGAAGGATTCCAGCACCGGCTTCTCCACAAGCCGAACAATTAAACGCTTTTACAGGAAAGGATTCCAGCACCAGCTTCTCCACAAGCCGAAGAATTAGACGCTTTTACAGGGAAGGATTCCAGCACCGGCTTCTCCACAAGCCGAACAATTAAACGCTTTTACAGGGAAGGATTCCAGCACCGGCTTCTCCACAAGCCGAAGAATTAGACGCTTTTACAGGGAAGGATTCCGGCACCGGCTTCTCCACAAGCCGAAGAATTAGACGCTTTTACAGGGAAGGATTCCGGCACCAGCTTCTCCACAAGCCGAAGTATTAAACGCTTTTACAGGAAAGGATTCCGGCACCAGCTTCTCCACAAGCCGAAGTATTAAACGCGTTTACAGGAAAGGATTTCAGCACCGGCTTCTCCACAAGCCGAAGAATTAGACGCTTTTACAGGGAAGGATTCCAGCACCAGCTTCTCTACAAGCCGAAGTATTAAACGCTTTTACAGGAAAGGATTCCGGCACCAGCTTCTCCACAAGCCGAAGAATTAGACGCTTTTACAGGGAAGGATTCCAGCACCGGCTTCTCCACAAGCCGAAGAATTGAACGCTTTTACAGGTAAGGATTCCGGCACCGATTTCTCCACAAGCCGAAGAATTGAACGCTTTTACAGGTAAGGATTCCAGCACCGAATTCTCCACAAGCCGAAGAATTGAACGCTTTTACAGGTAAGGATTCCGGCACCGACTTCTCACAAGCCGAAGAATTGAACGCTTTTACAGGTAAGGATTCCGGCACCGACTTCTCACAAGCCGAAGAATTGTACGCTTTTACAGAGAAGGATTCCAGCACAAGCTTCTCCACAAGCCCAAGAATTGTACGCTTTTACAGAGAAGGATTCCAGCACCGGCTTCTCCACAAGCCGAAGAATTGAACGCTTTTACAGGGAAGGATTCCGGCACCGGCTTCTCCACAAGCCGAAGAATTGAAGGCTTTTACAGGGAAGGATTCCAGCACCGGCTTCTCCACAAGCCGAAGAATTGAACGCTTTTACAGGGAAGGAATCCGGCACTGACTTCTCCACAAGCCGAAGTATTAAACGCTTTTACAGGGAAGGATTCCAGCACCGGCTTCTCCACAAGCCGAAGAATTGAACGCTTTTACAGGGAAGGATTCCAGCACCGGCTTCTCCACAAGCCGAAGTATTAAACGCTTTTACAGGGAAGGATTCCAGCACCGGCTTCTCCACAAGCAGAAGTATTAAACGCTTTTACAGGGAAGGATTCCAGCACCGACTTCTCCACAAGCCGAAGAATTGAAGGCTTTTACAGGGAAGGATTCCAGCACCGGCTTCTCCACAAGCCGAAGAATTGAACGCTTTTACAGGGAAGGATTCGGGCACCGGCTTCTCCACAAGCCGAAGAATTAAAGGCTTTTACAGGGAAGGATTCCAGCAACGACTTCTCCACCAGCCGAAGAATTAAACGCTTTTACAGGGAAGGATTCCAGCACCGGCTTCTCCACAAGCCGAAATATTAAACGCTTTTACAGGGAAGGGTTCGGGCACCGGCTTCTCCACAAGCCAAAGTATTAAAGGCTTTTACAGGGAAGGATTCCAGCACCGGTTTCTAAACAAGCCGAAGAATTAAAGGCTTTTACAGGGAAGGATTCCAGCACCGGCTTCTCCACAAGCCGAAGTATTAAACGCTTTTACAGGGAAGGATTCCAGCACCGGCTTCTCCACAAGCCAAAGTATTAAACGCTTTTACAGGGAAGGATTCCAGCACCGACTTCTCCACAAGCCAAGGTATTAAAGGCTTTTACAGGGAAGGATTCCAGCACCGGTTTCTAAACAAGCCGAAGAATTAAAGGCTTTTACAGGGAAGGATTCCGGCACCGGCTTCTACACAAGCCGAAGTATTAAACGCTTATATAGGGAAGGATTCGGGCAAAGGCTTCTCCACAAGTCGAAGAATTAAACGCTTTTACAGGGAAGGATTCCGGCACCGGTTTCTCCACAAGCCGAAGTATTAAACGCTTTTACAGGGAAGGATTCCGGCACCAGCTTCTCCACAAGTCGAAGTATTAAACGCTTTTACAGGAAAGGATTCCGGCATCGGCTTCTCCACAAGCAGAGGTATTAAACGCTTTTACAGGAAAGGATTCCGGCACCAGCTTCTCCACAAGCCGAAGAATTAAACGCTTTTACAGGAAAGGATTCCGGCACCAGCTTCTCCACAAGCAGAGGTATTAAACGCTTTTACAGCGAAGGATTCCGGCACAGGCTTCTACACAAGCCGAAGTATTAAACGCTTTTACAGGAAAGGATTCCGGCACCGGCTTCTCCACAAGTCGAAGTATTAAACGCTTTTACAGGAAAGGATTCCGGCATCGGCTTCTCCACAAGTCGAAGTATTAAACGCTTTTACAGGGAAGGATTCCGGCACCAGCTTCTCCACAAGTCGAAGTATTAAACGCTTTTACAGGAAAGGATTCCGGCATCGGCTTCTCCACAAGCAGAGGTATTAAACGCTTTTACAGGAAAGGATTCCGGCACCAGCTTCTCCACAAGCCGAAGAATTAAACGCTTTTACAGGAAAGGATTCCGGCACCAGCTTCTCCACAAGCAGAGGTATTAAACGCTTTTACAGCGAAGGATTCCGGCACCGGCTTCTACACAAGCCGAAGTATTAAACGCTTTTACAGGAAAGGATTCCGGCACCGGCTTCTCCACAAGCCGAAGTATTAAACGCTTTTACAGGAAAGGATTCCGGCATCGGCTTCTCCACAAGTCGAAGTATTAAACGCTTTTACAGCGAAGGATTCCGGCACCGGCTTCTACACAAGCCGAAGTATTAAACGATTTTACAGCGAAGGATTCCGGCACCGGCTTCTACACAAGCCGAGGTATTAAACGCTTTTACAGCGAAGGATTCCGGCACCGGCTTCTACACAAGCCGAAGTATTAAACGCTTTTACAGCGAAGGATTCCGGCATCGGCTTCTCCACAAGCCGAGGTATTAAACGCTTTTACAGCGAAGGATTCCGGCACCGGCTTCTACACAAGCCGAAGTATTAAACGCTTTTACAGGAAAGGATTCCGGCACCGGCTTCTCCACAAGTCGAAGTATTAAACGCTTTTACAGGAAAGGATTCCGGCATCGGCTTCTCCACAAGTCGAAGTATTAAACGCTTTTACAGGAAAGGATTCCGGCATCGGCTTCTCCACAAGCAGAGGTATTAAACGCTTTTACAGCGAAGGATTCCGGCACCGGCTTCTACACAAGCCGAAGTATTAAACGCTTTTACAGGAAAGGATTCCGGCACCGGCTTCTCCACAAGTCGAAGTATTAAACGCTTTTACAGGAAAGGATTCCGGCATCGGCTTCTCCACAAGTCGATGTATTAAACGCTTTTACAGGAAAGGATTCCGGCATCGGCTTCTCCACAAGCAGAGGTATTAAACGCTTTTACAGCGAAGGATTCCGGCACCGGCTTCTACACAAGCCGAAGTATTAAACGCTTTTACAGGAAAGGATTCCGGCACCGGCTTCTCCACAAGCAGAGGTATTAAACGCTTTTACAGCGAAGGATTCCGGCACCGGCTTCTACACAAGCCGAAGTATTAAACGCTTTTACAGGAAAGGATTCCGGAACAGCTTCTCCACAAGCAGAGGTATTAAACGCTTTTACAGCGAAGGATTCCGGCACCGGCTTCTACACAAGCCGAAGTATTAAACGCTTTTACAGGAAAGGATTCCGGCACCGGCTTCTCCACAAGTCGAAGTATTAAACGCTTTTACAGGAAAGGATTCCGGCATCGGCTTCTCCACAAGCAGAGGTATTAAACGCTTTTACAGCGAAGGATTCCGGCACCGGCTTCTACACAAGCCGAAGTATTAAACGCTTTTACAGGAAAGGATTCCGGCACCGGCTTCTACACAAGCCGAAGTATTAAACGCTTTTACAGGGAAGGATTCCGGCACCGGCTTCTCCACAAGCCGAAGAATTAGACGCTTTTACAGGGAAAGATTCCGGCACACACTTCTCCACAAGCCAAAGTATTAAACGCTTTTACAGCGAAGGATTCCGGCACCGGCTTCTACACAAGCCGAAGTATTAAACGCTTTTACAGTAAAGGATTCCGGCACCGGCTTCTACACAAGCCGAAGTATTAAACGCTTTTACAAGGAAGGATTCCGGCACAGGCTTTTCCACAAGCCGAAGTATTAAACGCTTTTACAGGGAAGGATTCCGGCACAGGCTTTTCCACAAGCCGAAGTATTAAACGCTTTTACAGCGAAGGATTCCGGCACAGGCTTCTCCACAAGCCGAAGTATTAAACGCTTTTACAGCGAAGGATTCCGGCACCGGCTTCTACACAAGCCGAAGTATTAAACGCTTTTACAGGGAAGGATTCCGGCACAGGCTTTTCCACAAGCCGAAGTATTAAACGCTTTTACAGGGAAGGATTCCGGCAACGGGTTCTACACAAGCCGAAGTATTAAACGCTTTTACAGCGAAGGATTCCGGCACCAGCTTCTCTACAAGCCGAAGTATTAAACGCTTTTACAGGGAAGGATTCCGGCACCGGCTTCTCCACAAGCCGAAGAATTAGACGCTTTTACAGGGAAGGATTCCAGCACCGGCTTCTCCACAAGCCGAAGAATTAAACGCTTTTACAGGAAAGGATTCCGGCACCAGCTTCTCCACAAGCCGAAGTATTAAACGCTTTTACAGGAAAGGATTCCGGCACCAGCTTCTCTACAAGCCGAAGTATTAAACGCTTTTACAGGAAAGGATTCCAGCACCGGCTTCTCCACAAGCCGAAGAATTAGACGCTTTTACAGCGAAGGATTCCAGCACCGGCTTCTCCACAAGCCGAAGAATTAGACGCTTTTACAGGGAAGGATTCCAGCACCGGCTTCTCCACAAGCCGAAGAATTAAACGCTTTTACAGGGAAGGATTCCAGCACCGGCTTCTCCACAAGCCGAAGAATTAAACGCTTTTACAGGGAAGGATTCCAGCACCGGCTTCTCCACAAGCCGAAGAATTAAACGCTTTTACAGGAAAGGATTCCAGCACCGGCTTCTCCACAAGCCGAAGAATTAGACACTTTTACAGGAAAGGATTCCAGCACCGGCTTCTCCACAAGCCGAAGAATTAGACGCTTTTACAGGGAAGGATTCCAGCACCGGCTTCTCCACAAGCCGAAGAATTAGACGCTTTTACAGGGAGGGATTCCAGCACCGGCTTCTCCACAAGCCGAAGAATTAAACGCTTTTACAGGAAAGGATTCCAGCACCGGCTTCTCCACAAGCCGAAGAATTAAACGCTTTTACAGGAAAGGATTCCAGCACCGGCTTCTCCACAAGCCGAAGAATTAGACGCTTTTACAGGGAAGGATTCCAGCACCGGCTTCCCCACAAGCCGAAGAATTAGACGCTTTTACAGGGAAGGATTCCAGCACCGGCTTCTCCACAAGCCGAAGAATTAGACGCTTTTACAGGGAAGGATTCCAGCACCGGCTTCTCCACAAGCCGAACAATTAAACGCTTTTACAGGAAAGGATTCCAGCACCGGCTTCTCCACAAGCCGAAAATTAGACGCTTTTACAGGGAAGGATTCCAGCACCGGCTTCTCCACAAGCCGAAGAATTAGACGCTTTTACAGGGAAGGATTCCAGCACCGGCTTCTACACAAGCCGAAGAATTAGACGCTTTTACAGGGAAGGATTCCAGCACCGGCTTCTCCACAAGCCGAACAATTAAACGCTTTTACAGGAAAGGATTCCAGCACCGGCGTCTCCACAAGCCGAAGAATTAGACGCTTTTACAGGGAAGGATTCCAGCACCGGCTTCTCCACAAGCCGAAGAATTAAACGCTTTTACAGGGAAGGATTCCAGCACCGGCTTCTCCACAAGCCGAAGAATTAGACGCTTTTACAGGGAAGGATTCCGGCACCGGCTTCTCCACAAGCCGAAGAATTAGACGCTTTTACAGGGAAGGATTCCGGCACCGGCTTCCCCACAAGCCGAAGAATTAAACGCTTTTATAGGGAAGGATTCCAGCACCGGCTTCTCCACAAGCCGAAGTATTAAAGGCTTTTATAGGGAAGGATTCCAGCACCGGCTTCTACACAAGCCGAAGTATTAAACGCTTTTATAGGGAAGGATTCCAGCACCGGCTTCTACACAAGCCGAAGAATTAAACGCTTTTATAGGGAAGGATTCCAGCACCGGCTTCTCCACAAGCCGAAGTATTAAACGATTTTACAGGGAAGGATTCCAGCACCGGCTTCTCCACAAGCCGAAGAATTGAAGGCTTTTACAGGGAAGGATTCCAGCACCGGCTTCTCCACAAGCCGAAGTATTAAACGCTTTTATAGGGAAGGATTCCAGCACCGGCTTCTACACAAGCCGAAGAATTAAACGCTTTTATAGGGAAGGATTCCAGCACCGGCTTCTCCACAAGCCGAAGTATTAAACGATTTTACAGGGAAGGATTCCAGCACCGGCTTCTCCACAAGCCGAAGTATTGAAGGCTTTTACAGGGAAGGATTCCAGCACCGGCTTCTCCACAAGCCGAAGTATTAACGCTTTTACAGGGAAGGATTCCAGCACCGGCTTCTCCACAAGCCGAAGAATTGAAGGCTTTTACAGGGAAGGATTCCAGCACCGGCTTCTCCACAAGCCGAAGAACTGAAGGCTTCTACAGGGAAGGATTCCAGCACCGGCTTCTCCACAAGCCGAAGAATTGAAGGCTTTTACAGGGAAGGATTCCAGGACCGGCTTCTCCACAAGCCGAAATATTAACGCTTTTACAGGGAAGGATTCCAGCACCGGCTTCTCCACAAGCCGAAGAATTGAAGGCTTTTACAGGGAAGGATTCCGGCACAGGCTTCTCCACAAGCCGAAGTATTAAACGCTTTTACAGGGAAGGATTCCAGCACCGACTTCTACACAAGGCGAAGTATTAAACGCTTTTACAGGGAAGGATTGCAGCACCGACTTCTCCACAAGCCGAAGAATTGAACGCTTTTACGGGGAAGGATTCCAGCACCGGCTTCTCCACAAGCCGAAGAATTGAAGGCTTTTACAGGGAAGGATTCCGGCACAGGCTTCTCCACAAGCCGAAGTATTAAACGCTTTTACAGGGAAGGATTCCAGCACCGGCTTCTACACAAGCCGAAGAATTGAAGGCTTTTACAGGGAAGGATTCCAGCACCGACTTCTCCACAAGCCGAAGTATTAAACGCTTTTACAGGGAAGGATTCCAGCACCGGCTTCTACACAAGCCGAAGAATTGAGGGCTTTTACAGGGAAGGATTCCAGCACCGGCTTCTCCACAAGCCGAAGAATTGAAGGCTTTTACAGGGAAGGATTCCAGCACCGGCTTCTCCACAAGCCGAAGAACTGAAGGCTTTTACAGGGAAGGATTCCGGCACAGGCTTCTCCACAACCCGAAGTATTAAACGCTTTTACAGGGAAGGATTCCGGCACAGGCTGCTCCACAAGCCGAAGAATTAACCGATTTTATAGGGAAGGATTCCGGCACAGGCTTCTCCACAAGCCGAAGTATTAAACGCTTTTATAGGGAAGGATTCCGGCACAGGCTTCTCCACAAGCCGAAGTATTAAACGATTTTACAGGGAAGGATTCCAGCACCGGCTTCTCCACAAGCCGAAGTATTAAACGATTTTACAGGGAAGGATTCCAGCACCGGCTTCTCCACAAGCCGAAGTATTAAACGCTTTTACATGGAAGGATTCCGGCCCAGGCTTCTCCACAAGCCGAAGTATTAAACGCTTTTACAGGGAAGGATTCCAGCACCGGCTTCTCCACAAGCCGAAGTATTAAACGATTTTATAGGGAAGGATTCCGGCACAGGCTTCTCCACAAGCCGAAGTATTAAACGCTTTTACAGGGAAGGATTCCGGCACCGGCTTCTCCACAAGCCGAAGTATTAAACGCTTTTACAGGGAAGGATTCCAGCACCGGCTTTTCCACAAGCCGAAGTATTAAACGCTTTTACAGGGAAGGATTCCAGCACCGGCTTCTCCACAAGCCGAAGAATTAACCGATTTTATAGGGAAGGATTCCGGCACAGGCTTCTCCACAAGCCGAAGTATTAAACGATTTTACAGGGAAGGATTCCGGCACCGGCTTCTCCACAAGCCGAAGTATTAAACGCTTTTACAGGGAAGGATTCCAGCACCGGCTTCTCCACAAGCCGAAGTATTAAGCGATTTTATAGGGAGGGATTCCGGCACAGGCTTCTCCACAAGCCGAAGTATTAAACGCTTTTACAGGGAAGGATTCCGGCACCGGCTTCTCCACAAGCCGAAGTATTAAACGCTTTTACAGGGAAGGATTCCAGCACCGGCTTTTCCACAAGCCGAAGTATTAAACGCTTTTACAGGGAAGGATTCCAGCACCGGCTTCTCCACAAGCCGAAGAATTAACCGATTTTATAGGGAAGGATTCCGGCACAGGCTTCTCCACAAGCCGAAGTATTAAACGATTTTACAGGGAAGGATTCCAGCACCGGCTTCTCCACAAGCCGAAGTATTAAACGATTTTATAGGGAAGGATTCCGGCACAGGCTTCTCCACAAGCCGAAGTATTAAACGCTTTTATAGGGAAGGATTCCGGCACAGGCTTCTCCACAAGCCGAAGTATTAAACGATTTTACAGGGAAGGATTCCAGCACCGGCTTCTCCACAAGCCGAAGTATATAAACGATTTTACAGGGAAGGATTCCAGCACCGGCTTCTCCACAAGCCGAAGTATTAAACGCTTTTACATGGAAGGATTCCGGCCCAGGCTTCTCCACAAGCCGAAGTATTAAACGCTTTTACAGGGAAGGATTCCAGCACCAGCTTCTCCACAAGCCGAAGTATTAAACGATTTTATAGGGAAGGATTCCGGCACAGGCTTCTCCACAAGCCGAAGTATTAAACGATTTTACAGGGAAGGATTCCAGCACCGGCTTCTCCACAAGCCGAAGTATTAAACGATTTTACAGGGAAGGATTCCAGCACCGGCTTCTCCACAAGCCGAAGTATTAAACGCTTTTACATGGAAGGATTCCGGCCCAGGCTTCTCCACAAGCCGAAGTATTAAACGCTTTTACAGGGAAGGATTCCAGCACCGGCTTCTCCACAAGCCGAAGAATTGAAGGCTTTTACAGGGAAGGATTCCGGCACAGGCTTCTCCACAAGCCGAAGTATTAAACGCTTTTACAGGGAAGGATTCCAGCACCGGCTTCTACACAAGCCGAAGAATTGAAGGCTTTTACAGGGAAGGATTCCAGCACCGGCTTCTCCACAAGCCGAAGAACTGAAGGCTTTTACAGGGAAGGATTCCAGCACCGGCTTCTCCACAAGCCGAAGAATTGAATGCTTTTACAGGGAAGGATTCCAGCACCGGCTTCTCCACAAGCCGAAGAATTAGACGCTTTTACAGGGAGGGATTCCAGCACCGGCTTCTCCACAAGCCGAAGAATTAAACGCTTTTACAGGAAAGGATTCCAGCACCGGCTTCTCCACAAGCCGAAGAATTAAACGCTTTTACAGGAAAGGATTCCAGCACCGGCTTCTCCACAAGCCGAAGAATTAGACGCTTTTACAGGGAAGGATTCCAGCACCGGCTTCTCCACAAGCCGAAGAATTAGACGCTTTTACAGGGAAGGATTCCAGCACCGGCTTCTCCACAAGCCGAAGAATTAGACGCTTTTACAGGGAAGGATTCCAGCACCGGCTTCTCCACAAGCCGAACAATTAAACGCTTTTACAGGAAAGGATTCCAGCACCGGCTTCTCCACAAGCCGAAAATTAGACGCTTTTACAGGGAAGGATTCCAGCACCGACTTCTACACAAGGCGAAGTATTAAACGCTTTTACAGGGAAGGATTGCAGCACCGACTTCTCCACAAGCCGAAGAATTGAACGCTTTTACGGGGAAGGATTCCAGCACCGGCTTCTCCACAAGCCGAAGAATTGAAGGCTTTTACAGGGAAGGATTCCGGCACAGGCTTCTCCACAAGCCGAAGTATTAGACGCTTTTACAGGAAAGGATTCCAGCACCGGCTTCTCCACAAGCCGAAGAATTGAACGCTTTTACAGGTAAGGATTCCAGCACCGACTTCTGCACAAGTCGAAGAATTGAACGCTTTTACAGGTAAGGATTCCGGCTCCGACTTCTCCACAAGCCGACGAATTGAACGCTTTTACAGGTAAGGATTCCGGCACCGACTTCTCCACAAGTCGAAGAATTGAACGCTTTTACAGGAAAGGATTCCAGCACCGACTTCTCCACAAGCCGAAGAATTGAACGCTTTTACAGGTAAGGATTCCGGCACCGACTTCTCCACAAGCCGAAGAATTGAACGCTTTTACAGGCAAGGATTCCGGCACCGGATTCTCCACAAGCTGAAGAACTGAACGCTTTTACAGGGAAGGATTCCGGCACCGGATTCTCCACAAGCCGAAGAATTGAACGCTTTTACGGGGAAGGATTCCGGCACCGACTTCTGCACAAGTCGAAGAATTGAACGCTTTTATAGGGAAGGATTCCGGCACCAACTTCTGCACAAGTCGAAGAATTGAACGCTTTTATAGGGAAGGATTCCGGCACCAACTTCGGCACAAGCCGAAGTATTAAACGCTTTTACAGGGAAGGATTCAGGCACCTGCTTCTGCACAAGCTGAAGAATTGAACGCTTTTATAGGGAAGGATTCCGGCACAGGCTTCTCCACAAGCCGAAGTATTAAACGCTTTTACAGGGAAGGATTCCGGCACAGGCTTCTCCACAAGCCGAAGTATTATACGCTTTTACAGGGAAGGATTCCAGCACCGGCTTCTCCACAAGCCGAAGAATTGAACGCTTTTACAGGGAAGGATTCCGGCACCGGATTCTCCACAAGCCGAAGAATTGAACGCTTTTACGGGGAAGGATTCCGGCACCGACTTCTGCACAAGTCGAAGAATTGAACGCTTTTATAGGGAAGGATTCCGGCACCAACTTCTGCACAAGTCGAAGAATTGAACGCTTTTATAGGGAAGGATTCCGGCACCAACTTCTGCACAAGCCGAAGTATTAAACGCTTTTACAGGGAAGGATTCAGGCACCTGCTTCTGCACAAGCTGAAGAATTGAACGCTTTTATAGGGAAGGATTCCGGCACAGGCTTCTCCACAAGCCGAAGTATTAAACGCTTTTACAGGGAAGGATTCCGGCACAGGCTTCTCCACAAGCCGAAGTATTATACGCTTTTACAGGGAAGGATTCCAGCACCGGCTTCTCCACAAGCCGAAGAATTGAACGCTTTTACAGGGAAGGATTCCAGCACCGACTTCTACACAAGGCGAAGTATTAAACGCTTTTACAGGGAAGGATTGCAGCACCGACTTCTCCACAAGCCGAAGAATTGAACGCTTTTACGGGGAAGGATTCCAGCACCGGCTTCTCCACAAGCCGAAGAATTGAAGGCTTTTACAGGGAAGGATTCCGGCACAGGCTTCTCCACAAGCCGAAGTATTAAACGCTTTTACAGGGAAGGATTCCAGCACCGGCTTCTACACAAGCCGAAGAATTGAAGGCTTTTACAGGGAAGGATTCCAGCACCGACTTCTCCACAAGCCGAAGTATTAAACGCTTTTACAGGGAAGGATTCCAGCACCGGCTTCTACACAAGCCGAAGAATTGAAGGCTTTTACAGGGAAGGATTCCAGCACCGGCTTCTCCACAAGTCGAAGAATTGAACGCTTTTGCAGGTAAGGATTCCAGCACCGACTGTAACACAAGCCGAAGAATTGAACCCTTTTACAGGGAAGGATTCCAGCACCGACATCTCTACAAGCCGGAGTATTAAACGCTTTTACAGGAAAGGATTCCGGCACAGACTTCTCCACAAGCCGAAGAATTAGACGCTTTTACAGGAAAGGATTCCAGCACCGGCTTCTCCACAAGCCGAAGAATTGAACGCTTTTACAGGTAAGGATTCCAGCACCGACTTCTGCACAAGTCGAAGAATTGAACGCTTTTACAGGTAAGGATTCCGGCTCCGACTTCTCCACAAGCCGAAGAATTGAACGCTTTTACAGGTAAGGATTCCGGCACCGACTTCTCCACAAGTCGAAGAATTGAACGCTTTTACAGGAAAGGATTCCAGCACCGACTTCTCCACAAGCCGAAGAATTGAACGCTTTTACAGGTAAGGATTCCGGCACCGACTTCTCCACAAGCCGAAGAATTGAACGCTTTTACAGGCAAGGATTCCGGCACCGGATTCTCCACAAGCTGAAGAACTGAACGCTTTTACAGGGAAGGATTCCGGCACCGGATTCTCCACAAGCCGAAGAATTGAACGCTTTTACGGGGAAGGATTCCGGCACCGACTTCTGCACAAGTCGAAGAATTGAACGCTTTTATAGGGAAGGATTCCGGCACCAACTTCTGCACAAGCCGAAGTATTAAACGCTTTTACAGGGAAGGATTCAGGCACCTGCTTCTGCACAAGCTGAAGAATTGAACGCTTTTATAGGGAAGGATTCCGGCACAGGCTTCTCCACAAGCCGAAGTATTAAACGCTTTTACAGGGAAGGATTCCGGCACAGGCTTCTCCACAAGCCGAAGTATTATACGCTTTTACAGGGAAGGATTCCAGCACCGGCTTCTCCACAAGCCGAAGAATTGAACGCTTTTACAGGGAAGGATTCCAGCACCGACTTCTACACAAGGCGAAGTATTAAACGCTTTTACAGGGAAGGATTGCAGCACCGACTTCTCCACAAGCCGAAGAATTGAACGCTTTTACGGGGAAGGATTCCAGCACCGGCATCTCCACAAGCCGAAGAATTGAAGGCTTTTACAGGGAAGGATTCCGGCACAGGCTTCTCCACAAGCCGAAGTATTAAACGCTTTTACAGGGAAGGATTCCAGCACCGGCTTCTACACAAGCCGAAGAATTGAAGGCTTTTACAGGGAAGGATTCCAGCACCGACTTCTCCACAAGCCGAAGTATTAAACGCTTTTACAGGGAAGGATTCCAGCACCGGCTTCTACACAAGCCGAAGAATTGAGGGCTTTTACAGGGAAGGATTCCAGCACCGGCTTCTCCACAAGCCGAAGAATTGAAGGCTTTTACAGGGAAGGATTCCAGCACCGGCTTCTCCACAAGCCGAAGAACTGAAGGCTTTTACAGGGAAGGATTCCAGCACCGGCTTCTCCACAAGCCGAAGAACTGAAGGCTTTTACAGGGAAGGATTCCAGCACCGGCTTCTCCACAAGCCGAAGAACTGAAGGCTTTTACAGGGAAGGATTCCGGCACAGGCTTCTCCACAACCCGAAGTATTAAACGCTTTTACAGGGAAGGATTCCGGCACAGGCTGCTCCACAAGCCGAAGAATTAACCGATTTTATAGGGAAGGATTCCGGCACAGGCTTCTCCACAAGCCGAAGTATTAAACGCTTTTATAGGGAAGGATTCCGGCACAGGCTTCTCCACAAGCCGAAGTATTAAACGATTTTACAGGGAAGGATTCCAGCACCGGCTTCTCCACAAGCCGAAGTATTAAACGATTTTACAGGGAAGGATTCCAGCACCGGCTTCTCCACAAGCCGAAGTATTAAACGCTTTTACATGGAAGGATTCCGGCCCAGGCTTCTCCACAAGCCGAAGTATTAAACGCTTTTACAGGGAAGGATTCCAGCACCGGCTTCTCCACAAGCCGAAGAATTGAACGCTTTTACAGGGAAGGATTCCGGCACCGGATTCTCCACAAGCCGAAGAATTGAACGCTTTTACGGGGAAGGATTCCGGCACCGACTTCTGCACAAGACGAAGAATTGAACGCTTTTATAGGGAAGGATTCCGGCACCAACTTCTGCACAAGTCGAAGAATTGAACGCTTTTATAGGGAAGGATTCCGGCACCAACTTCTGCACAAGCCGAAGTATTAAACGCTTTTACAGGGAAGGATTCAGGCACCTGCTTCTGCACAAGCTGAAGAATTGAACGCTTTTATAGGGAAGGATTCCGGCACAGGCTTCTCCACAAGCCGAAGTATTAAACGCTTTTACAGGGAAGGATTCCGGCACAGGCTTCTCCACAAGCCGAAGTATTATACGCTTTTACAGGGAAGGATTCCAGCACCGGCTTCTCCACAAGCCGAAGAATTGAACGCTTTTACAGGGAAGGATTCCAGCACCGACTTCTACACAAGGCGAAGTATTAAACGCTTTTACAGGGAAGGATTGCAGCACCGACTTCTCCACAAGCCGAAGAATTGAACGCTTTTACGGGGAAGGATTCCAGCACCGGCTTCTCCACAAGCCGAAGAATTGAAGGCTTTTACAGGGAAGGATTCCGGCACAGGCTTCTCCACAAGCCGAAGTATTAAACGCTTTTACAGGGAAGGATTCCAGCACCGGCTTCTACACAAGCCGAAGAATTGAAGGCTTTTACAGGGAAGGATTCCAGCACCGACTTCTCCACAAGCCGAAGTATTAAACGCTTTTACAGGGAAGGATTCCAGCACCGGCTTCTACACAAGCCGAAGAATTGAAGGCTTTTACAGGGAAGGATTCCAGCACCGGCTTCTCCACAAGTCGAAGAATTGAACGCTTTTACAGGTAAGGATTCCAGCACCGACTGTAACACAAGCCGAAGAATTGAACCCTTTTACAGGGAAGGATTCCAGCACCGACATCTCTACAAGCCGGAGTATTAAACGCTTTTACAGGAAAGGATTCCGGCACAGACTTCTCCACAAGCCGAAGAATTAGACGCTTTTACAGGAAAGGATTCCAGCACCGGCTTCTCCACAAGCCGAAGAATTGAACGCTTTTACAGGTAAGGATTCCAGCACCGACTTCTGCACAAGTCGAAGAATTGAACGCTTTTACAGGTAAGGATTCCGGCTCCGACTTCTCCACAAGCCGAAGAATTGAACGCTTTTACAGGTAAGGATTCCGGCACCGACTTCTCCACAAGTCGAAGAATTGAACGCTTTTACAGGAAAGGATTCCAGCACCGACTTCTCCACAAGCCGAAGAATTGAACGCTTTTACAGGTAAGGATTCCGGCACCGACTTCTCCACAAGCCGAAGAATTGAACGCTTTTACAGGCAAGGATTCCGGCACCGGATTCTCCACAAGCTGAAGAACTGAACGCTTTTACAGGGAAGGATTCCGGCACCGGATTCTCCACAAGCCGAAGAATTGAACGCTTTTACGGGGAAGGATTCCGGCACCGACTTCTGCACAAGTCGAAGAATTGAACGCTTTTATAGGGAAGGATTCCGGCACCAACTTCTGCACAAGCCGAAGTATTAAACGCTTTTACAGGGAAGGATTCAGGCACCTGCTTCTGCACAAGCTGAAGAATTGAACGCTTTTATAGGGAAGGATTCCGGCACAGGCTTCTCCACAAGCCGAAGTATTAAACGCTTTTACAGGGAAGGATTCCGGCACAGGCTTCTCCACAAGCCGAAGTATTATACGCTTTTA
Source organism: Mantis religiosa (assembly GCA_030765055.1). Taxonomy (NCBI): domain Eukaryota; kingdom Metazoa; phylum Arthropoda; class Insecta; order Mantodea; family Mantidae; genus Mantis; species Mantis religiosa. Next base: position 38,844,887 of record CM060954.1, read on the forward strand.
CAGGGAAGGATTCCAGCACCGGCTTCTCCACAAGCCGAAGAATTGAACGCTTTTACAGGGAAGGATTCCAGCACCGACTTCTACACAAGGCGAAGTATTAAACGCTTTTACAGGGAAGGATTGCAGCACCGACTTCTCCACAAGCCGAAGAATTGAACGCTTTTACGGGGAAGGATTCCAGCACCGGCTTCTCCACAAGCCGAAGAATTGAAGGCTTTTACAGGGAAGGATTCCGGCACAGGCTTCTCCACAAGCCGAAGTATTAAACGCTTTTACAGGGAAGGATTCCAGCACCGGCTTCTACACAAGCCGAAGAATTGAAGGCTTTTACAGGGAAGGATTCCAGCACCGACTTCTCCACAAGCCGAAGTATTAAACGCTTTTACAGGGAAGGATTCCAGCACCGGCTTCTACACAAGCCGAAGAATTGAGGGCTTTTACAGGGAAGGATTCCAGCACCGGCTTCTCCACAAGCCGAAGAATTGAAGGCTTTTACAGGGAAGGATTCCAGCACCGGCTTCTCCACAAGCCGAAGAACTGAAGGCTTTTACAGGGAAGGATTCCAGCACCGGCTTCTCCACAAGCCGAAGAACTGAAGGCTTTTACAGGGAAGGATTCCAGCACCGGCTTCTCCACAAGCCGAAGAACTGAAGGCTTTTACAGGGAAGGATTCCGGCACAGGCTTCTCCACAACCCGAAGTATTAAACGCTTTTACAGGGAAGGATTCCGGCACAGGCTGCTCCACAAGCCGAAGAATTAACCGATTTTATAGGGAAGGATTCCGGCACAGGCTTCTCCACAAGCCGAAGTATTAAACGCTTTTATAGGGAAGGATTCCGGCACAGGCTTCTCCACAAGCCGAAGTATTAAACGATTTTACAGGGAAGGATTCCAGCACCGGCTTCTCCACAAGCCGAAGTATTAAACGATTTTACAGGGAAGGATTCCAGCACCGGCTTCTCCACAAGCCGAAGTATTAAACGCTTTTACATGGAAGGATTCCGGTCCAGGCTTCTCCACAAGCCGAAGTATTAAACGCTTTTACAGGGAAGGATTCCAGCACCGGCTTCTCCACAAGCCGAAGTATTAAACGATTTTATAGGGAAGGATTCCGGCACAGGCTTCTCCACAAGCCGAAGTATTAAACGCTTTTACAGGGAAGGATTCCGGCACAGGCTTCTCCACAAGCCGAAGTATTAAACGCTTTTACAGGGAAGGATTCCAGCACCGGCTTTTCCACAAGCCGAAGTATTAAACGCTTTTACAGGGAAGGATTCCAGCACCGGCTTCTCCACAAGCCGAAGAATTAACCGATTTTATAGGGAAGGATTCCGGCACAGGCTTCTCCACAAGCCGAAGTATTAAACGATTTTACAGGGAAGGATTCCGGCAACGGCTTCTCCACAAGCCGAAGTATTAAACGCTTTTACAGGGAAGGATTCCAGCACCGGCTTCTCCACAAGCCGAAGTATTAAACGATTTTATAGGGAAGGATTCCGGCACAGGCTTCTCCACAAGCCGAAGTATTAAACGCTTTTACAGGGAAGGATTCCGGCACCGGCTTCTCCACAAGCCGAAGTATTAGACGCTTTTACAGGAAAGGATTCCAGCACCGGCTTCTCCACAAGCCGAAGAATTGAACGCTTTTACAGGTAAGGATTCCAGCACCGACTTCTGCACAAGTCGAAGAATTGATCGCTTTTACAGGTAAGGATTCCGGCTCCGACTTCTCCACAAGCCGAAGAATTGAACGCTTTTACAGGTAAGGATTCCGGCACCGACTTCTCCACAAGTCGAAGAATTGAACGCTTTTACAGGAAAGGATTCCAGCACCGACTTCTCCACAAGCCGAAGAATTGAACGCTTTTACAGGTAAGGATTCCGGCACCGACTTCTCCACAAGCCGAAGAATTGAACGCTTTTACAGGCAAGGATTCCGGCACCGGATTCTCCACAAGCTGAAGAACTGAACGCTTTTACAGGGAAGGATTCCGGCACCGGATTCTCCACAAGCCGAAGAATTGAACGCTTTTACGGGGAAGGATTCCGGCACCGACTTCTGCACAAGTCGAAGAATTGAACGCTTTTATAGGGAAGGATCCCGGCTCCAACTTCTGCACAAGTCGAAGAATTGAACGCTTTTATAGGGAAGGATTCCGGCACCAACTTCTGCACAAGCCGAAGTATTAAACGCTTTTACAGGGAAGGATTCAGGCACCTGCTTCTGCACAAGCTGAAGAATTGAACGCTTTTATAGGGAAGGATTCCGGCACAGGCTTCTCCACAAGCCGAAGTATTAAACGCTTTTACAGGGAAGGATTCCGGCACAGGCTTCTCCACAAGCCGAAGTATTATACGCTTTTACAGGGAAGGATTCCAGCACCGGCTTCTCCACAAGCCGAAGAATTGAACGCTTTTACAGGGAAGGATTCCGGCACCGGATTCTCCACAAGCCGAAGAATTGAACGCTTTTACGGGGAAGGATTCCGGCACCGACTTCTGCACAAGTCGAAGAATTGAACGCTTTTATAGGGAAGGATTCCGGCACCAACTTCTGCACAAGTCGAAGAATTGAACGCTTTTATAGGGAAGGATTCCGGCACCAACTTCTGCACAAGCCGAAGTATTAAACGCTTTTACAGGGAAGGATTCAGGCACCTGCTTCTGCACAAGCTGAAGAATTGAACGCTTTTATAGGGAAGGATTCCGGCACAGGCTTCTCCACAAGCCGAAGTATTAAACGCTTTTACAGGGAAGGATTCCGGCACAGGCTTCTCCACAAGCCGAAGTATTATACGCTTTTACAGGGAAGGATTCCAGCACCGGCTTCTCCACAAGCCGAAGAATTGAACGCTTTTACAGGGAAGGATTCCAGCACCGACTTCTACACAAGGCGAAGTATTAAACGCTTTTACAGGGAAGGATTGCAGCACCGACTTCTCCACAAGCCGAAGAATTGAACGCTTTTACGGGGAAGGATTCCAGCACCGGCTTCTCCACAAGCCGAAGAATTGAAGGCTTTTACAGGGAAGGATTCCGGCACAGGCTTCTCCACAAGCCGAAGTATTAAACGCTTTTACAGGGAAGGATTCCTGCACCGGCTTCTACACAAGCCGAAGAATTGAAGGCTTTTACAGGGAAGGATTCCAGCACCGACTTCTCCACAAGCCGAAGTATTAAACGCTTTTACAGGGAAGGATTCCAGCACCGGCTTCTACACAAGCCGAAGTATTAAACGCTTTTACAGGGAAGGATTCCAGCACCGGCTTCTACACAAGCCGAAGAATTGAAGGCTTTTACAGGGAAGGATTCCAGCACCGGCTTCTCCACAAGTCGAAGAATTGAACGCTTTTACAGGTAAGGATTCCAGCACCGACTATAACACAAGCCGAAGAATTGAACCCTTTTACAGGGAAGGATTCCAGCACCGACATCTCTACAAGCCGGAGTATTAAACGCTTTTACAGGAAAGGATTCCGGCACAGACTTCTCCACAAGCCGAAGAATTAGACGCTTTTACAGGAAAGGATTCCAGCACCGGCTTCTCCACAAGCCGAAGAATTGAACGCTTTTACAGGTAAGGATTCCAGCACCGACTTCTGCACAAGTCGAAGAATTGAACGCTTTTACAGGTAAGGATTCCGGCTCCGACTTCTCCACAAGCCGAAGAATTGAACGCTTTTACAGGTAAGGATTCCGGCACCGACTTCTCCACAAGTCGAAGAATTGAACGCTTTTACAGGAAAGGATTCCAGCACCGACTTCTCCACAAGCCGAAGAATTGAACGCTTTTACAGGTAAGGATTCCGGCACCGACTTCTCCACAAGCCGAAGAATTGAACGCTTTTACAGGCAAGGATTCCGGCACCGGATTCTCCACAAGCTGAAGAACTGAACGCTTTTACAGGGAAGGATTCCGGCACCGGATTCTCCACAAGCCGAAGAATTGAACGCTTTTACGGGGAAGGATTCCGGCACCGACTTCTGCACAAGTCGAAGAATTGAACGCTTTTATAGGGAAGGATTCCGGCACCAACTTCTGCACAAGTCGAAGAATTGAACGCTTTTATAGGGAAGGATTCCGGCACCAACTTCTGCACCAGCCGAAGTATTAAACGCTTTTACAGGGAAGGATTCAGGCACCTGCTTCTGCACAAGCTGAAGAATTGAACGCTTTTATAGGGAAGGATTCCGGCACAGGCTTCTCCACAAGCCGAAGTATTAAACGCTTTTACAGGGAAGGATTCCGGCACAGGCTTCTCCACAAGCCGAAGTATTATACGCTTTTACAGGGAAGGATTCCAGCACCGGCTTCTCCACAAGCCGAAGAATTGAACGCTTTTACAGGGAAGGATTCCAGCACCGACTTCTACACAAGGCGAAGTATTAAACGCTTTTACAGGGAAGGATTGCAGCACCGACTTCTCCACAAGCCGAAGAATTGAACGCTTTTACAGGGAAGGATTCCGGCACCTGCTTCTGCACAAGCCGAAGTATTAAACGCTTTTACAGGGAAGGATTCCGGCACCTGCTTCTGCACAAGCTGAAGAATTGAACGCTTTTACAGGGAAGGATTCGGGTACAGGCTTCTCCACAAGCCGAAGTATTAAACGCTTTTACAGGGAAGGATTCCGGCACAGGCTTCTCCACAAGCCGAAGTATTATACGCTTTTACAGGGAAGGATTCCAGCACCGGCTTCTCCACAAGCCGAAGAATTGAACGCTTTTACAGGGAAGGATTCCAGCACCGACTTCTACACAAGCCGAAGTATTAAACGCTTTTACAGGGAAGGATTCCAGCACCGACTTCTACACAAGGCGAAGTATTAAACGCTTTTACAGGGAAGGATTCCAGCACCGGCTTCTCCACAAGCCGAAGAATTGAAGGCTTTTACAGGGAAGGATTCCAGCACCGGCTTCTCCACAAGCCGAAGAACTGAAGGCTTTTACACGGAAGGATTCCAGCACCGGCTTCTCCACAAGCCGAAGAATTGAAGGCTTTTACAGGGAAGGATTCCAGCACCGGCTTCTCCACAAGCCGAAGTATTAACGCTTTTACAGGGAAGGATTCCAGCACCGGCTTCTCCACAAGCCGAAGAATTGAAGGCTTTTACAGGGAAGGATTCCAGCACCGGCTTCTCCACAAGCCGAAGAACTGAAGGCTTCTACAGGGAAGGATTCCAGCACCGGCTTCTCCACAAGCCGAAGAATTGAAGGCTTTTACAGGGAAGGATTCCAGGACCGGCTTCTCCACAAGCCGAAGAATTGAAGGCTTTTACAGGGAAGGATTCCAGGACCGGCTTCTCCACAAGCCGAAATATTAACGCTTTTACAGGGAAGGATTCCAGCACCGGCTTCTCCACAAGCCGAAGAATTGAAGGCTTTTACAGGGAAGGATTCCAGCACCGGCTTCTCCACAAGCCGAAGTATAAACGCTTTTACAGGGAAGGATTCCGGCACAGGCTTCTCCACAAGCCGAAGTATTAAACGCTTTTACAGGGAAGGATTCCAGCACCGACTTCTACACAAGGCGAAGTATTAAACGCTTTTACAGGGAAGGATTGCAGCACCGACTTCTCCACAAGCCGAAGAATTGAACGCTTTTACGGGGAAGGATTCCAGCACCGGCTTCTCCACAAGCCGAAGAATTGAAGGCTTTTACAGGGAAGGATTCCGGCACAGGCTTCTCCACAAGCCGAAGTATTAAACGCTTTTACAGGGAAGGATTCCAGCACCGGCTTCTACACAAGCCGAAGAATTGAAGGCTTTTACAGGGAAGGATTCCAGCACCGACTTCTCCACAAGCCGAAGTATTAAACGCTTTTACAGGGAAGGATTCCAGCACCGGCTTCTACACAAGCCGAAGAATTGAGGGCTTTTACAGGGAAGGATTCCAGCACCGGCTTCTCCACAAGCCGAAGAATTGAAGGCTTTTACAGGGAAGGATTCCAGCACCGGCTTCTCCACAAGCCGAAGAACTGAAGGCTTTTACAGGGAAGGATTCCAGCACCGGCTTCTCCACAAGCCGAAGAACTGAAGGCTTTTACAGGGAAGGATTCCAGCACCGGCTTCTCCACAAGCCGAAGAACTGAAGGCTTTTACAGGGAAGGATTCCGGCACAGGCTTCTCCACAAGCCGAAGTATTAAACGCTTTTACAGGGAAGGATTCCGGCACAGGCTGCTCCACAAGCCGAAGAATTACCCGATTTTATAGGGAAGGATTCCGGCACAGGCTTCTCCACAAGCCGAAGTATTAAACGCTTTTATAGGGAAGGATTCCGGCACAGGCTTCTCCACAAGCCGAAGTATTAAACGATTTTACAGGGAAGGATTCCAGCACCGGCTTCTCCACAAGCCGAAGTATTAAACGATTTTACAGGGAAGGATTCCAGCACCGGCTTCTCCACAAGCCGAAGTATTAAACGCTTTTACATGGAAGGATTCCGGCCCAGGCTTCTCCACAAGCCGAAGTATTAAACGCTTTTACAGGGAAGGATTCCAGCACCGGCTTCTCCACAAGCCGAAGTATTAAACGATTTTATAGGGAAGGATTCCGGCACAGGCTTCTCCACAAGCCGAAGTATTAAACGATTTTACAGGGAAGGATTCCAGCACCGGCTTCTCCACAAGCCGAAGTATTAAACGCTTTTACATGGAAGGATTCCGGCCCAGGCTTCTCCACAAGCCGAAGTATTAAACGATTTTACAGGGAAGGATTCCAGCACCGGCTTCTCCACAAGCCGAAGTATTAAACGCTTTTACATGGAAGGATTCCGGCCCAGGCTTCTCCACAAGCCGAAGTATTAAACGATTTTACAGGGAGGGATTCCAGCACCGGCTTCTCCACAAGCCGAAGTATTAAACGCTTTTACAGGGAAGGATTCCGGCACAGGCTTCTCCACAAGCCGAAGTATTAAACGCTTTTACATGGAAGGATTCCGGCCCAGGCTTCTCCACAAGCCGAAGTATTAAACGATTTTACAGGGAAGGATTCCAGCACCGGCTTCTCCACAAGCCGAAGTATTAAACGCTTTTACATGGAAGGATTCCGGCCCAGGCTTCTCCACAAGCCGAAGTATTAAACGATTTTACAGGGAAGGATTCCAGCACCGGCTTCTCCACATGCCGAAGTATCAAACGCTTTTACATGGAAGGATTCCGGCCCAGGCTTCTCCACAAGCCGAAGTATTAAACGCTTTTACATGGAAGGATTCCGGCCCAGGCTTTTCCACAAGCCGAAGTATTAAACGCTTTTACAGGGAAGGATTCCAGCACCGGCTTCTCCACAAGCCGAAGTATTAAACGATTTTACAGGGAAGGATTCCAGCACCGGCTTCTCCACAAGCCGAGGTATTAAACGCTTTTACATGGAAGGATTCCGGCCCAGGCTTCTCCACAAGCCGAAGTATTAAACGCTTTTACAGGGAAGGATTCCAGCACCGGCTTCTCCACAAGCCGAAGAATTGAAGGCTTTTACAGGGAAGGATTCCGGCACCGGCTTCTCCACAAGCCGAAGTATTAAACGCTTTTACAGGGAAGGATTCCAGCACCGGCTTCTACACAAGCCGAAGAATTGAAGGCTTTTACAGGGAAGGATTCCAGCACCGGCTTCTCCACAAGCCGAAGTATTAAACGCTTTTACAGGGAAGGATTCCAGCACCGGCTTCTACACAAGCCGAAGAATTGAAGGCTTTTACAGGGAAGGATTCCAGCACCGGCTTCTCCACAAGCCGAAGAACTGAAGGCTTTTACAGGGAAGGATTCCAGCACCGGCTTCTCCACAAGCCGAAGAATTGAATGCTTTTACAGGGAAGGATTCCAGCACCGGCTTCTCCACAAGCCGAAGTACTAACGCTTTTACAGGGAAGGATTCCAGCACCGGCTTCTCCACAAGCCGAAGAATTGAAGGCTTTTACAGGGAAGGATTCCAGCACCGGCTTTTCCACAAGCCGAAGAACTGAAGGCTTCTACAGGGAAGGATTCCAGCAAAGGCTTCTCCACAAGCCGAAGAATTGAAGGCTTTTACAGGGAAGGATTCCAGCACCGGCTTCTCCACAAGCCGAAGTATTAACGCTTTTACAGGGAAGGATTCCAGGACCGGCTTCTCCACAAGCCAAAGTATTAACGCTTTTACAGGGAAGGATTCCAGCACCGGCTTCTCCACAAGCCGAAGAATTGAAGGCTTTTACAGGGAAGGATTCCAGCACCGGCTTCTCCACAAGCCGAAGTATTAACGCTTTTACAGGGAAGGATTCCGGCACAGGCTTCTCCACAAGCCGAAGTATTAAACGCTTTTACAGGGAAGGATTCCAGCACCGACTTCTACACAAGGCGAAGTATTAAACGCTTTTACAGGGAAGGATTCCAGCACCGGCTTCTCCACAAGCCGAAGAACTGAAGGCTTTTACAGGGAAGGATTCCAGCACCGGCTTCTCCACAAGCCGAAGAATTGAATGCTTTTACAGGGAAGGATTCCAGCACCGGCTTCTCCACAAGCCGAAGTACTAACGCTTTTACAGGGAAGGATTCCAGCACCGGCTTCTCCACAAGCCGAAGAATTGAAGGCTTTTACAGGGAAGGATTCCAGCACCGGCTTCTCCACAAGCCGAAGAACTGAAGGCTTCTACAGGGAAGGATTCCAGCACCGGCTTATCCACAAGCAGAAGAATTGAAGGCTTTTACAGGGAAGGATTCCAGCACCGGCTTCTCCACAAGCCGAAGTATTAACGCTTTTACAGGGAAGGATTCCAGGACCGGCTTCTCCACAAGCCGAAGTATTAACGCTTTTACAGGGAAGGATTCCAGCACCGGCTTCTCCACAAGCCGAAGAATTGAAGGCTTTTACAGGGAAGGATTCCAGCACCGGCTTCTCCACAAGCCGAAGTATTAACGCTTTTACAGGGAAGGATTCCGGCACAGGCTTCTCCACAAGCCGAAGTATTAAACGCTTTTACAGGGAAGGATTCCAGCACCGACTTCTACACAAGGCGAAGTATTAAACGCTTTTACAGGGAAGGATTGCAGCACCGACTTCTCCACAAGCCGAAGAATTGAACGCTTTTACGGGGAAGGATTCCAGCACCGGCTTCTCCACAAGCCGAAGAATTGAAGGCTTTTACAGGGAAGGATTCCGGCACAGGCTTCTCCACAAGCCGAAGTATTAAACGCTTTTACAGGGAAGGATTCCAGCACCGGCTTCTACACAAGCCGAAGAATTGAAGGCTTTTACAGGGAAGGATTCCAGCACCGACTTCTCCACAAGCCGAAGTATTAAACGCTTTTACAGGGAAGGATTCCAGCACCGGCTTCTACACAAGCCGAAGTATTAAACGCTTTTACAGGGAAGGATTCCAGCTCCGACTTCTCCACAAGCCGAAGTATTAAACGCTTTTACAGGGAAGGATTCCAGCACCGACTTCTCCACAAGCCGAAGTATTAAACGCTTTTACAGGGAAGGATTCCAGCACCGGCTTCTACACAAGCCGAAGTATTAAACGCTTTTACAGGGAAGGATTCCAGCACCGGCTTCTCCACAAGCCGAAGTATTAAACGCTTTTACAGGGAAGGATTCCAGCACCGACTTCTCCACAAGCCGAAGTATTAAACGCTTTTACAGGGAAGGATTCCAGCACCGACTTCTCCACAAGCCGAAGTATTAAACGCTTTTACAGGGAAGGATTCCAGCACCGGCTTCTACACAAGCCGAAGAATTGAAGGCTTTTACAGGGAAGGATTCCAGCACCGGCTTCTCCACAAGTCGAAGAATTGAACGCTTTTACAGGTAAGGATTCCAGCACCGACTATACCACAAGCCGAAGAATTGAACCCTTTTACAGGGAAGGATTCCAGCACCGACTTCTCCACAAGCCGGAGTATTAAACGCTTTTACAGGAAAGGATTCCGGCACAGACTTCTCCACAAGCCGAAGAATTAGACGCTTTTACAGGAAAGGATTCCAGCACCGGCTTCTCCACAAGCCGAAGAATTGAACGCTTTTACAGGTAAGGATTCCAGCACCGACTTCTGCACAAGTCGAAGAATTGAACGCTTTTACAGGTAAGTATTCCGGCTCCGACTTCTCCACAAGCCGGAGAATTGAACGCTTTTACAGGTAAGGATTCCGGCACCGACTTCTCCACAAGTCGAAGAATTGAACGCTTTTACAGGAAAGGATTCCAGCACCGACTTCTCCACAAGCCGAAGAATTGAACGCTTTTACAGGTAAGGATTCCGGCACCGACTTCTCCACAAGCCGAAGAATTGAACGCTTTTACAGGCAAGGATTCCGGCACCGGATTCTCCACAAGCTGAAGAACTGAACGCTTTTACAGGGAAGGATTCCGGCACCGGATTCTCCACAAGCCGAAGAATTGAACGCTTTTACGGGGAAGGATTCCGGCACCGACTTCTGCACAAGTCGAAGAATTGAACGCTTTTATAGGGAAGGATTCCGGCACCAACTTCTGCACAAGTCGAAGAATTGAACGCTTTTATAGGGAAGGATTCCGGCACCAACTTCTGCACAAGCCGAAGTATTAAACGCTTTTACAGGGAGGGATTCAGGCACCTGCTTCTGCACAAGCTGAAGAATTGAACGCTTTTATAGGGAAGGATTCCGGCACAGGCTTCTCCACAAGCCGAAGTATTAAACGCCTTTACAGGGAAGGATTCCGGCACAGGCTTCTCCACAAGCCGAAGTATTATACGCTTTTAGAGGGAAGGATTCCAGCACCGGCTTCTCCACAAGCCGAAGAATTGAACGCTTTTACAGGGAAGGATTCCAGCACCGACTTCTACACAAGGCGAAGTATTAAACGCTTTTACAGGGAAGGATTGCAGCACCGACTTCTCCACAAGCCGAAGAATTGAACGCTTTTACAGGGAAGGATTCCGGCACCTGCTTCTGCACAAGCCGAAGTATTAAACGCTTTTACAGGGAAGGATTCCGCCACCTGCTTCTGCACAAGCTGAAGAATTGAACGCTTTTACAGGGAAGGATTCGGGTACAGGCTTCTCCACAAGCCTAAGTATTAAACGCTTTTACAGGGAAGGATTCCGGCACAGGCTTCTCCACAAGCCGAAGTATTATACGCTTTTACAGGGAAGGATTCCAGCACCGGCTTCTCCACAAGCCGAAGAATTGATCGCTTTTACAGGGAAGGATTCCAGCACCGACTTCTACACAAGCCGAAGTATTAAACGCTTTTACAGGGAAGGATTCCAGCACCGACTTCTACACAAGGCGAAGTATTAAACGCTTTTACAGGGAAGGATTCCAGCACCGACTTCTACACAAGGCGAAGTATTAAACTCTTTTACAGGGAAGGATTCCAGCACCGGCTTCTACACAAGCCGAACTATTAAACGCTTTTACAGGGAAGGATTCCGGCACCGGCTTCTCCACAAGCCGAACTATTAAACGCTTTTACAGGGAAGGATTCCGGCACCGGCTTCTCCACAAGCCGAAGAACTGAAGGCTTCTACAGGGAAGGATTCCAGCACCGGCTTCTCCACAAGCCGAAGAATTGAAGGCTTTTACAGGGAAGGATTCCAGGACCGGCTTCTCCACAAGCCGAAATATTAACGCTTTTACAGGGAAGGATTCCAGCACCGGCTTCTCCACAAGCCGAAGAATTGAAGGCTTTTACAGGGAAGGATTCCAGCACCGGCTTCTCCACAAGCCGAAGTATAAACGCTTTTACAGGGAAGGATTCCGGCACAGGCTTCTCCACAAGCCGAAGTATTAAACGCTTTTACAGGGAAGGATTCCAGCACCGACTTCTACACAAGGCGAAGTATTAAACGCTTTTACAGGGAAGGATTGCAGCACCGACTTCTCCACAAGCCGAAGAATTGAACGCTTTTACGGGGAAGGATTCCAGCACCGGCTTCTCCACAAGCCGAAGAATTGAAGGCTTTTACAGGGAAGGATTCCGGCACAGGCTTCTCCACAAGCCGAAGTATTAAACGCTTTTACAGGGAAGGATTCCAGCACCGGCTTCTACACAAGCCGAAGAATTGAAGGCTTTTACAGGGAAGGATTCCAGCACCGACTTCTCCACAAGCCGAAGTATTAAACGCTTTTACAGGGAAGGATTCCAGCACCGGCTTCTACACAAGCCGAAGAATTGAGGGCTTTTACAGGGAAGGATTCCAGCACCGGCTTCTCCACAAGCCGAAGAATTGAAGGCTTTTACAGGGAAGGATTCCAGCACCGGCTTCTCCACAAGCCGAAGAACTGAAGGCTTTTACAGGGAAGGATTCCAGCACCGGCTTCTCCACAAGCCGAAGAACTGAAGGCTTTTACAGGGAAGGATTCCAGCACCGGCTTCTCCACAAGCCGAAGAACTGAAGGCTTTTACAGGGAAGGATTCCGGCACAGGCTTCTCCACAAGCCGAAGTATTAAACGCTTTTACAGGGAAGGATTCCGGCACAGGCTGCTCCACAAGCCGAAGAATTAACCGATTTTATAGGGAAGGATTCCGGCACAGGCTTCTCCACAAGCCGAAGTATTAAACGCTTTTATAGGGAAGGATTCCGGCACAGGCTTCTAAACAAGCCGAAGTATTAAACGATTTTACAGGGAAGGATTCCAGCACCGTAATCTCCACAAGCCGAAGTATTAAACGATTTTACAGGGAAGGATTCCAGCACCGGCTTCTCCACAAGCCGAAGTATTAAACGCTTTTACATGGAAGGATTCCGGCCCAGGCTTCTCCACAAGCCGAAGTATTAAACGCTTTTACAGGGAAGGATTCCAGCACCGGCTTCTCCACAAGCCGAAGTATTAAACGATTTTATAGGGAAGGATTCCGGCACAGGCTTCTCCACAAGCCGAAGTATTAAACGATTTTACAGGGAAGGATTCCAGCACCGGCTTCTCCACAAGCCGAAGTATTAAACGCTTTTACATGGAAGGATTCCGGCCCAGGCTTCTCCACAAGCCGAAGTATTAAACGATTTTACAGGGAAGGATTCCAGCACCGGCTTCTCCACAAGCCGAAGTATTAAACGCTTTTACATGGAAGGATTCCGGCCCAGGCTTCTCCACAAGCCGAAGTATTAAACGATTTTACAGGGAGGGATTCCAGCACCGGCTTCTCCACAAGCCGAAGTATTAAACGCTTTTACAGGGAAGGATTCCGGCACAGGCTTCTCCACAAGCCGAAGTATTAAACGCTTTTACATGGAAGGATTCCGGGCCAGGCTTCTCCACAAGCCAAAGTATTAAACGATTTTACAGGGAAGGATTCCAGCACCGGCTTCTCCACAAGCCGAAGTATTAAACGCTTTTACATGGAAGGATTCCGGCCCAGGCTTCTCCACAAGCCGAAGTATTAAACGATTTTACAGGGAAGGATTCCAGCACCGGCTTCTCCACAAGCCGAAGTATTAAACGCTTTTACATGGAAGGATTCCAGCACCGGCTTCTCCACAAGCCGAAGTATCAAACGCTTTTACATGGAAGGATTCCAGCACCGGCTTCTCCACAAGCCGAAGTATCAAACGCTTTTACAGGGAAGGATTCCAGCACCGGCTTCTCCACAAGCCGAAGTATCAAACGCTTTTACATGGAAGGATTCCGGCCCAGGCTTCTCCACAAGCCGAAGTATTAAACGCTTTTACAGGGAAGGATTCCAGCACCGGCTTCTCCACAAGCCGAAGTATCAAACGCTTTTACATGGAAGGATTCCGGCCCAGGCTTCTCCACAAGCCGAAGTATTAAACGCTTTTACAGGGAAGGATTCCAGCACCGGCTTCTCCACAAGCCGAAGAATTAACCGATTTTATAGGGAAGGATTCCGGCACAGGCTTCTCCACAAGCCGAAGTATTAAACGATTTTACAGGGAAGGATTCCAGCACCGGCTTCTCCACAAGCCGAAGTATTAAACGATTTTACAGGGAAGGATTCCAGCACCGGCTTCTCCACAAGCCGAAGTATTAAACGCTTTTACATGGAAGGATTCCGGCCCAGGCTTCTCCACAAGCCGAAGTATTAAACGCTTTTACAGGGAAGGATTCCAGCACCGGCTTCTCCACAAGCCGAAGAATTGAAGGCTTTTACAGGGAAGGATTCCGGCACAGGCTTCTCCACAAGCCGAAGTATTAAACGCTTTTACAGGGAAGGATTCCAGCACCGGCTTCTACACAAGCCGAAGAATTGAAGGCTTTTACAGGGAAGGATTCCAGCACCGGCTTCTCCACAAGCCGAAGAACTGAAGGCTTTTACAGGGAAGGATTCCAGCACCGGCTTCTCCACAAGCTTAAGAATTGAATGCTTTTACAGGGAAGGATTCCAGCACCGGCTTCTCCACAAGCCGAAGTACTAACGCTTTTACAGGGAAGGATTCCAGCACCGGCTTCTCCACAAGCCGAAGAATTGAAGGCTTTTACAGGGAAGGATTCCAGCACCGGCTTCTCCACAAGCCGAAGAACTGAAGGCTTCTACAGGGAAGGATTCCAGCACCGGCTTCTCCACAAGCCGAAGTATTAACGCTTTTACAGGGAAGGATTCCGGCACAGGCTTCTCCACAAGCCGAAGTATTAAACGCTTTTACAGGGAAGGATTCCAGCACCGACTTCTACACAAGGCGAAGTATTAAACGCTTTTACAGTGAAGGATTGCAGCACCGACTTCTCCACAAGCCGAAGAATTGAACGCTTTTACGGGGAAGGATTCCAGCACCGGCTTCTCCACAAGCCGAAGAATTGAAGGCTTTTACAGGGAAGGATTCCGGCACAGGCTTCTCCACAAGCCGAAGTATTAAACGCTTTTACAGGGAAGGATTCCAGCACCGGCTTCTACACAAGCCGAAGAATTGAAGGCTTTTACAGGGAAGGATTCCAGCACCGACTTCTCCACAAGCCGAAGTATTAAACGCTTTTACAGGGAAGGATTCCAGCACCGGCTTCTACACAAGCCGAAGTATTAAACGCTTTTACAGGGAAGGATTCCAGCACCGGCTTCTACACAAGCCGAAGAATTGAAGGCTTTTACAGGGAAGGATTCCAGCACCGGCTTCTCCACAAGTCGAAGAATTGAACGCTTTTACAGGTAAGGATTCCAGCACCGACTATACCACAAGCCGAAGAATTGAACCCTTTTACAGGGAAGGATTCCAGCACCGACTTCTCCACAAGCCGGAGTATTAAACGCTTTTACAGGAAAGGATTCCGGCACAGACTTCTCCACAAGCCGAAGAATTAGACGCTTTTACAGGAAAGGATTCCAGCACCGGCTTCTCCACAAGCCGAAGAATTGAACGCTTTTACAGGTAAGGATTCCAGCACCGACTTCTGCACAAGTCGAAGAATTGAACGCTTTTACAGGTAAGGATTCCGGCTCCGACTTCTCCACAAGCCGAAGAATTGAACGCTTTTACAGGTAAGGATTCCGGCACCGACTTCTCCACAAGTCGAAGAATTGAACGCTTTTACAGGAAAGGATTCCAGCACCGACTTCTCCACAAGCCGAAGAATTGAACGCTTTTACAGGTAAGGATTCCGGCACCGACTTCTCCACAAGCCGAAGAATTGAACGCTTTTACAGGCAAGGATTCCGGCACCGGATTCTCCACAAGCTGAAGAACTGAACGCTTTTACAGGGAAGGATTCCGGCACCGGATTCTCCACAAGCCGAAGAATTGAACGCTTTTACGGGGAAGGATTCCGGCACCGACTTCTGCACAAGTCGAAGAATTGAACGCTTTTATAGGGAAGGATTCCGGCACCAACTTCTGCACAAGTCGAAGAATTGAACGATTTTATAGGGAAGGATTCCGGCACCAACTTCTGCACAAGCCGAAGTATTAAACGCTTTTACAGGGAGGGATTCAGGCACCTGCTTCTGCACAAGCTGAAGAATTGAACGCTTTTATAGGGAAGGATTCCGGCACAGGCTTCTCCACAAGCCGAAGTATTAAACGCTTTTACAGGGAAGGATTCCGGCACAGGCTTCTCCACAAGCCGAAGTATTAAACGCTTTTACATGGAAGGATTCCGGCCCAGGCTTCTCCACAAGCCGAAGTATTAAACGATTTTACAGGGAAGGATTCCAGCACCGGCTTCTCCACAAGCCGAAGTATTAAACGCTTTTACATGGAAGGATTCCGGCCCAGGCTTCTCCACAAGCCGAAGTATTAAACGATTTTACAGGGAAGGATTCCAGCACCGGCTTCTCCACAAGCCGAAGTATTAAACGCTTTTACATGGAAGGATTCCAGCACCGGCTTCTCCACAAGCCGAAGTATCAAACGCTTTTACATGGAAGGATTCCAGCACCGGCTTCTCCACAAGCCGAAGTATCAAACGCTTTTACAGGGAAGGATTCCAGCACCGGCTTCTCCACAAGCCGAAGTATCAAACGCTTTTACATGGAAGGATTCCGGCCCAGGCTTCTCCACAAGCCGAAGTATTAAACGCTTTTACAGGGAAGGATTCCAGCACCGGCTTCTCCACAAGCCGAAGTATCAAACGCTTTTACATGGAAGGATTCCGGCCCAGGCTTCTCCACAAGCCGAAGTATTAAACGCTTTTACAGGGAAGGATTCCAGCACCGGCTTCTCCACAAGCCGAAGAATTAACCGATTTTATAGGGAAGGATTCCGGCACAGGCTTCTCCACAAGCCCAAGTATTAAACGATTTTACAGGGAAGGATTCCAGCACCGGCTTCTCCACAAGCCGAAGTATTAAACGATTTTACAGGGAAGGATTCCAGCACCGGCTTCTCCACAAGCCGAAGTATTAAACGCTTTTACATGGAAGGATTCCGGCCCAGGCTTCTCCACAAGCCGAAGTATTAAACGCTTTTACAGGGAAGGATTCCAGCACCGGCTTCTCCACAAGCCGAAGAATTGAAGGCTTTTACAGGGAAGGATTCCGGCACAGGCTTCTCCACAAGCCGAAGTATTAAACGCTTTTACAGGGAAGGATTCCAGCACCGGCTTCTACACAAGCCGAAGAATTGAAGGCTTTTACAGGGAAGGATTCCAGCACCGGCTTCTCCACAAGCCGAAGAACTGAAGGCTTTTACAGGGAAGGATTCCAGCACCGGCTTCTCCACAAGCCGAAGAATTGAATGCTTTTACAGGGAAGGATTCCAGCACCGGCTTCTCCACAAGCCGAAGTACTAACGCTTTTACAGGGAAGGATTCCAGCACCGGCTTCTCCACAAGCCGAAGAATTGAAGGCTTTTACAGGGAAGGATTCCAGCACCGGCTTCTCCACAAGCCGAAGAACTGAAGGCTTCTACAGGGAAGGATTCCAGCACCGGCTTCTCCACACGCCGAAGAATTGAAGGCTTTTACAGGGAAGGATTCCAGCACCGGCTTCTCCACAAGCCGAAGTATTAACGCTTTTACAGGGAAGGATTCCAGGACCGGCTTCTCCACAAGCCGAAGTATTAACGCTTTTACAGGGAAGGATTCCAGCACCGGCTTCTCCACAAGCCGAAGAATTGAAGGCTTTTACAGGGAAGGATTCCAGCACCGGCTTCTCCACAAGCCGAAGTATTAACGCTTTTACAGGGAAGGATTCCGGCACAGGCTTCTCCACAAGCCGAAGTATTAAACGCTTTTACAGGGAAGGATTCCAGCACCGGCTTCTACACAAGCCGAAGAATTGAAGGCTTTTACAGGGAAGGATTCCAGCACCGACTTCTCCACAAGCCGAAGTATTAAACGCTTTTACAGGGAAGGATTCCAGCACCGGCTTCTACACAAGCCGAAGAATTGAGGGCTTTTACAGGGAAGGATTCCAGCACCGGCTTCTCCACAAGCCGAAGAATTGAAGGCTTTTACAGGGAAGGATTCCAGCACCGGCTTCTCCACAAGCCGAAGTATTAAACGCTTTTACAGGGAAGGATTCCAGCACCGGCTTCTACACAAGCCGAAGAATTGAAGGCTTTTACAGGGAAGGATTCCAGCACCGACTTCTCCACAAGCCGAAGTATTAAACGCTTTTACAGGGAAGGATTCCAGCACCGGCTTCTACACAAGCCGAAGAATTGAGGGCTTTTACAGGGAAGGATTCCAGCACCGGCTTCTCCACAAGCCGAAGAATTGAAGGCTTTTACAGGGAAGGATTCCAGCACCGGCTTCTCCACAAGCCGAAGAACTGAAGGCTTTTACAGGGAAGGATTCCAGCACCGGCTTCTCCACAAGCCGAAGAACTGAAGGCTTTTACAGGGAAGGATTCCAGCACCGGCTTCTCCACAAGCCGAAGAACTGAAGGCTTTTACAGGGAAGGATTCCGGCACAGGCTTCTCCACAACCCGAAGTATTAAACGCTTTTACAGGGAAGGATTCCGGCACAGGCTGCTCCACAAGCCGAAGAATTAACCGATTTTATAGGGAAGGATTCCGGCACAGGCTTCTCCACAAGCCGAAGTATTAAACGCTTTTATAGGGAAGGATTCCGGCACAGGCTTCTCCACAAGCCGAAGTATTAAACGATTTTACAGGGAAGGATTCCAGCACCGGCTTCTCCACAAGCCGAAGTATTAAACGATTTTACAGGGAAGGATTCCAGCACCGGCTTCTCCACAAGCCGAAGTATTAAACGCTTTTACATGGAAGGATTCCGGCCCAGGCTTCTCCACAAGCCGAAGTATTAAACGCTTTTACAGGGAAGGATTCCAGCACCGGCTTCTCCACAAGCCGAAGTATTAAACGATTTTATAGGGAAGGATTCCGGCACAGGCTTCTCCACAAGCCGAAGTATTAAACGCTTTTACAGGGAAGGATTCCGGCACAGGCTTCTCCACAAGCCGAAGTATTAAACGCTTTTACAGGGAAGGATTCCAGCACCGGCTTTTCCACAAGCCGAAGTATTAAACGCTTTTACAGGGAAGGATTCCAGCACCGGCTTCTCCACAAGCCGAAGAATTAACCGATTTTATAGGGAAGGATTCCGGCACAGGCTTCTCCACAAGCCGAAGTATTAAACGATTTTACAGGGAAGGATTCCGGCAACGGCTTCTCCACAAGCCGAAGTATTAAACGCTTTTACAGGGAAGGATTCCAGCACCGGCTTCTCCACAAGCCGAAGTATTAAACGATTTTATAGGGAAGGATTCCGGCACAGGCTTCTCCACAAGCCGAAGTATTAAACGCTTTTACAGGGAAGGATTCCGGCACCGGCTTCTCCACAAGCCGAAGTATTAGACGCTTTTACAGGAAAGGATTCCAGCACCGGCTTCTCCACAAGCCGAAGAATTGAACGCTTTTACAGGTAAGGATTCCAGCACCGACTTCTGCACAAGTCGAAGAATTGAACGCTTTTACAGGTAAGGATTCCGGCTCCGACTTCTCCACAAGCCGAAGAATTGAACGCTTTTACAGGTAAGGATTCCGGCACCGACTTCTCCACAAGTCGAAGAATTGAACGCTTTTACAGGTAAGGATTCCGGCACCGACTTCTCCACAAGTCGAAGAATTGAACGCTTTTACAGGTAAGGATTCCGGCACCGACTTCTCCACAAGCCGAAGAATTGAACGCTTTTACAGGCAAGGATTCCGGCACCGGATTCTCCACAAGCTGAAGAACTGAACGCTTTTACAGGGAAGGATTCCGGCACCGGATTCTCCACAAGCCGAAGAATTGAACGCTTTTACGGGGAAGGATTCCGGCACCGACTTCTGCACAAGTCGAAGAATTGAACGCTTTTATAGGGAAGGATCCCGGCTCCAACTTCTGCATAAGTCGAAGAATTGAACGCTTTTATAGGGAAGGATTCCGGCACCAACTTCTGCACAAGCCGAAGTATTAAACGCTTTTACAGGGAAGGATTCAGGCACCTGCTTCTGCACAAGCTGAAGAATTGAACGCTTTTATAGGGAAGGATTCCGGCACAGGCTTCTCCACAAGCCGAAGTATTAAACGCTTTTACAGGGAAGGATTCCGGCACAGGCTTCTCCACAAGCCGAAGTATTATACGCTTTTACAGGGAAGGATTCCAGCACCGGCTTCTCCACAAGCCGAAGAATTGAACGCTTTTACAGGGAAGGATTCCGGCACCGGATTCTCCACAAGCCGAAGAATTGAACGCTTTTACGGGGAAGGATTCCGGCACCGACTTCTGCACAAGTCGAAGAATTGAACGCTTTTATAGGGAAGGATTCCGGCACCAACTTCTGCACAAGTCGAAGAATTGAACGCTTTTATAGGGAAGGATTCCGGCACCAACTTCTGCACAAGCCGAAGTATTAAACGCTTTTACAGGGAAGGATTCAGGCACCTGCTTCTGCACAAGCTGAAGAATTGAACGCTTTTATAGGGAAGGATTCCGGCACAGGCTTCTCCACAAGCCGAAGTATTAAACGCTTTTACAGGGAAGGATTCCGGCACAGGCTTCTCCACAAGCCGAAGTATTATACGCTTTTACAGGGAAGGATTCCAGCACCGGCTTCTCCACAAGCCGAAGAATTGAACGCTTTTACAGGGAAGGATTCCAGCACCGACTTCTACACAAGGCGAAGTATTAAACGCTTTTACAGGGAAGGATTGCAGCACCGACTTCTCCACAAGCCGAAGAATTGAACGCTTTTACGGGGAAGGATTCCAGCACCGGCTTCTCCACAAGCCGAAGAATTGAAGGCTTTTACAGGGAAGGATTCCGGCACAGGCTTCTCCACAAGCCGAAGTATTAAACGCTTTTACAGGGAAGGATTCCTGCACCGGCTTCTACACAAGCCGAAGAATTGAAGGCTTTTACAGGGAAGGATTCCAGCACCGATTTCTCCACAAGCCGAAGTATTAAACGCTTTTACAGGGAAGGATTCCAGCACCGGCTTCTACACAAGCCGAAGTATTAAACGCTTTTACAGGGAAGGATTCCAGCACCGGCTTCTACACAAGCCGAAGAATTGAAGGCTTTTACAGGGAAGGATTCCAGCACCGGCTTCTCCACAAGTCGAAGAATTGAACGCTTTTACAGGTAAGGATTCCAGCACCGACTATAACACAAGCCGAAGAATTGAACCCTTTTACAGGGAAGGATTCCAGCACCGACATCTCTACAAGCCGGAGTATTAAACGCTTTTACAGGAAAGGATTCCGGCACAGACTTCTCCACAAGCCGAAGAATTAGACGCTTTTACAGGAAAGGATTCCAGCACCGGCTTCTCCACAAGCCGAAGAATTGAACGCTTTTACAGGTAAGGATTCCAGCACCGACTTCTGCACAAGTCGAAGAATTGAACGCTTTTACAGGTAAGGATTCCGGCTCCGACTTCTCCACAAGCCGAAGAATTGAACGCTTTTACAGGTAAGGATTCCGGCACCGACTTCTCCACAAGTCGAAGAATTGAACGCTTTTACAGGAAAGGATTCCAGCACCGACTTCTCCACAAGCCGAAGAATTGAACGCTTTTACAGGTAAGGATTCCGGCACCGACTTCTCCACAAGCCGAAGAATTGAACGCTTTTACAGGCAAGGATTCCGGCACCGGATTCTCCACAAGCTGAAGAACTGAACGCTTTTACAGGGAAGGATTCCGGCACCGGATTCTCCACAAGCCGAAGAATTGAACGCTTTTACGGGGAAGGATTCCGGCACCGACTTCTGCACAAGTCGAAGAATTGAACGCTTTTATAGGGAAGGATTCCGGCACCAACTTCTGCACAAGTCGAAGAATTGAACGCTTTTATAGGGAAGGATTCCGGCACCAACTTCTGCACAAGCCGAAGTATTAAACGCTTTTACAGGGAAGGATTCAGGCACCTGCTTCTGCACAAGCTGAAGAATTGAACGCTTTTATAGGGAAGGATTCCGGCACAGGCTTCTCCACAAGCCGAAGTATTAAACGCTTTTACAGGGAAGGATTCCGGCACAGGCTTCTCCACAAGCCGAAGTATTATACGCTTTTACAGGGAAGGATTCCAGCACCGGCTTCTCCACAAGCCGAAGAATTGAACGCTTTTACAGGGAAGGATTCCAGCACCGACTTCTACACAAGGCGAAGTATTAAACGCTTTTACAGGGAAGGATTGCAGCACCGACTTCTCCACAAGCCGAAGAATTGAACGCTTTTACAGGGAAGGATTCCGGCACCTGCTTCTGCACAAGCCGAAGTATTAAACGCTTTTACAGGGAAGGATTCCGGCACCTGCTTCTGCACAAGCTGAAGAATTGAACGCTTTTACAGGGAAGGATTCGGGTACAGGCTTCTCCACAAGCCGAAGTATTAAACGCTTTTACAGGGAAGGATTCCGGCACAGGCTTCTCCACAAGCCGAAGTATTATACGCTTTTACAGGGAAGGATTCCAGCACCGGCTTCTCCACAAGCCGAAGAATTGAACGCTTTTACAGGGAAGGATTCCAGCACCGACTTCTACACAAGCCGAAGTATTAAACGCTTTTACAGGGAAGGATTCCAGCACCGACTTCTACACAAGGCGAAGTATTAAACGCTTTTACAGGGAAGGATTCCAGCACCGGCTTCTCCACAAGCCGAAGAATTGAAGGCTTTTACAGGGAAGGATTCCAGCACCGGCTTCTCCACAAGCCGAAGAACTGAAGGCTTTTACAGGGAAGGATTCCAGCACCGGCTTCTCCACAAGCCGAAGAATTGAAGGCTTTTACAGGGAAGGATTCCAGCACCGGCTTCTCCACAAGCCGAAGTATTAACGCTTTTACAGGGAAGGATTCCAGCACCGGCTTCTCCACAAGCCGAAGAATTGAAGGCTTTTACAGGGAAGGATTCCAGCACCGGCTTCTCCACAAGCCGAAGAACTGAAGGCTTCTACAGGGAAGGATTCCAGCACCGGCTTCTCCACAAGCCGAAGAATTGAAGGCTTTTACAGGGAAGGATTCCAGGACCGGCTTCTCCACAAGCCGAAGAATTGAAGGCTTTTACAGGGAAGGATTCCAGGACCGGCTTCTCCACAAGCCGAAATATTAACGCTTTTACAGGGAAGGATTCCAGCACCGGCTTCTCCACAAGCCGAAGAATTGAAGGCTTTTACAGGGAAGGATTCCAGCACCGGCTTCTCCACAAGCCGAAGTATAAACGCTTTTACAGGGAAGGATTCCGGCACAGGCTTCTCCACAAGCCGAAGTATTAAACGCTTTTACAGTGAAGGATTGCAGCACCGACTTCTCCACAAGCCGAAGAATTGAACGCTTTTACGGGGAAGGATTCCAGCACCGGCTTCTCCACAAGCCGAAGAATTGAAGGCTTTTACAGGGAAGGATTCCGGCACAGGCTTCTCCACAAGCCGAAGTATTAAACGCTTTTACAGGGAAGGATTCCAGCACCGGCTTCTACACAAGCCGAAGAATTGAAGGCTTTTACAGGGAAGGATTCCAGCACCGACTTCTCCACAAGCCGAAGTATTAAACGCTTTTACAGGGAAGGATTCCAGCACCGGCTTCTACACAAGCCGAAGTATTAAACGCTTTTACAGGGAAGGATTCCAGCACCGGCTTCTACACAAGCCGAAGAATTGAAGGCTTTTACAGGGAAGGATTCCAGCACCGGCTTCTCCACAAGTCGAAGAATTGAACGCTTTTACAGGTAAGGATTCCAGCACCGACTATACCACAAGCCGAAGAATTGAACCCTTTTACAGGGAAGGATTCCAGCACCGACTTCTCCACAAGCCGGAGTATTAAACGCTTTTACAGGAAAGGATTCCGGCACAGACTTCTCCACAAGCCGAAGAATTAGACGCTTTTACAGGAAAGGATTCCAGCACCGGCTTCTCCACAAGCCGAAGAATTGAACGCTTTTACAGGTAAGGATTCCAGCACCGACTTCTGCACAAGTCGAAGAATTGAACGCTTTTACAGGTAAGGATTCCGGCTCCGACTTCTCCACAAGCCGAAGAATTGAACGCTTTTACAGGTAAGGATTCCGGCACCGACTTCTCCACAAGTCGAAGAATTGAACGCTTTTACAGGAAAGGATTCCAGCACCGACTTCTCCACAAGCCGAAGAATTGAACGCTTTTACAGGTAAGGATTCCGGCACCGACTTCTCCACAAGCCGAAGAATTGAACGCTTTTACAGGCAAGGATTCCGGCACCGGATTCTCCACAAGCTGAAGAACTGAACGCTTTTACAGGGAAGGATTCCGGCACCGGATTCTCCACAAGCCGAAGAATTGAACGCTTTTACGGGGAAGGATTCCGGCACCGACTTCTGCACAAGTCGAAGAATTGAACGCTTTTATAGGGAAGGATTCCGGCACCAACTTCTGCACAAGTCGAAGAATTGAACGATTTTATAGGGAAGGATTCCGGCACCAACTTCTGCACAAGCCGAAGTATTAAACGCTTTTACAGGGAGGGATTCAGGCACCTGCTTCTGCACAAGCTGAAGAATTGAACGCTTTTATAGGGAAGGATTCCGGCACAGGCTTCTCCACAAGCCGAAGTATTAAACGCTTTTACAGGGAAGGATTCCGGCACAGGCTTCTCCACAAGCCGAAGTATTAAACGCTTTTACATGGAAGGATTCCGGCCCAGGCTTCTCCACAAGCCGAAGTATTAAACGATTTTACAGGGAAGGATTCCAGCACCGGCTTCTCCACAAGCCGAAGTATTAAACGCTTTTACATGGAAGGATTCCGGCCCAGGCTTCTCCACAAGCCGAAGTATTAAACGATTTTACAGGGAAGGATTCCAGCACCGGCTTCTCCACAAGCCGAAGTATTAAACGCTTTTACATGGAAGGATTCCAGCACCGGCTTCTCCACAAGCCGAAGTATCAAACGCTTTTACATGGAAGGATTCCAGCACCGGCTTCTCCACAAGCCGAAGTATCAAACGCTTTTACAGGGAAGGATTCCAGCACCGGCTTCTCCACAAGCCGAAGTATCAAACGCTTTTACATGGAAGGATTCCGGCCCAGGCTTCTCCACAAGCCGAAGTATTAAACGCTTTTACAGGGAAGGATTCCAGCACCGGCTTCTCCACAAGCCGAAGTATCAAACGCTTTTACATGGAAGGATTCCGGCCCAGGCTTCTCCACAAGCCGAAGTATTAAACGCTTTTACAGGGAAGGATTCCAGCACCGGCTTCTCCACAAGCCGAAGAATTAACCGATTTTATAGGGAAGGATTCCGGCACAGGCTTCTCCACAAGCCCAAGTATTAAACGATTTTACAGGGAAGGATTCCAGCACCGGCTTCTCCACAAGCCGAAGTATTAAACGATTTTACAGGGAAGGATTCCAGCACCGGCTTCTCCACAAGCCGAAGTATTAAACGCTTTTACATGGAAGGATTCCGGCCCAGGCTTCTCCACAAGCCGAAGTATTAAACGCTTTTACAGGGAAGGATTCCAGCACCGGCTTCTCCACAAGCCGAAGAATTGAAGGCTTTTACAGGGAAGGATTCCGGCACAGGCTTCTCCACAAGCCGAAGTATTAAACGCTTTTACAGGGAAGGATTCCAGCACCGGCTTCTACACAAGCCGAAGAATTGAAGGCTTTTACAGGGAAGGATTCCAGCACCGGCTTCTCCACAAGCCGAAGAACTGAAGGCTTTTACAGGGAAGGATTCCAGCACCGGCTTCTCCACAAGCCGAAGAATTGAATGCTTTTACAGGGAAGGATTCCAGCACCGGCTTCTCCACAAGCCGAAGTACTAACGCTTTTACAGGGAAGGATTCCAGCACCGGCTTCTCCACAAGCCGAAGAATTGAAGGCTTTTACAGGGAAGGATTCCAGCACCGGCTTCTCCACAAGCCGAAGAACTGAAGGCTTCTACAGGGAAGGATTCCAGCACCGGCTTCTCCACACGCCGAAGAATTGAAGGCTTTTACAGGGAAGGATTCCAGCACCGGCTTCTCCACAAGCCGAAGTATTAACGCTTTTACAGGGAAGGATTCCAGGACCGGCTTCTCCACAAGCCGAAGTATTAACGCTTTTACAGGGAAGGATTCCAGCACCGGCTTCTCCACAAGCCGAAGAATTGAAGGCTTTTACAGGGAAGGATTCCAGCACCGGCTTCTCCACAAGCCGAAGTATTAACGCTTTTACAGGGAAGGATTCCGGCACAGGCTTCTCCACAAGCCGAAGTATTAAACGCTTTTACAGGGAAGGATTCCAGCACCGGCTTCTACACAAGCCGAAGAATTGAAGGCTTTTACAGGGAAGGATTCCAGCACCGACTTCTCCACAAGCCGAAGTATTAAACGCTTTTACAGGGAAGGATTCCAGCACCGGCTTCTACACAAGCCGAAGAATTGAGGGCTTTTACAGGGAAGGATTCCAGCACCGGCTTCTCCACAAGCCGAAGAATTGAAGGCTTTTACAGGGAAGGATTCCAGCACCGGCTTCTCCACAAGCCGAAGTATTAAACGCTTTTACAGGGAAGGATTCCAGCACCGGCTTCTACACAAGCCGAAGAATTGAAGGCTTTTACAGGGAAGGATTCCAGCACCGACTTCTCCACAAGCCGAAGTATTAAACGCTTTTACAGGGAAGGATTCCAGCACCGGCTTCTACACAAGCCGAAGAATTGAGGGCTTTTACAGGGAAGGATTCCAGCACCGGCTTCTCCACAAGCCGAAGAATTGAAGGCTTTTACAGGGAAGGATTCCAGCACCGGCTTCTCCACAAGCCGAAGAACTGAAGGCTTTTACAGGGAAGGATTCCAGCACCGGCTTCTCCACAAGCCGAAGAACTGAAGGCTTTTACAGGGAAGGATTCCAGCACCGGCTTCTCCACAAGCCGAAGAACTGAAGGCTTTTACAGGGAAGGATTCCGGCACAGGCTTCTCCACAACCCGAAGTATTAAACGCTTTTACAGGGAAGGATTCCGGCACAGGCTGCTCCACAAGCCGAAGAATTAACCGATTTTATAGGGAAGGATTCCGGCACAGGCTTCTCCACAAGCCGAAGTATTAAACGCTTTTATAGGGAAGGATTCCGGCACAGGCTTCTCCACAAGCCGAAGTATTAAACGATTTTACAGGGAAGGATTCCAGCACCGGCTTCTCCACAAGCCGAAGTATTAAACGATTTTACAGGGAAGGATTCCAGCACCGGCTTCTCCACAAGCCGAAGTATTAAACGCTTTTACATGGAAGGATTCCGGCCCAGGCTTCTCCACAAGCCGAAGTATTAAACGCTTTTACAGGGAAGGATTCCAGCACCGGCTTCTCCACAAGCCGAAGTATTAAACGATTTTATAGGGAAGGATTCCGGCACAGGCTTCTCCACAAGCCGAAGTATTAAACGCTTTTACAGGGAAGGATTCCGGCACAGGCTTCTCCACAAGCCGAAGTATTAAACGCTTTTACAGGGAAGGATTCCAGCACCGGCTTTTCCACAAGCCGAAGTATTAAACGCTTTTACAGGGAAGGATTCCAGCACCGGCTTCTCCACAAGCCGAAGAATTAACCGATTTTATAGGGAAGGATTCCGGCACAGGCTTCTCCACAAGCCGAAGTATTAAACGATTTTACAGGGAAGGATTCCGGCAACGGCTTCTCCACAAGCCGAAGTATTAAACGCTTTTACAGGGAAGGATTCCAGCACCGGCTTCTCCACAAGCCGAAGTATTAAACGATTTTATAGGGAAGGATTCCGGCACAGGCTTCTCCACAAGCCGAAGTATTAAACGCTTTTACAGGGAAGGATTCCGGCACCGGCTTCTCCACAAGCCGAAGTATTAGACGCTTTTACAGGAAAGGATTCCAGCACCGGCTTCTCCACAAGCCGAAGAATTGAACGCTTTTACAGGTAAGGATTCCAGCACCGACTTCTGCACAAGTCGAAGAATTGAACGCTTTTACAGGTAAGGATTCCGGCTCCGACTTCTCCACAAGCCGAAGAATTGAACGCTTTTACAGGTAAGGATTCCGGCACCGACTTCTCCACAAGTCGAAGAATTGAACGCTTTTACAGGTAAGGATTCCGGCACCGACTTCTCCACAAGTCGAAGAATTGAACGCTTTTACAGGTAAGGATTCCGGCACCGACTTCTCCACAAGCCGAAGAATTGAACGCTTTTACAGGCAAGGATTCCGGCACCGGATTCTCCACAAGCTGAAGAACTGAACGCTTTTACAGGGAAGGATTCCGGCACCGGATTCTCCACAAGCCGAAGAATTGAACGCTTTTACGGGGAAGGATTCCGGCACCGACTTCTGCACAAGTCGAAGAATTGAACGCTTTTATAGGGAAGGATCCCGGCTCCAACTTCTGCATAAGTCGAAGAATTGAACGCTTTTATAGGGAAGGATTCCGGCACCAACTTCTGCACAAGCCGAAGTATTAAACGCTTTTACAGGGAAGGATTCAGGCACCTGCTTCTGCACAAGCTGAAGAATTGAACGCTTTTATAGGGAAGGATTCCGGCACAGGCTTCTCCACAAGCCGAAGTATTAAACGCTTTTACAGGGAAGGATTCCGGCACAGGCTTCTCCACAAGCCGAAGTATTATACGCTTTTACAGGGAAGGATTCCAGCACCGGCTTCTCCACAAGCCGAAGAATTGAACGCTTTTACAGGGAAGGATTCCGGCACCGGATTCTCCACAAGCCGAAGAATTGAACGCTTTTACGGGGAAGGATTCCGGCACCGACTTCTGCACAAGTCGAAGAATTGAACGCTTTTATAGGGAAGGATTCCGGCACCAACTTCTGCACAAGTCGAAGAATTGAACGCTTTTATAGGGAAGGATTCCGGCACCAACTTCTGCACAAGCCGAAGTATTAAACGCTTTTACAGGGAAGGATTCAGGCACCTGCTTCTGCACAAGCTGAAGAATTGAACGCTTTTATAGGGAAGGATTCCGGCACAGGCTTCTCCACAAGCCGAAGTATTAAACGCTTTTACAGGGAAGGATTCCGGCACAGGCTTCTCCACAAGCCGAAGTATTATACGCTTTTACAGGGAAGGATTCCAGCACCGGCTTCTCCACAAGCCGAAGAATTGAACGCTTTTACAGGGAAGGATTCCAGCACCGACTTCTACACAAGGCGAAGTATTAAACGCTTTTACAGGGAAGGATTGCAGCACCGACTTCTCCACAAGCCGAAGAATTGAACGCTTTTACGGGGAAGGATTCCAGCACCGGCTTCTCCACAAGCCGAAGAATTGAAGGCTTTTACAGGGAAGGATTCCGGCACAGGCTTCTCCACAAGCCGAAGTATTAAACGCTTTTACAGGGAAGGATTCCTGCACCGGCTTCTACACAAGCCGAAGAATTGAAGGCTTTTACAGGGAAGGATTCCAGCACCGATTTCTCCACAAGCCGAAGTATTAAACGCTTTTACAGGGAAGGATTCCAGCACCGGCTTCTACACAAGCCGAAGTATTAAACGCTTTTACAGGGAAGGATTCCAGCACCGGCTTCTACACAAGCCGAAGAATTGAAGGCTTTTACAGGGAAGGATTCCAGCACCGGCTTCTCCACAAGTCGAAGAATTGAACGCTTTTACAGGTAAGGATTCCAGCACCGACTATAACACAAGCCGAAGAATTGAACCCTTTTACAGGGAAGGATTCCAGCACCGACATCTCTACAAGCCGGAGTATTAAACGCTTTTACAGGAAAGGATTCCGGCACAGACTTCTCCACAAGCCGAAGAATTAGACGCTTTTACAGGAAAGGATTCCAGCACCGGCTTCTCCACAAGCCGAAGAATTGAACGCTTTTACAGGTAAGGATTCCAGCACCGACTTCTGCACAAGTCGAAGAATTGAACGCTTTTACAGGTAAGGATTCCGGCTCCGACTTCTCCACAAGCCGAAGAATTGAACGCTTTTACAGGTAAGGATTCCGGCACCGACTTCTCCACAAGTCGAAGAATTGAACGCTTTTACAGGAAAGGATTCCAGCACCGACTTCTCCACAAGCCGAAGAATTGAACGCTTTTACAGGTAAGGATTCCGGCACCGACTTCTCCACAAGCCGAAGAATTGAACGCTTTTACAGGCAAGGATTCCGGCACCGGATTCTCCACAAGCTGAAGAACTGAACGCTTTTACAGGGAAGGATTCCGGCACCGGATTCTCCACAAGCCGAAGAATTGAACGCTTTTACGGGGAAGGATTCCGGCACCGACTTCTGCACAAGTCGAAGAATTGAACGCTTTTATAGGGAAGGATTCCGGCACCAACTTCTGCACAAGTCGAAGAATTGAACGCTTTTATAGGGAAGGATTCCGGCACCAACTTCTGCACAAGCCGAAGTATTAAACGCTTTTACAGGGAAGGATTCAGGCACCTGCTTCTGCACAAGCTGAAGAATTGAACGCTTTTATAGGGAAGGATTCCGGCACAGGCTTCTCCACAAGCCGAAGTATTAAACGCTTTTACAGGGAAGGATTCCGGCACAGGCTTCTCCACAAGCCGAAGTATTATACGCTTTTACAGGGAAGGATTCCAGCACCGGCTTCTCCACAAGCCGAAGAATTGAACGCTTTTACAGGGAAGGATTCCAGCACCGACTTCTACACAAGGCGAAGTATTAAACGCTTTTACAGGGAAGGATTGCAGCACCGACTTCTCCACAAGCCGAAGAATTGAACGCTTTTACAGGGAAGGATTCCGGCACCTGCTTCTGCACAAGCCGAAGTATTAAACGCTTTTACAGGGAAGGATTCCGGCACCTGCT
Source organism: Mantis religiosa (assembly GCA_030765055.1). Lineage (NCBI taxonomy): Eukaryota > Metazoa > Arthropoda > Insecta > Mantodea > Mantidae > Mantis > Mantis religiosa. Next base: position 38,875,465 of record CM060954.1, read on the forward strand.
TCTGCACAAGCTGAAGAATTGAACGCTTTTACAGGGAAGGATTCGGGTACAGGCTTCTCCACAAGCCGAAGTATTAAACGCTTTTACAGGGAAGGATTCCGGCACAGGCTTCTCCACAAGCCGAAGTATTATACGCTTTTACAGGGAAGGATTCCAGCACCGGCTTCTCCACAAGCCGAAGAATTGAACGCTTTTACAGGGAAGGATTCCAGCACCGACTTCTACACAAGCCGAAGTATTAAACGCTTTTACAGGGAAGGATTCCAGCACCGACTTCTACACAAGGCGAAGTATTAAACGCTTTTACAGGGAAGGATTCCAGCACCGGCTTCTCCACAAGCCGAAGAATTGAAGGCTTTTACAGGGAAGGATTCCAGCACCGGCTTCTCCACAAGCCGAAGAACTGAAGGCTTTTACAGGGAAGGATTCCAGCACCGGCTTCTCCACAAGCCGAAGAATTGAAGGCTTTTACAGGGAAGGATTCCAGCACCGGCTTCTCCACAAGCCGAAGTATTAACGCTTTTACAGGGAAGGATTCCAGCACCGGCTTCTCCACAAGCCGAAGAATTGAAGGCTTTTACAGGGAAGGATTCCAGCACCGGCTTCTCCACAAGCCGAAGAACTGAAGGCTTCTACAGGGAAGGATTCCAGCACCGGCTTCTCCACAAGCCGAAGAATTGAAGGCTTTTACAGGGAAGGATTCCAGGACCGGCTTCTCCACAAGCCGAAGAATTGAAGGCTTTTACAGGGAAGGATTCCAGGACCGGCTTCTCCACAAGCCGAAATATTAACGCTTTTACAGGGAAGGATTCCAGCACCGGCTTCTCCACAAGCCGAAGAATTGAAGGCTTTTACAGGGAAGGATTCCAGCACCGGCTTCTCCACAAGCCGAAGTATAAACGCTTTTACAGGGAAGGATTCCGGCACAGGCTTCTCCACAAGCCGAAGTATTAAACGCTTTTACAGGGAAGGATTCCAGCACCGACTTCTACACAAGGCGAAGTATTAAACGCTTTTACAGGGAAGGATTGCAGCACCGACTTCTCCACAAGCCGAAGAATTGAACGCTTTTACGGGGAAGGATTCCAGCACCGGCTTCTCCACAAGCCGAAGAATTGAAGGCTTTTACAGGGAAGGATTCCGGCACAGGCTTCTCCACAAGCCGAAGTATTAAACGCTTTTACAGGGAAGGATTCCAGCACCGGCTTCTACACAAGCCGAAGAATTGAAGGCTTTTACAGGGAAGGATTCCAGCACCGACTTCTCCAAAAGCCGAAGTATTAAACGCTTTTACAGGGAAGGATTCAAGCACCGGCTTCTACACAAGCCGAAGAATTGAGGGCTTTTACAGGGAAGGATTCCAGCACCGGCTTCTCCACAAGCCGAAGAATTGAAGGCTTTTACAGGGAAGGATTCCAGCACCGGCTTCTCCACAAGCCGAAGAACTGAAGGCTTTTACAGGGAAGGATTCCAGCACCGGCTTCTCCACAAGCCGAAGAACTGAAGGCTTTTACAGGGAAGGATTCCAGCACCGGCTTCTCCACAAGCCGAAGAACTGAAGGCTTTTACAGGGAAGGATTCCGGCACAGGCTTCTCCACAAGCCGAAGTATTAAACGCTTTTACAGGGAAGGATTCCGGCACAGGCTGCTCCACAAGCCGAAGAATTAACCGATTTTATAGGGAAGGATTCCGGCACAGGCTTCTCCACAAGCCGAAGTATTAAACGCTTTTATAGGGAAGGATTCCGGCACAGGCTTCTCCACAAGCCGAAGTATTAAGCGATTTTACAGGGAAGGATTCCAGCACCGGCTTCTCCACAAGCCGAAGTATTAAACGATTTTACAGGGAAGGATTCCAGCACCGGCTTCTCCACAAGCCGAAGTATTAAACGCTTTTACATGGAAGGATTCCGGCCCAGGCTTCTCCACAAGCCGAAGTATTAAACGCTTTTACAGGGAAGGATTCCAGCACCGGCTTCTCCACAAGCCGAAGTATTAAACGATTTTATAGGGAAGGATTCCGGCACAGGCTTCTCCACAAGCCGAAGTATTAAACGATTTTACAGGGAAGGATTCCAGCACCGGCTTCTCCACAAGCCGAAGTATTAAACGCTTTTACATGGAAGGATTCCGGCCCAGGCTTCTCCACAAGCCGAAGTATTAAACGATTTTACAGGGAAGGATTCCAGCACCGGCTTCTCCACAAGCCGAAGTATTAAACGCTTTTACATGGAAGGATTCCGGCCCAGGCTTCTCCACAAGCCGAAGTATTAAACGATTTTACAGGGAGGGATTCCAGCACCGGCTTCTCCACAAGCCGAAGTATTAAACGCTTTTACAGGGAAGGATTCCGGCACAGGCTTCTCCACAAGCCGAAGTATTAAACGCTTTTACATGGAAGGATTCCGGCCCAGGCTTCTCCACAAGCCGAAGTATTAAACGATTTTACAGGGAAGGATTCCAGCACCGGCTTCTCCACAAGCCGAAGTATTAAACGCTTTTACATGGAAGGATTCCGGCCCAGGCTTCTCCACAAGCCGAAGTATTAAACGATTTTACAGGGAAGGATTCCAGCACCGGCTTCTCCACAAGCCGAAGTATCAAACGCTTTTACATGGAAGGATTCCGGCCCAGGCTTCTCCACAAGCCGAAGTATTAAACGCTTTTACATGGAAGGATTCCGGCCCAGGCTTTTCCACAAGCCGAAGTATTAAACGCTTTTACAGGGAAGGATTCCAGCACCGGCTTCTCCACAAGCCGAAGTATTAAACGATTTTACAGGGAAGGATTCCAGCACCGGCTTCTCCACAAGCCGAAGTATTAAACGCTTTTACATGGAAGGATTCCGGCCCAGGCTTCTCCACAAGCCGAAGTATTAAACGCTTTTACAGGGAAGGATTCCAGCACCGGCTTCTCCACAAGCCGAAGAATTGAAGGCTTTTACAGGGAAGGATTCCGGCACCGGCTTCTCCACAAGCCGAAGTATTAAACGCTTTTACAGGGAAGGATTCCAGCACCGGCTTCTACACAAGCCGAAGAATTGAAGGCTTTTACAGGGAAGGATTCCAGCACCGGCTTCTCCACAAGCCGAAGTATTAAACGCTTTTACAGGGAAGGATTCCAGCACCGGCTTCTACACAAGCCGAAGAATTGAAGGCTTTTACAGGGAAGGATTCCAGCACCGGCTTCTCCACATGCCGAAGAACTGAAGGCTTTTACAGGGAAGGATTCCAGCACCGGCTTCTCCACAAGCCGAAGAATTGAATGCTTTTACAGGGAAGGATTCCAGCACCGGCTTCTCCACAAGCCGAAGTACTAACGCTTTTACAGGGAAGGATTCCAGCACCGGCTTCTCCACAAGCCGAAGAATTGAAGGCTTTTACAGGGAAGGATTCCAGCACCGGCTTCTCCACAAGCCGAAGAACTGAAGGCTTCTACAGGGAAGGATTCCAGCACCGGCTTCTCCACAAGCCGAAGAATTGAAGGCTTTTACAGGGAAGGATTCCAGCACCGGCTTCTCCACAAGCCGAAGTATTAACGCTTTTACAGGGAAGGATTCCAGGACCGGCTTCTCCACAAGCCGAAGTATTAACGCTTTTACAGGGAAGGATTCCAGCACCGGCTTCTCCACAAGCCGAAGAATTGAAGGCTTTTACAGGGAAGGATTCCAGCACCGGCTTCTCCACAAGCCGAAGTATTAACGCTTTTACAGGGAAGGATTCCGGCACAGGCTTCTCCACAAGCCGAAGTATTAAACGCTTTTACAGGGAAGGATTCCAGCACCGACTTCTACACAAGGCGAAGTATTAAACGCTTTTACAGGGAAGGATTCCAGCACCGGCTTCTCCACAAGCCGAAGAACTGAAGGCTTTTACAGGGAAGGATTCCAGCACCGGCTTCTCCACAAGCCGAAGAATTGAATGCTTTTACAGGGAAGGATTCCAGCACCGGCTTCTCCACAAGCCGAAGTACTAACGCTTTTACAGGGAAGGATTCCAGCACCGGCTTCTCCACAAGCCGAAGAATTGAAGGCTTTTACAGGGAAGGATTCCAGCACCGGCTTCTCCACAAGCCGAAGAACTGAAGGCTTCTACAGGGAAGGATTCCAGCACCGGCTTCTCCACAAGCCGAAGAATTGAAGGCTTTTACAGGGAAGGATTCCAGCACCGGCTTCTCCACAAGCCGAAGTATTAACGCTTTTACAGGGAAGGATTCCAGGACCGGCTTCTCCACAAGCCGAAGTATTAACGCTTTTACAGGGAAGGATTCCAGCACCGGCTTCTCCACAAGCCGAAGAATTGAAGGCTTTTACAGGGAAGGATTCCAGCACCGGCTTCTCCACAAGCCGAAGTATTAACGCTTTTACAGGGAAGGATTCCGGCACAGGCTTCTCCACAAGCCGAAGTATTAAACGCTTTTACAGGGAAGGATTCCAGCACCGACTTCTACACAAGGCGAAGTATTAAACGCTTTTACAGGGAAGGATTGCAGCACCGACTTCTCCACAAGCCGAAGAATTGAACGCTTTTACGGGGAAGGATTCCAGCACCGGCTTCTCCACAAGCCGAAGAATTGAAGGCTTTTACAGGGAAGGATTCCGGCACAGGCTTCTCCACAAGCCGAAGTATTAAACGCTTTTACAGGGAAGGATTCCAGCACCGGCTTCTACACAAGCCGAAGAATTGAAGGCTTTTACAGGGAAGGATTCCAGCACCGACTTCTCCACAAGCCGAAGTATTAAACGCTTTTACAGGGAAGGATTCCAGCACCGGCTTCTACACAAGCCGAAGTATTAAACGCTTTTACAGGGAAGGATTCCAGCTCCGACTTCTCCACAAGCCGAAGTATTAAACGCTTTTACAGGGAAGGATTCCAGCACCGACTTCTCCACAAGCCGAAGTATTAAACGCTTTTACAGGGAAGGATTCCAGCACCGGCTTCTACACAAGCCGAAGTATTAAACGCTTTTACAGGGAAGGATTCCAGCACCGGCTTCTCCACAAGCCGAAGTATTAAACGCTTTTACAGGGAAGGATTCCAGCACCGACTTCTCCACAAGCCGAAGTATTAAACGCTTTTACAGGGAAGGATTCCAGCACCGACTTCTCCACAAGCCGAAGTATTAAACGCTTTTACAGGGAAGGATTCCAGCACCGGCTTCTACACAAGCCGAAGAATTGAAGGCTTTTACAGGGAAGGATTCCAGCACCGGCTTCTCCACAAGTCGAAGAATTGAACGCTTTTACAGGTAAGGATTCCAGCACCGACTATACCACAAGCCGAAGAATTGAACCCTTTTACAGGGAAGGATTCCAGCACCGACTTCTCCACAAGCCGGAGTATTAAACGCTTTTACAGGAAAGGATTCCGGCACAGACTTCTCCACAAGCCGAAGAATTAGACGCTTTTACAGGAAAGGATTCCAGCACCGGCTTCTCCACAAGCCGAAGAATTGAACGCTTTTACAGGTAAGGATTCCAGCACCGACTTCTGCACAAGTCGAAGAATTGAACGCTTTTACAGGTAAGGATTCCGGCTCCGACTTCTCCACAAGCCGAAGAATTGAACGCTTTTACAGGTAAGGATTCCGACACCGACTTCTCCACAAGTCGAAGAATTGAACGCTTTTACAGGAAAGGATTCCAGCACCGACTTCTCCACAAGCCGAAGAATTGAACGCTTTTACAGGTAAGGATTCCGGCACCGACTTCTCCACAAGCCGAAGAATTGAACGCTTTTACAGGCAAGGATTCCGGCACCGGATTCTCCACAAGCTGAAGAACTGAACGCTTTTACAGGGAAGGATTCCGGCACCGGATTCTCCACAAGCCGAAGAATTGAACGCTTTTACGGGGAAGGATTCCGGCACCGACTTCTGCACAAGTCGAAGAATTGAACGCTTTTATAGGGAAGGATTCCGGCACCAACTTCTGCACAAGTCGAAGAATTGAACGCTTTTATAGGGAAGGATTCCGGAACCAACTTCTGCACAAGCCGAAGTATTAAACGCTTTTACAGGGAGGGATTCAGGCACCTGCTTCTGCACAAGCTGAAGAATTGAACGCTTTTATAGGGAAGGATTCCGGCACAGGCTTCTCCACAAGCCGAAGTATTAAACGCTTTTACAGGGAAGGATTCCGGCACAGGCTTCTCCACAAGCCGAAGTATTATACGCTTTTAGAGGGAAGGATTCCAGCACCGGCTACTCCACAAGCCGAAGAATTGAACGCTTTTACAGGGAAGGATTCCAGCACCGACTTCTACACAAGGCGAAGTATTAAACGCTTTTACAGGGAAGGATTGCAGCACCGACTTCTCCACAAGCCGAAGAATTGAACGCTTTTACAGGGAAGGATTCCGGCACCTGCTTCTGCACAAGCCGAAGTATTAAACGCTTTTACAGGGAAGGATTCCGGCACCTGCTTCTGCACAAGCTGAAGAATTGAACGCTTTTACAGGGAAGGATTCGGGTACAGGCTTCTCCACAAGCCTAAGTATTAAACGCTTTTACAGGGAAGGATTCCGGCACAGGCTTCTCCACAAGCCGAAGTATTATACGCTTTTACAGGGAAGGATTCCAGCACCGGCTTCTCCACAAGCCGAAGAATTGATCGCTTTTACAGGGAAGGATTCCAGCACCGACTTCTACACAAGCCGAAGTATTAAACGCTTTTACAGGGAAGGATTCCAGCACCGACTTCTACACAAGGCGAAGTATTAAACGCTTTTACAGGGAAGGATTCCAGCACCGACTTCTACACAAGGCGAAGTATTAAACTCTTTTACAGGGAAGGATTCCAGCACCGGCTTCTACACAAGCCGAACTATTAAACGCTTTTACAGGGAAGGATTCCGGCACCGGCTTCTCCACAAGCCGAACTATTAAACGCTTTTACAGGGAAGGATTCCGGCACCGGCTTCTCCACAAGCCGAAGAACTGAAGGCTTCTACAGGGAAGGATTCCAGCACCGGCTTCTCCACAAGCCGAAGAATTGAAGGCTTTTACAGGGAAGGATTCCAGGACCGGCTTCTCCACAAGCCGAAATATTAACGCTTTTACAGGGAAGGATTCCAGCACCGGCTTCTCCACAAGCCGAAGAATTGAAGGCTTTTACAGGGAAGGATTCCAGCACCGGCTTCTCCACAAGCCGAAGTATAAACGCTTTTACAGGGAAGGATTCCGGCACAGGCTTCTCCACAAGCCGAAGTATTAAACGCTTTTACAGGGAAGGATTCCAGCACCGACTTCTACACAAGGCGAAGTATTAAACGCTTTTACAGGGAAGGATTGCAGCACCGACTTCTCCACAAGCCGAAGAATTGAACGCTTTTACGGGGAAGGATTCCAGCACCGGCTTCTCCACAAGCCGAAGAATTGAAGGCTTTTACAGGGAAGGATTCCGGCACAGGCTTCTCCACAAGCCGAAGTATTAAACGCTTTTACAGGGAAGGATTCCAGCACCGGCTTCTACACAAGCCGAAGAATTGAAGGCTTTTACAGGGAAGGATTCCAGCACCGACTTCTCCACAAGCCGAAGTATTAAACGCTTTTACAGGGAAGGATTCCAGCACCGGCTTCTACACAAGCCGAAGAATTGAGGGCTTTTACAGGGAAGGATTCCAGCACCGGCTTCTCCACAAGCCGAAGAATTGAAGGCTTTTACAGGGAAGGATTCCAGCACCGGCTTCTCCACAAGCCGAAGAACTGAAGGCTTTTACAGGGAAGGATTCCAGCACCGGCTTCTCCACAAGCCGAAGAACTGAAGGCTTTTACAGGGAAGGATTCCAGCACCGGCTTCTCCACAAGCCGAAGAACTGAAGGCTTTTACAGGGAAGGATTCCGGCACAGGCTTCTCCACAAGCCGAAGTATTAAACGCTTTTACAGGGAAGGATTCCGGCACAGGCTGCTCCACAAGCCGAAGAATTAACCGATTTTATAGGGAAGGATTCCGGCACAGGCTTCTCCACAAGCCGAAGTATTAAACGCTTTTATAGGGAAGGATTCCGGCACAGGCTTCTAAACAAGCCGAAGTATTAAACGATTTTACAGGGAAGGATTCCAGCACCGTATTCTCCACAAGCCGAAGTATTAAACGATTTTACAGGGAAGGATTCCAGCACCGGCTTCTCCACAAGCCGAAGTATTAAACGCTTTTACATGGAAGGATTCCGGCCCAGGCTTCTCCACAAGCCGAAGTATTAAACGCTTTTACAGGGAAGGATTCCAGCACCGGCTTCTCCACAAGCCGAAGTATTAAACGATTTTATAGGGAAGGATTCCGGCACAGGCTTCTCCACAAGCCGAAGTATTAAACAATTTTACAGGGAAGGATTCCAGCACCGGCTTCTCCACAAGCCGAAGTATTAAACGCTTTTACATGGAAGGATTCCGGCCCAGGCTTCTCCACAAGCCGAAGTATTAAACGATTTTACAGGGAAGGATTCCAGCACCGGCTTCTCCACAAGCCGAAGTATTAAACGCTTTTTCATGGAAGGATTCCGGCCCAGGCTTCTCCACAAGCCGAAGTATTAAACGATTTTACAGGGAGGGATTCCAGCACCGGCTTCTCCACAAGCCGAAGTATTAAACGCTTTTACAGGGAAGGATTCCGGCACAGGCTTCTCCACAAGCCGAAGTATTAAACGCTTTTACATGGAAGGATTCCGGCCCAGGCTTCTCCACAAGCCGAAGTATTAAACGATTTTACAGGGAAGGATTCCAGCACCGGCTTCTCCACAAGCCGAAGTATTAAACGCTTTTACATGGAAGGATTCCGGCCCAGGCTTCTCCACAAGCCGAAGTATTAAACGATTTTACAGGGAAGGATTCCAGCACCGGCTTCTCCACAAGCCGAAGTATTAAACGCTTTTACATGGAAGGATTCCAGCACCGGCTTCTCCACAAGCCGAAGTATCAAACGCTTTTACATGGAAGGATTCCAGCACCGGCTTCTCCACAAGCCGAAGTATCATACGCTTTTACAGGGAAGGATTCCAGCACCGGCTTCTCCACAAGCCGAAGTATCAAACGCTTTTACATGGAAGGATTCCGGCCCAGGCTTCTCCACAAGCCGAAGTATTAAACGCTTTTACAGGGAAGGATTCCAGCACCGGCTTCTCCACAAGCCGAAGTATCAAACGCTTTTACATGGAAGGATTCCGGCCCAGGCTTCTCCACAAGCCGAAGTATTAAACGCTTTTACAGGGAAGGATTCCAGCACCGGCTTCTCCACAAGCCGAAGAATTAACCGATTTTATAGGGAAGGATTCCGGCACAGGCTTCTCCACAAGCCGAAGTATTAAACGATTTTACAGGGAAGGATTCCAGCACCGGCTTCTCCACAAGCCGAAGTATTAAACGATTTTACAGGGAAGGATTCCAGCACCGGCTTCTCCACAAGCCGAAGTATTAAACGCTTTTACATGGAAGGATTCCGGCCCAGGCTTCTCCACAAGCCGAAGTATTAAACGCTTTTACAGGGAAGGATTCCAGCACCGGCTTCTCCACAAGCCGAAGAATTGAAGGCTTTTACAGGGAAGGATTCCGGCACAGGCTTCTCCACAAGCCGAAGTATTAAACGCTTTTACAGGGAAGGATTCCAGCACCGGCTTCTACACAAGCCGAAGAATTGAAGGCTTTTACAGGGAAGGATTCCAGCACCGGCTTCTCCACAAGCCGAAGAACTGAAGGCTTTTACAGGGAAGGATTCCAGCACCGGCTTCTCCACAAGCCGAAGAATTGAATGCTTTTACAGGGAAGGATTCCAGCACCGGCTTCTCCACAAGCCGAAGTACTAACGCTTTTACAGGGAAGGATTCCAGCACCGGCTTCTCCACAAGCCGAAGAATTGAAGGCTTTTACAGGGAAGGATTCCAGCACCGGCTTCTCCACAAGCCGAAGAACTGAAGGCTTCTACAGGGAAGGATTCCAGCACCGGCTTCTCCACAAGCCGAAGAATTGAAGGCTTTTACAGGGAAGGATTCCAGCACCGGCTTCTCCACAAGCCGAAGTATTAACGCTTTTACAGGGAAGGATTCCAGGACCGGCTTCTCCACAAGCCGAAGTATTAACGCTTTTACAGGGAAGGATTCCAGCACCGGCTTCTCCACAAGCCGAAGAATTGAAGGCTTTTACAGGGAAGGATTCCAGCACCGGCTTCTCCACAAGCCGAAGTATTAACGCTTTTACAGGGAAGGATTCCGGCACAGGCTTCTCCACAAGCCGAAGTATTAAACGCTTTTACAGGGAAGGATTCCAGCACCGGCTTCTACACAAGCCGAAGAATTGAAGGCTTTTACAGGGAAGGATTCCAGCACCGACTTCTCCACAAGCCGAAGTATTAAACGCTTTTACAGGGAAGGATTCCAGCACCGGCTTCTACACAAGCCGAAGTATTAAACGCTTTTACAGGGAAGGATTCCAGCACCGGCTTCTACACAAGCCGAAGAATTGAAGGCTTTTACAGGGAAGGATTCCAGCACCGGCTTCTCCACAAGTCGAAGAATTGAACGCTTTTACAGGTAAGGATTCCAGCACCGACTATACCACAAGCCGAAGAATTGAACCCTTTTACAGGGAAGGATTCCAGCACCGACTTCTCCACAAGCCGGAGTATTAAACGCTTTTACAGGAAAGGATTCCGGCACAGACTTCTCCACAAGCCGAAGAATTAGACGCTTTTACAGGAAAGGATTCCAGCACCGGCTTCTCCACAAGCCGAAGAATTGAACGCTTTTACAGGTAAGGATTCCAGCACCGACTTCTGCACAAGTCGAAGAATTGAACGCTTTTACAGGTAAGGATTCCGGCTCCGACTTCTCCACAAGCCGAAGAATTGAACGCTTTTACAGGTAAGGATTCCGGCACCGACTTCTCCACAAGTCGAAGAATTGAACGCTTTTACAGGAAAGGATTCCAGCACCGACTTCTCCACAAGCCGAAGAATTGAACGCTTTTACAGGTAAGGATTCCGGCACCGACTTCTCCACAAGCCGAAGAATTGAACGCTTTTACAGGCAAGGATTCCGGCACCGGATTCTCCACAAGCTGAAGAACTGAACGCTTTTACAGGGAAGGATTCCGGCACCGGATTCTCCACAAGCCGAAGAATTGAACGCTTTTACGGGTAAGGATTCCGGCACCGACTTCTGCACAAGTCGAAGAATTGAACGCTTTTATAGGGAAGGATTCCGGCACCAACTTCTGCACAAGTCGAAGAATTGAACGATTTTATAGGGAAGGATTCCGGCACCAACTTCTGCACAAGCCGAAGTATTAAACGCTTTTACAGGGAAGGATTCCAGCACCGGCTTCTCCACAAGCTGAAGAATTGAACGCTTTTATAGGGAAGGATTCCGGCACAGGCTTCTCCACAAGCCGAAGTATTAAACGCTTTTACAGGGAAGGATTCCGGCACAGGCTTCTCCACAAGCCGAAGTATTAAACGCTTTTACATGGAAGGATTCCGGCCCAGGCTTCTCCACAAGCCGAAGTATTAAACGATTTTACAGGGAAGGATTCCAGCACCGGCTTCTCCACAAGCCGAAGTATTAAACGCTTTTACATGGAAGGATTCCGGCCCAGGCTTCTCCACAAGCCGAAGTATTAAACGATTTTACAGGGAAGGATTCCAGCACCGGCTTCTCCACAAGCCGAAGTATTAAACGCTTTTACATGGAAGGATTCCAGCACCGGCTTCTCCACAAGCCGAAGTATCAAACGCTTTTACATGGAAGGATTCCAGCACCGGCTTCTCCACAAGCCGAAGTATCAAACGCTTTTACAGTGAAGGATTCCAGCACCGGCTTCTCCACAAGCCGAAGTATCAAACGCTTTTACATGGAAGGATTCCGGCCCAGGCTTCTCCACAAGCCGAAGTATTAAACGCTTTTACAGGGAAGGATTCCAGCACCGGCTTCTCCACAAGCCGAAGTATCAAACGCTTTTACATGGAAGGATTCCGGCCCAGGCTTCTCCACAAGCCGAAGTATTAAACGCTTTTACAGGGAAGGATTCCAGCACCGGCTTCTCCACAAGCCGAAGAATTAACCGATTTTATAGGGAAGGATTCCGGCACAGGCTTCTCCACAAGCCGAAGTATTAAACGATTTTACAGGGAAGGATTCCAGCACCGGCTTCTCCACAAGCCGAAGTATTAAACGATTTTACAGGGAACGATTCCAGCACCGGCTTCTCCACAAGCCGAAGTATTAAACGCTTTTACATGGAAGGATTCCGGCCCAGGCTTCTCCACAAGCCGAAGTATTAAACGCTTTTACAGGGAAGGATTCCAGCACCGGCTTCTCCACAAGCCGAAGAATTGAAGGCTTTTACAGGGAAGGATTCCGGCACAGGCTTCTCCACAAGCCGAAGTATTAAACGCTTTTACAGGGAAGGATTCCAGCACCGGCTTCTACACAAGCCGAAGAATTGAAGGCTTTTACAGGGAAGGATTCCAGCACCGGCTTCTCCACAAGCCGAAGAACTGAAGGCTTTTACAGGGAAGGATTCCAGCACCGGCTTCTCCACAAGCCGAAGAATTGAATGCTTTTACAGGGAAGGATTCCAGCACCGGCTTCTCCACAAGCCGAAGTACTAACGCTTTTACAGGGAAGGATTCCAGCACCGGCTTCTCCACAAGCCGAAGAATTGAAGGCTTTTACAGGGAAGGATTCCAGCACCGGCTTCTCCACAAGCCGAAGAACTGAAGGCTTCTACAGGGAAGGATTCCAGCACCGGCTTCTCCACAAGCCGAAGAATTGAAGGCTTTTACAGGGAAGGATTCCAGCACCGGCTTCTCCACAAGCCGAAGTATTAACGCTTTTACAGGGAAGGATTCCAGGACCGGCTTCTCCACAAGCCGAAGTATTAACGCTTTTACAGGGAAGGATTCCAGCACCGGCTTCTCCACAAGCCGAAGAATTGAAGGCTTTTACAGGGAAGGATTCCAGCACCGGCTTCTCCACAAGCCGAAGTATTAACGCTTTTACAGGGAAGGATTCCGGCACAGGCTTCTCCACAAGCCGAAGTATTAAACGCTTTCACAGGGAAGGATTCCAGCACCGACTTCTACACAAGGCGAAGTATTAAACGCTTTTACAGTGAAGGATTGCAGCACCGACTTCTCCACAAGCCGAAGAATTGAACGCTTTTACGGGGAAGGATTCCAGCACCGGCTTCTCCACAAGCCGAAGAATTGAAGGCTTTTACCGGGAAGGATTCCGGCACAGGCTTCTCCACAAGCCGAAGTATTAAACGCTTTTACAGGGAAGGATTCCAGCACCGGCTTCTACACAAGCCGAAGAATTGAAGGCTTTTACAGGGAAGGATTCCAGCACCGACTTCTCCACAAGCCGAAGTATTAAACGCTTTTACAGGGAAGGATTCCAGCACCGGCTTCTACACAAGCCGAAGTATTAAACGCTTTTACAGGGAAGGATTCCAGCACCGGCTTCTACACAAGCCGAAGAATTGAAGGCTTTTACAGGGAAGGATTCCAGCACCGGCTTCTCCACAAGTCGAAGAATTGAACGCTTTTACAGGTAAGGATTCCAGCACCGACTATACCACAAGCCGAAGAATTGAACCCTTTTACAGGGAAGGATTCCAGCACCGACTTCTCCACAAGCCGGAGTATTAAACGCTTTTACAGGAAAGGATTCCGGCACAGACTTCTCCACAAGCCGAAGAATTAGACGCTTTTACAGGAAAGGATTCCAGCACCGGCTTCTCCACAAGCCGAAGAATTGAACGCTTTTACAGGTAAGGATTCCAGCACCGACTTCTGCACAAGTCGAAGAATTGAACGCTTTTACAGGTAAGGATTCCGGCTCCGACTTCTCCACAAGCCGAAGAATTGAACGCTTTTACAGGTAAGGATTCCGGCACCGACTTCTCCACAAGTCGAAGAATTGAACGCTTTTACAGGAAAGGATTCCAGCACCGACTTCTCCACAAGCCGAAGAATTGAACGCTTTTACAGGTAAGGATTCCGGCACCGACTTCTCCACAAGCCGAAGAATTGAACGCTTTTACAGGCAAGGATTCCGGCACCGGATTCTCCACAAGCTGAAGAACTGAACGCTTTTACAGGGAAGGATTCCGGCACCGGATTCTCCACAAGCCGAAGAATTGAACGCTTTTACGGGGAAGGATTCCGGCACCGACTTCTGCACAAGTCGAAGAATTGAACGCTTTTATAGGGAAGGATTCCGGCACCAACTTCTGCACAAGTCGAAGAATTGAACGATTTTATAGGGAAGGATTCCGGCACCAACTTCTGCACAAGCCGAAGTATTAAACGCTTTTACAGGGAGGGATTCAGGCACCTGCTTCTGCACAAGCTGAAGAATTGAACGCTTTTATAGGGAAGGATTCCGGCACAGGCTTCTCCACAAGCCGAAGTATTAAACGCTTTTACAGGGAAGGATTCCGGCACAGGCTTCTCCACAAGCCGAAGTATTATACGCTTTTAGAGGGAAGGATTCCAGCACCGGCTTCTCCACAAGCCGAGGAATTGAACGCTTTTACAGGGAAGGATTCCAGCACCGACTTCTACACAAGGCGAAGTATTAAACGCTTTTACAGGGAAGGATTGCAGCACCGACTTCTCCACAGGCCGAAGAATTGAACGCTTTTACAGGGAAGGATTCCGGCACCTGCTTCTGCACAAGCCGAAGTATTAAACGCTTTTACAGGGAAGGATTCCGGCACCTGCTTCTGCACAAGCTGAAGAATTGAACGCTTTTACAGGGAAGGATTCGGGTACAGGCTTCTCCACAAGCCGAAGTATTAAACGCTTTTACAGGGAAGGATTCCGGCACAGGCTTCTCCACAAGCCGAAGTATTATACGCTTTTACAGGGAAGGATTCCAGCACCGGCTTCTCCACAAGCCGAAGAATTGATCGCTTTTACAGGGAAGGATTCCAGCACCGACTTCTACACAAGCCGAAGTATTAAACGCTTTTACAGGGAAGGATTCCAGCACCGACTTCTACACAAGGCGAAGTATTAAACGCTTTTACAGGGAAGGATTCCAGCACCGACTTCTACACAAGGCGAAGTATTAAACTCTTTTACAGGGAAGGATTCCAGCACCGGCTTCTACACAAGCCGAACTATTAAACGCTTTTACAGGGAAGGATTCCGGCACCGGCTTCTCCACAAGCCGAACTATTAAACGCTTTTACAGGGAAGGATTCCGGCACCGGCTTCTCCACAAGCCGAACTATTAAACGCTTTTACAGGGAAGGATTCCGGCACCGGCTTCTCCACAAGCCGAACTATTAAACGCTTTTACAGTGAAGGATTCCGGCACCGGCTTCTCCACAAGCCGAACTATTAAAGGCTTTTACAGGGAAGGATTCCGGCACCGGCTTCTCCACAAGCCGAAGTATTAAACGCTTTTACAGGGAAGGATTCCGGCACCGGCTTCTCCACAAGCCGAAGTATTAAACGCTTTTACAGGGAAGGATTCCGGCACCGGCTTCTCCACAAGCCGAAGAATTAAACGCTTTTACAGGGAAGGATTTGGGCACCAGCTTCTCCACAAGCCGAAGAATTGAGCGCTTTTACAGGGAAGGATTTCGACACCGGCTTCTCCACAAGCAGAAGAATTGAACGCTTTTACAAGGAAGGATTTTAGGCACCAGGTTCTCCACAAGCCGAAGAACTGAAGGCTTTTACAGGGAAGGATTCCAGCACCGGCTTCTCAACTAGCCGAAAAATTGAACGTTTTAAGTGTGAAGGATTCCGTCACCGACTATAAAGACATCTGCGCGTGGGTGTACGTGTGACTTTCACTTTCTGGAAGCCCTTTTCTCAACCAAAGATCCCCTTTGTGACTATTTTGCCATGCCATTATTAATGATCCGAAGAATACCTTTATAAACAAAGTCAAGTGCTATCCATTCCGGATACTTACTAAGAAAACTCTTTTCCTCCCGTGTCTTTTGTTAAACAACTCAACCAACTCCGTTGCTATTCAACCCAACTGCACCCGCAGGCGTTCCACACAAACATACAACGATTCTTTATACATTGCATCCCTTAATTTCGCTACACCATTCATCGTCCGATATGACTTAATGTTGGAGGACGTAAAATTACACAAAAAATACTCTGTCCTGAGATACTAAAACAAAAATTTATAGTTGTAACCCTAACATCCTATAGAATAAATACTTCTTGATATCCACTGATGGATTTGAAGGTGAAAGGTAATAAAATTACTTCAGGCAGTTCAAAATTATTTATTGCATATCCAAGAAACTCGATTACAAATGAATAGAACTGGCTTCCAAAGCTATCAGTAAATTGTATATCCAGAGATAGTAGCACCTCAATTGAGTAATCCGAGCGCTTATTAATTAAGATTTGAACATGTGATGTATTAACTATTGTTACATCATTTCGGATAGAAACGCCCTTATCTAGTTAAGAACTCTTTTTTTTCTATCGCCTTCTGTATATCGAAGGTGGTTCTAGAACTATGTTCCAAGCTGGGGCAGCTTACTTCATTAACATTCAACTTGCGAAAGGATCCACCCATCTCTTCTACATATATTTTTAACAGCGCTCTGCGACACAGAAAGGCGTTTTCTGTTTTAGCAACATGAATCTTAATGCTCTAACTTGGAAATATTTATAGCGGCTTTTGTCACACAGGGAAAGGGGAAAACAGCTTCATCCCTTTGACTTGGAACTGTTACAATGGCCCATCACAGTATGGGGATGGGTACCTGCCTTTTATATAAAGCCTAACTGAAGGAGTTGCCAGGATAAGAATTCTATTGCGGTTTCTTTTGTCTCCAAAGATGAACGTCAGGCGCAATTTAGCCCATCGCCTGTTTTAAGCAATCAAAGAACATTAAAGAAAAACAATGTATCATCTTAAAGCCGGGTTTACGGCCGCTGTCAACATAACTGGACGTTTCAGTTAACTGATGGAAATTAATCATTTCTCCACACTAGCCGTACATAGGCTAATATTTTTGATGGACAGAGTCAACATGAAAAATTCAATGCCAAGTACTCAAGTACTTACAATAGTAAGTCGCCACAAACGGTGTATCTCGGATGCGAAAGCCCCTATTGGTCTACCGGGGAAATATATGAGTCAGATGGAAAATCTAATGTCAGGACGGTACGTTGGCCATGGTAGCACAAAGGTTAAGAACGACTGGACGGAAACCAGGAGATCCGTGGTTCAAATCCCGGCCATGGCATTGGATTTTTCATGTTGACCCTATCCATAACTGGACGTTGTTTGCCATGTCGCTAGAATAGAAATTCCTGACGCTTCATTCACTAGTGCGGTGGACATCTTCAACGCATTTCGCCCGAGATAACTTCATCCGTAAGCAAAACTTAGCATTAAGTTGCTCACAAGTATTTTGGTTAGATCATGAACAGCAAGTAAAAGAAGATACAGAATGACTGTGCCTACAGTTGTGATAAGCAGAATGTTCAGTAAACAAGAGAATATAAAAATTAATATAACGGTGATGAGTTATAAATGGCTGCAACAGCCTTATTTGTTTGCTCATAGTGCAGTTATGTTTGCAGTTGCACGTCAAACGAAACTACTTATTTAACTTCAGCGGCAATCAGCAGTCGTGACGTGAAAATACATTACTCGGACATTAAAGAGAGGTAACAAATGTCGATAATATTGATATCTTAAATAAAAGTCTTATATAAACCAAATTATGGATTCTATTCGACTTTTAAAAAGCTCAAAGAGCTGGGCAAGTACCTTTCAAAGATCTTCAGACTTCAGAACCACTCACATATCGACTCCCTTTGATGGAGCTGGTAAGAGCCAGTATATTGGCAGCAGAGATGACTTTATTTGCCGGTTCTCCTGTAAACGGATTGCAGTTCCTGACTGGAGAGTTAGGAGGACGTCACACCTGGTACGCACCAAAAGAAACCAGTTTTCAGTGCTGCCACAGCAATGCTTTAGCCAAACTGGGCTCTCCAGAGCTGCTAAGAAATCTAAACGAACTTCGCTCCTCTTTGCTGTATCCTCTATGTACAAATATTAAAGTGTTTATATGGGAACACATTGGTCCAAGATAAAAAATTAAGTTGTTGTGAATACAGTCCGGAATTTCTGGCTGAACCGAAAAAGTTTAGAAGCGAACTTTCATGGGTCCATGGAGCAGTATGCAAAAATGTTATTCGTCAGAGGGGAGAAATGTATTCAGAGAATTGTATAATAAACTTTCTGTTTTTAATGGTATTTATGTGTAATACCAATCGTGAGATTCAAGATAAGGCAGATTTATTCTTTGGGGAAGAAATGACAACTTGTGCAGCGTCTTCAAATATAAAGAACTGTAGTGTGAACCACATCGTGAATGAAAATTTAGTGTCCTGTTCCTATGTATCTTATAACAAACATCTGTAAAGCATAATTGCTGATCGATGGATAAAATAAAATATAAAAAAAAAAAAATAAAAAAAAAAATTTAGTGCTGATCTAATTTTTCATTACAACACAAATTCATCTGAATTTATAGTCATCGTATTTTGATCTGCGTAACGTGTACATCAGTCCTCTTCATGCAAATTAAGGTAATACTGCAATGTTAACAAAATTGAATGTACCCTAATTAGTCTAATTAATACAGCACCTCCATAGATGGTCTACCATCTTCAAAGATATGTATATCTCTATTTGCAAGGGGTCCCCGTATCTTTAGATTATAATGACCTGACAAGGTGGAGATTTATTACCTTAATGTAAATACTACACTCCAGTGCACGGAAGCATTGACATTCTTTCCGTTTTTCTTATTGTCTCTTCTGTGAAATCCATCAGAACTAATTTAACCCATATACAAGGTTCAGTTCTAGGGGAGACATGAGAAGACAAATACATTCCGTCTAATGAAGTGAACAGGGAAAACAAAACAAACAAACAAAATTACTGCAGTTGTTAAGAAACCTTAAATTGCTGCAAACGTTATATTATACTATTTTTGGTGAGTATTCTATCATCATAATCATCATTATTATCACTATTTCATTATCATCACTATTTCACTATTATTATCACCATCATCACCGTCATCATCATGATTTGGTAACCTAATTCTTTATTCATAGAGATTAAAAATCCATCGGGATAATTTCTTAACTTTTATTTCAATTCAATATTAGTGCAAAGAAATGAGTATAAAACCAATACAAATATTTTTAGACCGATGACGTGAAAAGCCCGGTTTTGGACATCTCTGAGTAATGTTAAAACAGGATAATTCTGCCACGCAGTGTTAAACAGGTATGTCGTGTTCGTATCGATCCCAGTAATTACACTATTAACATCACAATTTCCTCAAAAGAACAGTAAGTTTAGTGAAATTTGTAGTCCATTAATAATTTAAAATATTGTTTGTAAAGGTTTTAACCTATTAGTATGTTAAACTGTTCGTTTTGTTAGTTCATTGCCTCCTTTATGTAAGATTTGATATAGAACGTTTCGTGTTGCCAACACTGACGCTATACAAGGTAATAATTGAACATCACAGCACGTTAAGCTTCGGGTCTCCGAAATAGGTAAAACAAACTATTTATTATCTACACTATATCTATAACTATTCAAAAAATACATATGCCACTCGTGTTCAAAGTAATTTATTCTGTTCGCAGGAATTGCTCAATATGCTTTCTCTCGCTCCGCAAGCTATCCTTTACCCACTTGTATCACAAATAACTATTTCCTCTAAAATCTGCTTCTTTTTCCACTTTCATAGCTATTCTTTCTTTTTATAAGTTGGTTTTAGCTATACTCACTTTCCACAGCAATTTAAATCAGTGAACTCTTTCAAATAAATGCGCTTAAGTTTAATTTATAATTTATTTCATACTAATAAAAGAAACACAACATGCAAGGCTTACAAATACTCGTGTTCATTCTTTTTCTGAAAGATAAAAAATCCTGATTAATTCTGAATTTATAGATTAAAGATTATCTGATTTTAAAATTGAACCTTTTAGTTGACTCGAATATAGAATTTGTATCCGTAATTTACGTCAGCTACATTTCTGGTACAAATGTACTCCGATTGCTTGGATTACGAAAAGTATTCGGTAAATATATTTATATCACAGTCCCATTCGTGCAGAAATTTTCAGGGATCGCCATTTCAATTACAAATTGAACATTAGAACAACAATCAGACTACTAATCCTAT
The DNA here is from genome assembly GCA_030765055.1 of Mantis religiosa. Taxonomy (NCBI): domain Eukaryota; kingdom Metazoa; phylum Arthropoda; class Insecta; order Mantodea; family Mantidae; genus Mantis; species Mantis religiosa. The sequence goes on from CM060954.1 coordinate 38,895,669, forward strand.
CTTCCACTATAATAAACGTATTAACAACAGTAGAGATTTTGCTTTTCAAAATTACATTTCTTGCACACTACTAATTCTTTTTCGATTTTATATTTTAATCCTAACTTTTATAATAGAAAATATCAAATTCTAGGAAGGGAAAGGGTCAAATTATTATATTATTTTAATATTTCAAAATTTCTTTTATTTAATTATATTTAATATACTATAAATAGTACTCTCCTTTTGCTTTTAAGAACTATTGGTGCAAATGTATATAAATTATTGCATTAAGCAAGTCGTGCTTATTACATAATATTAAATACTCTCTGGTTTTTATTCAAGTTGCATTCTTCACTGCAGACAAAACAATTTTACTTAGCTCAGGGCAAGGTGATCACGACTGCTTTAAATGCTGTATCTTTACTTTGTTTTTATTCCCAAACATGTTTGAAGATATCCATCACTTATTCGCTTGCTTTGTTATTTAAATGCTATCTTCGTGGATAATATCTATAAGCTCAGCGGTATTCGTCATGCATTGCTTTATCTAGCAGTGTTACAATTTCTATTCACATTCCACAACAAACAAGTCAGCCATGGAATTTATCTTTCCTTTGTAAACTAGACGACGTTTCTGCAATATCCATCAATAACTATTTAATCTATGGCAATAACATAAATGGGAGCCAAATCGTGACGAAAATTTCAGTACTAAAATCAAAGAACTCAACAGGCTGCGACTTGTTAATATACCAATGCTGCAATTATAAACAAGTTGTAAATCTCTTATTGATTTCCTTTTGTTTAGGGTTGCACTTAACAAAAATAACAATGATTTATGATAGAAATGTAAAGTTTGACGTCATTTCTAAACAGTATTAAGTTACAGCCTGGAAAGTAACTATGACCCCGCCTCTTTCTTCTCTCGTGCAGTTACAATGTCCCCTTAATGCGTTTTGCACAAAACAAATTTCTAGATAACTCATACAGTAAACTAAAGAAAGTACAGGTGTAATCTTGATTGCATATTTGCCTTTTTGGCTATTTAAATAATCAAATGCCACGTTTATATGGTCGTAGTAAATGTGTAGAAACATCATTTGATATTTTAATAGTATATTATGATAACAAAGGTTAAAAAATGGGGTTTAATTTTACAAGTTTACAAGGAAATTAAAATCACTTATAACACGTGAGATATATAGTAATTTTTAGACAGCGCTCGAATTTGTAAAGTATGACCAATATTATATTATTCCTGAAAATAAGGGAAATGATGTTTAAAACAAAATCAACTCAGGATACAGCGAGGTATGAAGTTAAAAATAAGATAAAGTCTCGTGTGCAGCGAGATGTAGCGTTTCCAACTCTTGTTGTCATACGAGGTCCGTCCAGAAAGTAAGTTCTGTTTGGTAATAAAATTAAATTGTGTACAGATACAGAAAAATTATAACGATATATAACGATATATCGACTCTGTTTGTCGCTGCTATCATGTGGGAGTGTCATGAAGTTGTCAAGAAAGACTCCCATGACGCATTGCAGTGTTGTAATTTCATTCGCTACAGAATAAAGTGTGTTTTATGATATTCAAAAGTTTTTGCAGATACATTTTCAAGTATTTTAAACCACTAGTACGCATGTGACTTGAAAATTTGTATTAAGCGTAAGGTACACTAAGAGAACTATGGTTTGTTATACTGTGATCGCTTTTTAGTTCGCAGTGTTTTGTATAGTACTTAAAGAGTTCATTGTCCATGATGCCATGTCGGGTATTATGGAATACCCGGTATCTTTAATACCCGACGTAAAAGTATAGGGGAAGGTTGTGCAATATTGGCCGTGTTAAGTTTTTTGAAATTTACTCTGTAACTGTAGTAGTTAATCGGAAACTTACTTATAATGTAAAGACTTTTATTTTTTAGTTATAGTACTTTATTACATCAAAGTAAAAAAGATAGAATGATAAGGCTTGTAGAAAGTTTCTTGCAGTATCGGTCACTGCCTTTTCTGTTACAATATAGATTGTCAGTGATGACATTGCACTGCTACATAAAGAACAATAGTAGAATACAAAAGCATGGTAACTTTATGTCACTATTTCTGCTCAGTTCACAAAAGCTTAGCTCATTGGTTTACAGAGATCTCAAATATAGCGCTGCTATAGCCCTTAGAATACCTTCCGTGCGCTAAAAGCTACACTAACCACCATCAAGCACTCAGAGCAGACAAACAACTGAAAAGATGAAGAAGATATCCGACTATAGCGCACGTGGATGTACAAGCTTGCTACTCCTTACTGGAAATTCTGCCATATGGAGGGGAAAGGGAAATCACAGTAGTGGCCGGTACTGCATTCCGGCCGATACTGCACGATTCTTACTTATTCTGCCGCATAACCGTACAAAATATACTGAATGGAAATAAAGTTAAAATGAGTTTTGCGTATAATATTAGTAGCTAAACAATAGTTATTGTTTATACAAATAGAATATACCCTAATATAAGTCCAAAGTATAAATTAAAAAAAATAGTTGAAATGCAAACAAAACCTATTTCTTCTGTTATTCTGCACTTGGTCTATGGTCTAGGCCTAGAAACATCTGTTTATGGATGTTTTATCTATTTTGAACCAATCATGTTTTATGTTTTATGAAATCAAATTAATTTTTCAATGCTTTCAAACACCTGTTCCTTAACAGCCGACTATTTTATACTACCTAACCTCTAATTTTAACATTTTTTTCTAAATACATTGTTTTTATAACAACAAAATGAATACGATATTTTTTACAAGTAAAAGTTGTTAAAATATGTATCTACTCATGATTTGGCGATTTTTATTTTAAAAATCAGTTAAGTTATTTTTTTAATGAATGAATTCCTGCATTTCCTTAAGTGTAACTTAGGGCCTACTGAACCGTGCAACCTCGAGGCCCTTAAGCAACGGGTTGAGGGTCAGAGGTTTCCTGATCAGGGAGATTCCGGGATGAGTGATCAGCCCAACGCCAGAAGTGAAAGTACGAGAGATAAGGTGATAGGAAAGATGATGATGGAGCAATCGGCAGAGTGATGGCGGGGGAAACCTGTGGACCCGGAGAAAACCCGCTCCAGCGCCATGTTGTTCACCACAAATCTCACTTTGCGATCGCCTGTGATCGAACCCGTTCGAATCTTGGTGAGATCCAAGCGATCTAACCACTCAGTCATGACGCGCCAAATTTACGAGGGTGGTTCAATAAAGAAAGATCACAATTGTTTTTTGAAAACGTACCTTTACTCATAATCATAATTTTGATAGTCCTCAAAATAGTCTCCACTGAATGCGATGCACTTGTCCCAAGCGTTTCTGCCAGTCTTCAAAGACATGCTGGAAACAATTTTTGAGAGACCCTTCAAAATCGCCTCCACAGCCTTCACCACTGCTTCTGATGATGGATAATGCCTCCCACGAAGGCGTTTCTTCAAGTTAGAGTATAGAAAAAAGTCACATAGGGCTAAATCTGGACTATAGGGAGGGTGAGGGATGCCCTTCACGTTGATTTTTACAAGATATTCAGCAACAAAATTGGCAATATGCGGCCGCGCCTTATCGTGGTGCAGCATCCAGCCTGCTTCGCGGAAATGTGGTCTTTTGCGCCTCCTATGGACTTGCAATGTTTTCAGGACATCTCTGTAGTATTGTCCAGTTACTTATGTGTGTGCAGGTACAACATGCTGATAAACCATTCCATGAATATCAAAGAATGAGATGACCATAACTTCAACCACTTTTGCTCTTTGGGGGGCTGGTGGTGAGGGAGATTTCCACACTGAGCTTTGCTGTTTGTTCTCAGGATCAAAATGATGTAGCCAAGTTTCATGAGCAGTGATTACGTTAGAAAGAAACTCCGGATCTTCCTCTAACATCATTTTTAACTGCATGTGACCTCCATAGCAGCGATAGGCGATACTGAACATGTCTAAACTTACCTGGTTCTCACAGGCGGGAATCAGGAGTACCAACAATGAAACTACTACGGCGTGTTTGTTTCACATTAAGCTAACAGCATATAATAAGATTGACTTTTAGTGCGAAAAATTATGACCGTAAAAATTATGATCATTCTTTATTAAACAGCCCCCATTTTTTTGGCATCCCATAGTACCTTCCTCTTATCTACCTACAAAAGTGTCGTTCTACTTCTCTCTCAATCTTCCTAATATCTTTGATATGACAATACTGTTATTAAGACTTCAGATATGATTATTTGCAGTCTTTGAGCTGCAATGTGGAAGTCTTTGTTGATGAAGAAACAAATCTTATAGTAAAATAATTCAACGGACTCTACACTAAGTAGTTAATCTGCCAAGTGCATAAGAAAGTAGTATTCATTATACTTTATGGTTGTCAGTAACAATTGTTTAGCGAGCTGTATTCATTGGCTAGTAGGCGATTCTCATAATAATTGTGAATTACGCCTAATGTATCTTTAGAATGCTAGTTATCTTGACATTTATGATCATATGTTTATAAAATAAGATTCATTAGATAATTTTTTACGCGTGGAACATGACACGTGCACAGAGGCGTCTTTACAAAAAAATTAATTTATTTTGACATTGAGTGACAAATAAGAGTGGGGGTGAACGTTGTCACCGGGTCAATTTGCTGCATGCTGGCAGTTTGACAACGTACGGCTCTTTTGTCTCTGTAGGCGTCGTCATCATGCCAAGGTTTCTGCTGGTACAGGAACACAATTAACTCCAGCACCGAGCCAGGTGGTCCATCGGAAACATAACTCAGCACCACTTGGGAAACTATAAATCTAGCTACGTCATATCTTTCGAGCTGTTGATTGGCTGCAGCCTTTGTTCTTGAAGTGGAAAAGATTGTTTATTTGATTTCTTACGTACTTTACAACTGCTCAAAGATGCGTGTGCATTTCTGTTAAAAAACTGCGTGCCGTGAATCTTGAAATAGAAATGTTTTGGCAAGGTTTCTAGCTTCAAACGAAATAACTGAATGACTCCTGGTAAAAGATAATAACTGATGAAGGGAGCGTTTACATAAGGTGATGTCGTTTATCACTTTTTTCTAATCTAAGATTGTTTACTATTAAGTGCAATACTGACATACGAGGATGGGTCAAAATGTAATGCCTCCCATATTTTTCTGTTTTAACTTCCAAGAAAATTGAATCCAATTTACATAGCTTGAAAACTACAACATTGACGATTAATTTGTCACTATTCAATATAATCTCCGTCCTTTTCCACAGTTATGGTCCACCTTTTAACTAGGGCATGTATTCCAGTGTGGTAAAACACACGGTCTTGCTTCCTAAGCCATTGACGCACGGACGTTTACACAGCCTCCTCATCTTCAAAATGAATCCCACGATGAGCTTCCTTTAGTGACCCGAACAGATGGAAGTCTGATTGGTGCCAGGTCAGGACTGTAAGACTTGCCATCCCAATTTCTCAATTTCTGCAGTGGTGTAACGGCTGGTGTGTGGTCTTGCATTGTCATGCAAAAGAACAACATCCACCGTAGTTCTTGTTGGACAAAATCGGCGAAGACGTGCTTTCAGCTTTTTGAAAGTTCTGACGTATTGGACAGAATTTATTGTGCACCCCTGCTCCAAAAAATCAATCATAAGCACACCCTCTGCATCCCAAAACACTGTCGCCATAACTTTCCCGGCCTACTGCTGAGTTTTGAATATTCTTTTCTTCGGTGACGTTGTGTGATGCCATTTCATTGACTGCCTCTTTGATTCAGGTTCAAAAAAATGAACCCACGTTTCGTCTCCAGTATCAATTTTTTCCAGAAACTCCTCTCCCTTCAAATTCAAGCGCTGCAAGTGTTCGGAGGCTATTGTTTTCCTTGTTTATTTGTTTTGGGCGGTTAACATTCTTGGTACCCAACGTTAACAAACTTTTGAGTAACCCAGTTGTTGAATAATCGTCATCACACTGCCTTTACTGAGGGAGGTAATGCGACACAATTCACCTGTTGTTACCCGGCGGTCACCACGAATGATGCCATCGAGTCACTGAATGTTGCATGGAGTCACTGCAGACACCGGCAGGCCGCTTCGCTTGTCATCTGCCAATGGTCCTTCAGCTTCGTCACAGCGACGAACCCATCGTCTAACAGTGCTGACATCCACCGTTGCATCACCATACACATTTTTTAGCCTTTTGTGAATGCGAATTGGCGTTTCACCTTCCGGAGTCAAAAATTCAATCACAGAACGCTGTCTAATACGAATGTCGATGTCAGCCATTTTGAAAGAGAATGCAGTGCTGCCACCTGTTGACTTAGGAAGTTACTACTGCAGGGGATTGTAGAAGAAGGTTTGAGGAATTGCGCCAAATTCAAAGTTTTCACATAACTTACTTATTTAAGGAAAATAAATAGGAGGCATTACTTTTTGACCCACTCTCGTATTGGCAATGTTTGCTATAGTATATTGTTGGTAGCGCTAGGGATGTGGTGCAATTCAAGTAGTGAAATTTATGCTGAAAAAGAAAATAGATTTTATTTATAAATTCTCTTTAATTGCTATGGTTCTCTGTGGCGAGGCGTGACCTTCAAAGCGAGGGAAGCTCCAAATAATGATTTTCATTAAAGTAACAGAAAATAATGACTAAAAGGACTAAGGCTACTCTTCAGTACTTCTCGTACAGAGAACTTCCCGTAGTACTACAGTAGTACTTCCCGTACTGCTCTACAGAGTGCAGGAGTGAAAACGTATTTGGGCGGAATTCCAATAGGTGGCACAACAGCATTAATTTTATTATTTTGTGAATAATTGTTTATTTTACATTTAATATTTATACATTTATAAATTAAATGAAGGTTTTAAAAAAAGAAATGAATCTTTTAAAAAAATATGGCACACTGGTTCTCTAAATTAATTTTTGTTGGTTATTGTAATTTAATTTGTTCCAAATTCCAGGAACGAGAATCTTCAGGTCGTGCTTGATAGGAAATGAAGTTTGTCACTGGATGACATCTACTCTAGAATTTGTATCAAGTGAAATGTTTGATTGAACTGATAGAACCATGAAACAGAAAAATCAGCAGTGGCTTTTCATTTTTTGAATACTAGACATGACATCAATTTGGAAACATCTCTAATAAAATACGTTAATTCCTCCCATAGACCTTTCCGTATGGGAAAAAATTTTCGTTAACAAAAATCGTCATAGAGTCATGAATTTTGAAACTCCACCACCGGACATCTTTGACAAGTACATCACGCCATCTATTGACAATATGGAGAAAGAAGAAACCACTACAACTTATACTAATCGAGTATCAGCTGAGGATAGGAGCAAGAGCTCTTGAAACATGTCCTGTGAATAAACAGTGAGAGTGAAGCAATATGTCAATATATTCTCGATTCACTTTTGTACTGATAGAAGCATACTTATGGAGACACTATGCCTCATTCTATGTCCAACGAGGATAAAATAAGTACCGTATCACTCCGCGTACCCATTCGTTCAGTTACCGCTTCGTTAAGTATAATATTATTACGTATTACTAATATAAATATGCATTTACAATACAAAGAACACGTATTTATTCAAGCAAACCTTTTAATCGCTTCGTTAAGTACGATATATTAGTATAAATTTTCGACACTAAAGTCACATTTTTCGAGCTCAGTATCACGCAGCACACTTTTAATATCCATGAAAATTAACTGCTACTTACGTATTTTTCGTACTCTTTAGCGCGAGATTTGACCATTGCCAGCAATCACGCCTCGTGGAAAATTATATTTTTACTGTGTAGCCATTTTATGATGTCACTTGTTTGGTAAGTGTTCTATCCTCACACTGTGGTAGGGGACATTGTACATCACAATAACGCTATTCGGTTGTAATTTGTGGAGCTCCGTAGGGCAGGGGATCCGTCCCTTTCAGCTGCCGAGGTGCGGGTGCTCGGACCCTTAGCACTCCTGGTACCTCTGACGTTACTAGAGGAACCTCGGGCCGAACTGCCGAGCCTCTCCTGTCAGGGAGTTGTTCAGATTGGGTTGGACTCAAGAGGGCAGTGTGTTCCCGACACCCACGGGGAATTGAGTACTTCCGGCCAGGCTACGGCCGCCCGGAAGGGGTAGAGGGTTGCTTCATAAGTTCCGGGTACTAGCCTGCAGAGCTAGTAGAAGGTGTGCAAGATCACCAGGCGGCCCCACCGAGGTTTCCGGTAGTCTTCCCTGCGGGGTTGTGGCGTATCCGCGCGCAAGTGGCGTATTCACTCCCATCCCGTCTTGACGTTGTGCTCAGCGGGGGCGGGGGCTTTTTAAGAAATCAGGTATTGCACTACGGAAACAGCCCCGGAGTATCCATCGCTCCCGGGTAGAAGAAGGCCCGGATCCTGGGTCCTACGGGTCCAGGACTTATGGGAGTAGAACCTCTGCACTTAACTCTTCAGTACTGTTTCTGTTGTACAGTCACACGTAGGCTCTTTTTGCGTTGCACGACTAGTCACACTGTAAGCAGACATATGCCCTCTCCATTCAGAGGTTCCAGTTTTTCCTGGAGCTGGCCCACACCACGTGAATTGTTAATCTAACATGGAGAAAGTAGGCAATTTATACACTTTTGCCAATAACTCAAAACTTTCAAGAATATCATATTTCTCACCACTAATACCAATCTACGTAAAACATTATTGCTAATGCAGTTGAGATATGCTTACAGTTGTATTTAAAAGCACCACATAAACAGTTGCTTCCGGAAACTTATGTAGCTTGGTATTCATGGTTATCAATGCGTGAATACAGAAACATTCAGTATTGAATGAGCTCACGGAGCTGGTAATTCGAATCTAAGCAACTGTCAAACTGTCCGCGGCACCGCGGATTTTCGCGAATACATTCTGAAAATCTATCCAAGCAAATAAAATATTGGAAATTAACTCCTCCACACTAGCCGTTGTAGGACGCACTATGTAAGGGTAGTGCCAGACTGAAAAATTCAATGCATAGCCGGGATTTGAACCACGGATCTTCTGGTCTCCGTCCACCCGCTCTAACCCTTAAGCTACTATGGCCAGCGTGCCAACATGACATTAAATTCTCCAATTGACTCATGTTTCTCCCGGTAAACCACTAAGAGTTCTCATAAACATATGAGACAACTACCTTAATGGCGACTTACTATGCTGTAAGCCGGGCTTTATAGTTCGGACCACTATTAGGTACAATTAATGGAAATTAATTGTTCTTTCACACTGGCCGTGTGTAGGACGCACTATGAAAGTAGAGGCAGACTGAAAAGTTCAATGCCATAGCCGGGATTTGAACCACGGATTTTCTGGTCTCCGTCCAGCCGCTCTAACCATTGAGCTACTATGGCCAACGTGTCGACATGACATTAAATTCTCCAACTGACTCGTGTTTCTCCCGGTAAACCACTAGGAGTTCTCATAAACACATGAGACAACTACCTTAATGGCGACTTACTATGCTGTAAGTACTTTAAGGGAAGGCTGCACTGAAAATTCCAACTTCTATGGTAATAAAACTATCATAAAATTTAGCCACCTAATTGGAGTATCATTTTAAACTTGCATGCAAATTTTAATTTCTCTACACCAAGTAGTTCATTAATTATTAATTATTTGTTGTGAAAATATTGTAAAAATTACTCGTGTAGGACGCACTATGAAAGGGTAGAGCCAGACTGAAAAATTCAACGCAGTAGCCGGGATTTGAACAATGGATCTTCTGGTCTCCGTCCAGCTGCTCTAAACCATTGAGCTACTAGTGCCAACGTGCCAACATTCCATGAAATTAAATAGTACTCGAGTCAGTTGGAGAAATGAATGTCATGATGGCACGTTGGCCATATTAGCTTAATGGGTTAGAGCGGCTGGACGGAGACCAGAAGCTCTGTGGCTCAAATCCCGGCTATGACATTCAATTTTTCAGTCTGGCTCTACCGTTTCAAATAAAATATTGTTTGGAATGAATTTTGCTGTTTTTCTTCTGTTTCTTCTGAAGCTCTTGGAGAAGCAGCACTTCCAGCTGCTTCGGCACTAATGGTTCTCAGCGTTCCATTCTATTTTGGGCGTGAAAGATCGCTTAATTTCGCTCAGAAGCCTCTTTATCAGGTTTGAGATCTTTCCTGTAAATCTACAGCATGGGACCATCGGGATTACTTTCCTTCCAAAGGGTTTATATAAAATCCATTATCTACTTGACTAACACGAAATAGAAGAATAATGTTTAGTTACTTACAAAAGTGAGCAAAGAAGATCTTGTAGTTGCAGAACGTCATAAGTTTTTCAGTCATAATTCCAAAGTCAGAAGGAAATGTAAATCCTTTGATTATGCATTGGAAATTCACTGATTTTTATGGCAACACGTTCAGTTACAGCGTGTCAGACTGCCATCCATTAGCTGTACGTGCTGCTGAACTCTCGAAGGTACGTAGGTGCGTCCAAGAGACGCAGCATTTAGTATTATAAAGAAAATTTCAAACGTAAGAAAATAAATTATCCATAAATTTATAGAAGGATTAGATAGCACTAGTTACACACCTTTAAATAAGTAAGTTGTATAAATTTCGGAATAATAACGAGTTTAAATGTTACAGAGAACATGTTGCAGTCCTATGGATGTCTTTTGTTTTATTTACAAGAACAGGAGATAGTGAACATGCTTTTCTGTGTACAACGTAACAAAGTATTACACAACTTGTGTTCAATCGAATTCAAAATCAGTTATTTTATTCATAAGTCATATTACTTTAGCTGGAAGCATATGCTCATTATGCTGTCAATGAAGGCGCATAGATGTAAACATAAACAGAAATCAACAAAAGAAAAGGGAAGTAAAAGAAAATAAGAGAACGAAAGAAACTGCTCAGAACTTGCAACTAAGTTTCAAACTAAATGCATTTGAGGATAAAGAGAGTAAATAAATAAAACCTGTAGAAGGCTTGCAGTGACTCGCCTTGAAATTACATATGTTACATGCTCTTTATTTAGCTTAGCAAATACTTAACTTGATCGATCTGAATAATTTACAGAACGAGCTCTGTAATGTCTAGAGGTTAACAACATCAGGTCTATTCTATTAATATGGTGTAAAATTAGTTCATAAAGAAGATTAGAAACACTGTATACGAGGGGGGGACCCAAAAGAAACCGGATTGCTGTCATAAAAACTTTATTGATGAAACTTTTTACAAAATTACTTCAGTCACCTTCAAAATACTCTCCATTACATTCTTTTCCCACTATTGAAAGCATGTTTGTAACTCTTCAAGTTTGATGTTGTCCAGTGCCCTTTGCGAAGCTATTTTTACCGCCTCCACATCGTCATAACGCTTCGTGGAAATAGGAAACAGTCGCACGGGGTTAGGTCCGGCGAATACTGAGCGTGGGGAACGACAGACCACCTCTGAGATGCCAAATAGTGGGTCACTCGTAAGGCCGTGTGTGCTGGAGAAACCAGTCGCCTGATCGCCAAAGTTCCGGGCGTTTCCTCCTCACATCCTCTCTCAGACTCCTTAAAACATCCAAGTAAAAGTGCTGGTTAATAGACTGGCCAGGGAGTACGAATTCCCGATGCACAATTCCACGAACATCAAAAAAGACAATGACCATCGTCTTCACATTTGACCTCACTTGCCTTGCTTTTTTGGTCTGGGAGAGTTGGGAGTCCTCCACTGGCTTGACCCTTGCTTGGTTTCTGAGTCATACCCGTAACACCAACTCTCATCCCCCCGTAATGACTTTGTTCAAGAAGTTTGGATCACGTGGAATCTCTGTTTTCAAGTCCTGACACACATACATGCGGATGGTTTTGTGCTCCTGTGCGAGAAGGCACGGAACAAATTTAGCAGCAACACGTCTCACGTGCAAATCCTCCCTCAAAATCCGCAGGCACGAGCTCCAACTGATTCCTGTCGCTGCTGAAATTTGGTCGATCGTTTGGCGACGATTCTAATTGATCTTTTGGCAGACCTTTTCAATGTTCTCCTAATTTCGCGATGCTTAAAGGCGTCCAGAACGAGCTTGGTGTTCAACACACATCTCACCACGTTTAAAGCGCCCAAACTACTCGAAAACCTGTGTGCGGCTCATATCGTCCACCTGGAAAGCTTCCTGAAGCATTTGGTGTGTCTACGTTGCAGTTTTTTAAGCAGGAAACAAAATTTCACACACACTCTTTGTTCTTTTAAAGTTGTCATAACGACTTGGCAGAGGTAACCCGGCAACAGTCAGAGAAACACAATACTTGGCAGAGGTAACCCGGCAACAGTCAGAGAAACACAATACCACACTTGCACGTTCAGCTCTACACTGACGCCGTCTGCACAGCGGTTTCATGAAGGTCTACTAACACCATCTAGCACGAGAACCCTGCACTACGTCTACGAGTGGTAGCGCTCTCGGAGTGCGCCTTCATATACTGATTCATAATATAATGGACGTTTAATAAATATAGTAGTACGTTAAAAATCTTTTTGTGTTACCGTTATGTCTTTAGTAAGATAGGTCCTGGTGTCATGTTCATGGCACATGGCATTCATTAGTGGGCGTTTAACCAGCTGATACAGATGCTTCCTTCATCCGAAATGCTGGATTTCGTGCCTTGTCGCTGGCTTCCTGTCGTAGCTCCTCAAACTGTGTCACAATGCTGTATGAGCACCGGTCCTATAGATCAGTCCCAAAAATCCGCTTTCCATTGGGTTGGCTCGAACTCATGTGCATTACCATGCTCCGGTATGGGTCTGGGTAGTTGAGTTTGTTAGGCGTTGACTTACTGATCCCAAGACTGCGGGTTGAAGTACGCCTAGATTTTTAATGAGCTTAGAAGCGACGACCTCATGTCAGATTTGCTGTTATGTAAAACAACTCGTGTGGGACAAAATTCCGGTACATTGGCGGCGTGATATGATCCCAGCAATTGACAGCGCCATTAACAAACAATAAATATATATATATATATATATATATATATATATATATATATACGCTCCAACTAACTACGCCACGACCTAAGATGCAGTAATAAATACGTGTTTCATTATCGTTATTTAGATCATAGTGGTCTCTGACTTTGTGTTCTAAACAGTATTTTATAGTCTGTAAATATTTTGTATTTACTTTTCTCAAGATAGTTACAGAATGGACTCTAACCGCATTCCTAAGAAAATTGTGAACTGCTGACCAAGACAAACTAGAAACTGTTAATGTGAAGCCGCAAACTAATCCTTGTTATCGTTTATCATCATCATCATCATCATCATCATCATCATCATCATCATCATCATCATCATCATCATCATCATCACCACCATCACCATCATCATCATCACCATCATCATTCATCAATATTAATTATATTATTATTATTATTATTATTATTATTATTATTATTATTATTATTATTATTATTATTATTATTATTATTATTATTATTATTATTATTATTATTATTATTATTATTATTATTATTATTATTATTATTATTATTATTATTATTATTATTATTATTATTATTATTATTATTATTATTATTATTATTATTATTATTATTATTATTATTATTATTATTATTATTATTATTATTATTATTATTATTATTATTATTATTATTATTATTATTATTATTATTATTATTATTATTATTATTATTATTATTATTATTATCATCATCATCATCATCATCATCACCATCATCATCATTCATCAATATTAATTATATTATTATTATTGTTATTATTATTATTATTATTATTATTATTATTATTATTATTATTATTATTATTATTATTATTATTATTATTATTATTATTATTATTATTATTATTATTATTATTATTATTATTATTATTATTATTATTATTATTATTATTATTATTATTATTATTATTATTATTATTATTATTATTATTATTATTATTATTATTATTATTATTATTATTATTATTATTATTATTATTATTATTATTATTATTATTATTATTATTATTATTATTATTATTATTATTATTATTATTATTATTGTTATTGTTATTGTTATTGTTATTGTTATTGTTATTGTTATTGTTATTGTTATTGTTATTGTTATTATTATTATTATTATTATTATTATTATTATTATTATTATTATTATTATTATTATTATTATTATTATTATTATTATTATTATTATTATTATTATTATTATTATTATTATTATTATTATTATTATTATTATTATTATTATTATTATTATTATTATTATTATTATTATTATATTGGCACTTTATAATTGACTATTGTTTAGTGATTTTGTATGATATATAATAGAAAATATGTAATATCTGACGTCTAAGAAGAAGCTATAAACTTTACCCTGAAGGAGGAAGAAGATAAACTCCAGAAATAAGTATATAAATTAAACATTATTTGTAAAACCTACAAGTATCGAGAACGAAAAACAAAGTAATGTCATGGCAAGGGAAATATCCCATTAGAGTGAAGATAGTAATTGATCAACCAGTAGAACAAGTTTCAAGTTTTATGTATCTTGGTTGTGAGTTATCTTTTAATGAGGATGACGAGGTGAAGAGAAAGCTTCATCGGTTCCAATACATGTGTGGGACAACACGCCGAACGTTGAATGGAAAAGTACGAGAGGATACTGACGTTTTATAAGACTATGGCTGTACCACCTTTGTTGTATGGAAGAGAGACCAGCTATAGAAATAAGATACAGACTTTTGAAAAGTATCCTCCCTACAAGATAAAGTGAGGAATGACAGAACTGACCAAAACAAGGTAAACTGGAAAAACCACGTTTCCAGAATGAATGATAATAGGACATCATCCATAAAGAGGAAGTAATAAAAACTTTTTTTTGCGAAAGGATACCCGAGTCATGCAGTGTTATATAAGCATAGTTGCAGCATTTAAGGCAAGGCTACACTCAAAATTCGCCGAAAATGTTGAAAATCATGGATTTTCTTTTTTGGCACTTTTGACAGCTTAGGATTTGTAGCAGTAGATGGCATGCTATTTTTATCATTTGCACCATTTTACGCCATCACGTAACAATGTAAAAATACATTTAACAATCGTTAAAAGTAACAATCATGACTTTAAAATTCATTTTCTGAGAAATTTGTACACTTCTCAGGATACAAAACACATCACGCGTCAAATGTTTCCATTTTATTTGGTGAAACTTACAGGACAGGTTCATAATATGTCAATAAGAAACTTCACATCCCCTTTTTTTGTTAATGCTCATGTTTTGAAAATTACATGGTGTTAAGTAATAAAATAAGTTAATATTTTCAAAATTTTGAGAGCTAACACGTGGAAAATATAGCCACCCGAACGTCGGAACTCCCGATAGAAGCGGCCGGCAGTAAGGCCAGACGGGAAATATTCGGCCACGCCAACCCATTTGTCTTATAGCGCTAACGAAGGGGTGGTTGGAAAAACATCACTGGCCGTCTCTTTCCCCTCCCCGTGCCGTCTGGAACCTTCGCGGTGATTCACTGAAACGCGAGACTTCCAGAAACAGCAATATTCCTATAAAAAGGGGCTGCAGTTAGCGAGTCAGTTCGACCTACCCACGGAACCGCGCACTGTTTTGTGTCAGTATGCCGACGACGTCGTCATACTGGCGCAGAACAAGAACGTCCGCTACTGTCTCCCCCCTCTACAGCGTCAGTTCCACGCCATTGGCAGGTGGAGTGAGAAGTGGAGGATTAGCCCGCAGAAGAGCTCGGCTCTTATGCTGGCTAAGACCCGTAGCTGGCGCCCAGAAGGTGACCTGCGGTTAAGGCGGTGAAGAATCCCCTGGGTTCGAACCGCCAAATACCTGGGAATCCAACTGGACCGCGGCCTCACTTTCACTCCGCACGTCAGGGCAAAGGTCGGCCTCGGCCACGCTGCCCTAAGACAACTCTATCCGATCTTCAGATCCACAATGCCCATCCGCCTCAAACTGCGGACATACCGTGCGATCGTCCCACCTCTGATCCTGAACGGATGCGAGGTCTGGGGTTCGGTGGCTCATACCACCCTCCGCAGGCTGCAAGCCGTGCAGAACACGGCCTTAAGGATGATCTACGGTACCGACCGCAGGTTCCCATCTCACTTCCTGCACACCCAGTCTGGCATACCATACGTCGTAGACGTCGTGCGCGAACGAACACGCCCGTTGTATGCCAAGATCACTCCCCACCCAAACCAGCTGGTGAATACACTTGGTCAATACGACCACCGTCTCCCCAGGAGACGGAGGAGCTATCGCCTACCCAAGGACGCCCTTGGGTGGTAGAGTCTGCCTCTCCACCCTCCCCTAACAATCACCGCCAGGTCACCTCGCGCCCTCGACGCGGCTGGCAGGTTAACAGCTGCAGTCGTGCCCTGGGACGCGCGCACGACCTGGAAATACCAATACCAACAACTTAATTTCCATCTGGCCTCTCGCCACTGGTTCTACCACGGCATGTCGGCTCGCTAGCGATCGCAAAAGCAGGGTGGAACGGGCACTGTTCCCCCAAGGGGGAATATCCCGGCACCAGAAGCATCAGTTAGAGGCCAACTGCGCCGTCTAACATAACGACACGCAAGCTCGCGCAAAAACTCACATCTATCTTACCGCACGGGTAAATCCGCACAGCGGATAGGTACCGTGGCGCGTAACCCTCCGCCCGGGAGAACCCGGGCGACCTGCACCTGCTCTTGGCTCTTGGAGTCAGTCAGTTCTTGGCGAGCAGCCGTGAGGAGCACCGAGTGAGTTAACAGACCGGAAGACTGTGAACGTGCATCAGAGGAGTTGTACGTAACTATGAGCGTGCAGTGAACCTGTGACGGACGAACTGGTGAATTGTAATTGTGTGCATTACGTAATTCTGTGTAATCGGCAAGTGTTCCGACTGCAATTTGGTGGAAATAAAGAATATTTTTGAGTGGTGTAATTGGACTTTTAATTTCACGAACCCACAAAGTTACAATATTTTAGAACAAATGCTACAAGAGTATTCTAAAAAGTAAGAATGTGAGTCTTTTAAAATTGCTCTGGACTAGCCAAAAAAATCAACTTAAAAGCTCAGTTTTTTGACGCGTGGAAAATTTTCAATTTTTACAGTATTTTCACAAAAATAATTAATAATTAATGAGCTATTTGGTGTAGGAACATAAAAATTTGCTTGCACGTTTAAAATGATTAATTATGTGGCTAAATTTCCATAATGATCAGTGTATTATTATAGAATTTGGAATTTTAGGTGTAGCCTTGCCTTAAGAGGCACTAGAGAGATCAGATGAGGTTATTACTGTTTATCCTGAGTTACTGGATTTTTTTTGGGGGGGGGGGGGTAATTCACGTCCTCCAACTTTAAGTCATATCGGACGATGAATGAAATGGGTGAAATGATGCTCCAATGAGCCTAGGATCCATAGAGCTTAGTTACCCAACATTCGTATTTTAGGATAAGGGAAACCGCCGGGAAAACCTTATCCAGGTAACTCACCCTAACCGAGATTCGAACTTGGGACCTCTTGAACATTAGGCAGACGCGCTACCATCTACGTGGGCCCATAATTAATTGCACTGATATGCTAAATGTAAATTTTTTGTCTGGGGATTTTATTTTAATATGTTATTATCCCCAATTTGAGTGTGCTGAATCAGAATATGCACTTAGTTTTTCTCCATCACATACCAATTTTTCACAATATAGGAAAAAGTAAAATATGCATTCTTATACTAGTATTATGTTATATTATTAAATATAAGTTAATAAATCCGTAACTGCGAACACAACACTCTTCAGCATTAACTAATGTTTCATATCATCACCTAAATTTGAACATTTAACCAGTTTTTAACATACTGTCTTGAAATGACGTTATGTAGAGCTCCTACTAAGGAAAGAGTACACATTTCAGACTAACTTTAGAGAAATCTATACAAAGTCTCCATTCACTTGGAATATATTCAGCAGCTCCCAAGGTAATCACTAAACCAGGAATATCCTATTATGTAAGATTTTCTTCCTCTTCACAGTGCCTGCACCAAGAAAATGATATTTCTGGAGAGATGAGATGTTTTTCTTTTAGTCTGGATCCCAATAATTCAGCGGCATCCATAGGAAGATTTACCCTCCAGGGGCCTACTTCGGTAGGTACGGGTTTGGTGCACCCGGGGTCCCGAGCCAACAGTGTCCCTCGTGTGGGCTCCTCTTCGTGGTTGAGGGAGACTGTCAAAAGGCCCACCCACGTAAAGGCCGTGCGTGGAGACCCGCGGTGAAGGATTTTAGATTATTTTCTGGTTTGGGGTTTGGGACATGATGAACGAGGTTTTTGGTAGGTTTTGAGTGAGTGAGTGAGTGAGTGAGTGAGTGTGTGGTGTTTTAGGGCCCGTCGACAACAAGGTCATTTGGGCCCGAAGTCAACATTAAAACCTAAAAGCTACACTAATTAAGCTAAAAAGGGAAAACAAAATAAAATCGCCCAACTATTAAAATTACATAAAAACTCATCCCAGTCCTAATAATTTAAAAGCTATAAAATGAATAAACATAAAATACAAGTCAGACTTGTTTATTAAAACCGATTTTAAAAACAAACCGCAGTGCCTTATCCACGGCCACTGGGTCGTCCCCTAAAATACCGAGCAAGTTAGTCCCCAAGCCCAAAGACTGGCGAACGCGGGCGTACTGCGGGCTATCGAGCAATACATGCCGCACAGTGAGGTAGGTTTTGATTGTTGTTTTTTATGTACGTGTATTTTTAATAGGTTTTGTTACACATGTATAGTTTTTGGAAAGTTTTATATCTGGCTTTTGCCATGACTAGTTTTTTAAAGGGCGCTGATGACCGCTGATGACATCACATCACATAGGAAGATTTAAGTCTCTAACCAAATCATTGAGTTCTGCCTGTGTGAATTGTTGAGGCTGATGAAATTCCTGATCTTGTTCTATATCTAAATCACTGTTGACATGTCGAGAACTTTTTCAGAATCTCATGATGATTCCTTTCCAAATGCTTCTATTGGAGAAGGCACAGGAAGACCACGACCATGTAATATGGATCTTTTTGCTAAAGTAAATTTGGATAAGTGATTTCTTTCACATTTTTGTGTTTTAACCTGTAACATCACTTACACAAAAATAGCAATCATCCACAAGGTTTCGAGTTTCGTGCCAGATCATAGGAATAGCAAAAGGCATACTAGCTTTTGTTTTCCTTTACTCCACTTCCTTAGTTGTTCTATACAGGTATACCATCCTTTTTGGAGCCCATTTTATTTGTCAAGATCTCCAAGCTCCATATGAAAATAGGCTTTGTAGACCTTTTTAAAAAAAAATGTGTAATATTTTGTCTTCTCTTTTTTACAATACGAGGCGTGTCCATTTTTAATATAGAAAACATGTTTATTTTTAATAAATGTTACATTGATGGAAAGGCGGAACTTACAGCTATTTTTAAACTTAATCACCATTGCGATCGATGTTCTTTTGCATGCGCTGTGTCAGTTTTTGTATACCCTTGTCATAGCACTCTCCCGCCAAGTTGTTCAGGTAGCGCTCACATTCGTTTTTCAAATCATCGTCGGTATGGAAATGTGTTCCACCCAAGTGTGAATTCAACTCAGGAAACAGATGATAATCACTAGGTGCTAAGTCTGGACTGTAGAGGGGATGGTTGAGGATGTCCCATTCGAACTGGGCCAGGAGATCAGCCGTTGCATGTGAAGTATGCGATAATAAAAATATTCGGTCAAAATCTTGTCAATCGTAGTCTTACTAACTTCAGGGATAAGTTCGCACAGCTCGCGAACTGTCACACGCCGATCTTTAAGCATTTTTTGCTCCACTTTTGCAATTGTTTCGGCTGAAACCGAAGGCCGACCAGAACACTGTTCATCATAGGCGTCTGTACGTCCATCTTTGAACTCTCTGATGAGCTTTCGCACGTTTTTGACATCCATACACTGTGGCCCATAGACTTCGCATAACTGACGATGAATTTCAGGGGGGTAGTGCCCTTGACACCCAAAAAACGAATCACTGCACGCAACTCGCACTTGGCGGCGGAAATGATAGGAAGCTCCATCGCAAACGGCTGCCCAGTCAAGACTAATGGTTTCAACGGCTTCGCTATGGTTGGGATTTGAAGGGGTGAAACCAAACTACACGACAGTGTTGCCGGATCTCGCGTAATAGCATTCCTCATGGCTCCAGCGCCTTGGAGACACGCCTCATATATCAGGGTTGTTTTTACACTTTCTGGAAAACATATTGCTTCAAATTTTCAAAATATGTATAACTGCCTATCAAAAAAACAGATCCTCACTATTTGAAAAACCGTTATAGACTGAGTTATATTTTGCAGGGATTGGACTTAAAATTAGGCATGTATTGTTGTCTGCTACACTGTTATATTGTTGTAAAGCCCTTTAATTTCAACAATGAAATCAGTATCGTTTCTTCCTTTACTGATTTCCTTTCAGTTCTATACGATATACAAGATGTATTATTTTATCTTGACAGGAATCCTACGTGGTAGGGATGAGTAGCAACTGTGGTGGGGATAGTGCACCTATCGCCACAGTGCGTCACACGCGTAAGATTACGAGAGGGGAGGGTGGTGGATAAGGTGTCTAAAAGCTTATCTCACCCTCGAAGCCAGTATTGCAGCTCTTATAAACTAAGTTGTAATTCTTACTATGGTAGTAATCTCAACGCTTTTGTTGGGTCTTAAGTAGTACATAGGCGTTTGGAACAAAACCCTGTCAGCCATTCGACATTTCTGCAGAGTCCCTGTAACGTATTTCACTCCAGGCATATGGTCCAGTATGTGCTGTATGTATATAAGTTTCATCCATATAAACTATATAAACTTCACTTCGATATCTCCGAATATTTCGTAAATACTTAAGCCTTTTTGCACGTATGGTGCGATGTTCGATTTAAATTTGTCTGTCACGCTTAGTGTATTTTTTTTCCCCAAATAATCCTAGCTTCAAAAGAACTCTTCTTAATGTTCAGACACTGCCTTGGAAGTCAATAGAATTTTGAAGCTTCATAAGCACTTTCTTCAAAGTTGGTATTTGTTTTTCTGTGCTTTAAAGATTATTCATAGCTCGCCTAACTATTTCTGAATTAAAACATCCAAATTAGATTTTGTGCATGTTCTTAATCTTTGTTTACTGGGCATAGAGAAGGACGTTGTTGCACTAGCACCAATGGCTTTTGTTTCCTTAATAACTCTCCTAAACTGCTTTCAGACACAACTGTTGCCTCAGATGCCCTTTCCCAGATTTTTGTAGCAGACTCAGACCATTGTTCCTTTGTTATAAATCTATAGATATTGGTTACTACTTCTCGTGTTTTTAAATGAAGCACTTTATTTCCTAATGTGCTGCTAGGAGGCGTCATTTATAAATGCTCTCTTGGAACCAGGAGACAAGCACATTTTGAAACAATCTGTGGTGTTACCGAGTAGCTCTGCACGTGTTTACTTGCTCGCAACTGATACACAACTGACCCGCCCACCCCTCCAGTTGCTAACGTTCTGAAGTGCACTCGTCCAGATACCACTGCGCGTCGCTCTCCATCTGTCAAGATATAAAAATACATCTGCACTTATGAACAGAACTATATTAAAACATTTTAGGTATAACTACTAATTGAGCAAAAATGATACGTGGTAGAAAAAAAACTAATTACAGATTTGGAATCAGCACAGGTTTGGAAACCCCAGAATTATGCACAACAGTGTTATCAACGGTTTGTGCAACAACAATGCACCCTACAGCTGGCTCTCCTTAAGTGTGCTATATTATATTACTATTAAAATAAAGGAATGTAATATGTTCCTCGAAGGAGCAACGTGGAATGCCAAGTATACCCAGCAGTGAAGTGAAGTCTGACGGCGTAATGCTTATCTACTACAAATTCTACCAGTGTCTGTTGAAATACCAAGGTAGCAATAGATAAAACGTGAGTGATAATCATTTCACAATCAGAGCCATAAAGTAAATTCCATGCTGAATGTTGACGTAATACATTTCTTGTAGCTGTTGCGATCTGACAACGAACCATACATACACCTTCGATAAATTATCACGTACAAACACAGCACTTGCACATTCGCTTTGTCAAAATTATGCATAAAAATGTTAAATACTTCATAATAAGTAAATATCATTACAAATATTGGACAATAAAACCCCTGAACTAGTAAACTGTGATATACATCTTTGCATCTAAAAGTAAATTGAAACCATTCCAGCAAAACGTTTTACCATGCGTCTTGCAAATATATAGCAAAATTTAGAAGCTTCTTGAAATGGCTTAAGTAGTTATTTTAAGTTTATTTTTTAATTAAAATTAGTAAAATAATTATTATTTAAATGTTAAAATTACGTTAATAAAACTGTATTGAAAAAAAATGACGATGTAATGTAGAAAAGTTGAAGGATATTTAGTTGTCGTTATGGCAACCGCAGGACTATAAAAGCTGTGGCACTTGAAGTCATTTTTTCCTCCTCCACCGAACCTAAACACATCACAAAAGCAGTAGCGAAGTTATGCGAATCAAAGCTGAACAGAGAATAGTACACTGTGGGGTACCACAAGGTTCGGTATTGGGGCCTTTCCTCTTCCTGGTTTATGTAAACGATATCAGCGATCCGATAAATAGTAAGATTATCACTTATGCTGACGACAGTTCAGCCATATGATGGAACAAATCCAATCTGGAACTGTGGGATTCTGTCAGCGAAACTGCCAATCAGATCTTTGAATATTTTAGTCTCTTAAATCTCTCTGTAAATGTAAGTAAAACTGCTGTGATCAAATTTGAACTACAACACCGTAGTAATACACAACCGTTCAAATTAACTTTAGACAAATGCAGTATTACAGAGACAAATGATCATCTGTTTCTTGGGATATGCCTCGATAAACACCTTGACTGGGAACAACATATAGATAATGTCTGCAAAAAATTAGCCATGTCATTAGCCATTGAAATATATTGATATAACCGTATTTAACACTGCGTATTATGGGGTAATATATCCACACATTGCATATGGTATAGAAGTATGGGGATCTAGTGCTGACACTCATTTAAGGAGACTGTTCATAATGCAAAAGAGATTTGTAAGAATAATGTACAAGTTAAAAAAAAACACAGAAAGTTGTAAGGATATTTTTAAAAGTAAGAAGATATTCACCATTTTTTCTTTATACCTATACAGGACTATATCACTTACCCACTTGATACCGAAATTATGGTTTGACAGAAGCAAAGAATAATGATAGACGTCGAAGGAATGTTGGTCTTTGTGACGACCAAGGCCAGTTTAGTTGGGGAAACTGTTTATAACAATGCCATGAATGAAAGGAACAGTGTCCTTAGAAGGTTTCTAAAGGAATTGTCACTTGACGTACATGAATAGGGTATTCTTCGGATCGTTTACAATAGCGACCAAAACAGCCACAAAGGGTCTTTGGTTTGAAAAAGGAATTTGGAGAGTGAAAGGTATATAAAAATACACGCGCAGTTGTGGTCAGGGGGCACTCTTCGGCCTTTAGCCGATGGAGACGTGTCGCGGCCAGAAAACCATTATAAAGTCTTCGGCGTGCAGCCGATAAAAGGAGTAGAGTCAGACGTGAAGCCTATTAGAGCGGTCAACTTGTTCGGTCTTGAATATTTGTCAGGTCATCAAAATGTATCGAGAAATATAGTTAGCATTCAGTCACTATAAACCGAGATTGGTAACCCTCGGTCGGCAGCTTCCATTTTGAGGTTAAATAAGAAGCAGTGAATAAATAATTTGCAAACGGGCATTCCAGTGTTGTAAAATTTCCTTCTCACACACATCCACGCATACCCTGAGAGAAACCTCATTGCTCACTATAATATTTGCTACAAACTGGTGCACAACGTAGAGCAGAGGTAACCTGTGATCCCCATCAATAAAATAAGTTACACACTCTAGACTTGACACATATGTTAGGAATGAGGAAATACATCAACATGACACAAGATAGAAACAAGACTACAAAACTATAGATAGAATATAGATAGAAACAAAACTATGCACAATACAAAGTCAGTTATGAAAGACCCTTATGTCGCAGGAGCACATTTTTATAACAAACTTCCCAAGGACCAAAAAGTGTACAAAGGAAATGTATTTAAAAATAAATTAAGAGAATATTTGACATCAAGATCTATGTACTCAACTGAAGAACTGTAAGTCTACCTGCATGTAATGTGTAAATAATTGTAAATAATTTCATTATTGTAATTGTAAGTTAACCCTAAAATGTAATCTTGACTTGGTCTACACCAATGTAAAATTG
Source organism: Mantis religiosa (assembly GCA_030765055.1). Taxonomy (NCBI): domain Eukaryota; kingdom Metazoa; phylum Arthropoda; class Insecta; order Mantodea; family Mantidae; genus Mantis; species Mantis religiosa. The sequence continues at coordinate 38,919,999 of CM060954.1, forward strand.
GTATATGGACTCAAATAAGCATTATCCTCTCTCTATTCCAAATTCCTCATCATAAAAGCCAATAATAAAAAAATACAAAATAAAAATAAAAAACTACCTACGAAAATTCCACCGTTTATCACAGTTTTAATAGCACAACCCTCACTGAACCAGTGAAGGACCTAGTTCTGGAATGGTTTCTGTCGGAAGGCCCTGTCAAGACTTGGCGGTAACCCCTTCCAACGACACTTACTCTGTAGTCCATTTTTTCTTCTGCAAATGGACGTGAAAGTGTAAAGTGTGTCCACATTTCTGCAAAATTTGTGCTTCAGTATCTTGTATTGGAAACTGAAAAGTTATAAAAGATTACACGTATTAACGTATATAAAGCATTGTTAAGTGTAACTAATTGTTGGAAGCGTTTCATTTTAATTAAAATACCATTTTTATAGAAGAAAGCAGGAACTACAATTTTATTTTATGTATAACCAAATTATCACTTCCCATCTGAGAGCGTGTAGCCGTGGAACTACTAGAATCCAGCAACTAGATCTTCAACGAGGTACATCATCTTTTCCTCCACAACTTACTCACAACGCCAAGTCGTTACAAATGAGCACATTTACTCATGTAATGGCAAATAAATCTTTGATTTAAAAGAAGGAAGTTCACACTCCTGTATTTTCTATACACTATAAACTATAATTCAGTTTCATAATAATCTACAATCTCGTAGAATTTAATGATAAAATGATGATCTGTTGCAGTTATTTAAAAAATATGTTGAACTGAAATTTATTAACAAATCAACACCAATTTTTATTTTTCAAACGTCGGCGTTTTCAAGTTTTTCCAGCTTTTACTTAGAAGAAACAGCAATCGGAATGTTTTGAAAGATCTATTTTCGTATTATATTTCCATTCTTCGGGGCCTTTGGAATTACTTTCGTTTGTCCATGCTATTCTCAATGACTAAGCTGACTTCTTTGATGGAACAGGAAGTCATACAACTGCGATGAAATTCACTAGGTTTAAATGCAAATGAACACGAATTCAGTTCTGCTCTTTATCGGCAGCGAAACACATACTGTCTGTGATAATATGGCTTGTCTGCAGAACTTATCAAACAAGTGACGTGTTCCATTCTTATGAAGGTATTTTTTGCAATGCTAACCATCACTGTTCATTATTCCACAACTTATGCTCGTATATGATTGCACCTAGTTTGTTGAATTGTTTTATTTGTATTTAACTTTTGATTTGACTTTAGAAACAAATGATGTTTGTTGCTCAAGATATGTATATTATTAACAGTTGGTTTTAATGATTTTGATTCGGAAAAAATTCAGTTTTTACATCCAGTTCACACTTCTAGTGTCTGCCAACAATAGGTTATGATTCTACTCGTAATTAAAAACAATTTCTCTCCTCACAGCCGGGAATCAGACCAGAGACCTCCATGTTAGGAGGTCAGAAGGATGGCCACTCGATTACAGAGGCAGTTGCAAAACTACTGTTTTATGTAGAGATGCAGGTAGCTGAAACACATTTCTTCGTTATGCAATGCTCCTTTATTATTATGTTAATAATAATTATAACTATGATAATTAATAATGACAATAATAACAACGTATGCCATGGTCCAGGCTAGGTGCTTCTTCTGTTCAGAAGACATAGTGCACACATAGAGTGGTGCAGGGAGGGGAGGAGCTCATGTCGACATCTCTTCCTTTTAAATGCATTCTTTTAGACCTGTGAGCCGCTAATTCAATTCAAGTAGCACCTACAGTGGCTCCAAACTCCAAAGGAATGCACAGCCAGCGCTTTCACAAAGGTTTAGAGACCTTTTACGCATCTTAATATACCTACAACATACAAACCCTGTTTTTTTTTTTTTTTTTTTTTTTTTTTTTTTTTTTTTTTTTTTTTTTTTTGGTCTTTCTGTACATACCATTACTCTCTTCTTCTGGTTGGCTAAGACCGTTTACACCGAGTTCATCTTGTCTATTGCACATGGAGAAACGTTAATGCCCGATTTCACCAACAGATGTTAAACTCCACGTTAACAAATGTAACGTAACAATTGTCACAACGTTAACAAAGCTGTTAAATTTCTTCACATCACCAACCTTTTTCTGAAAATGTTAATAAACCTGTCTTAACGCCAAGAAACTTGTAAATACGAGGGATATCCAGAAAGTAGATTACGTTTTGGAATAAAAAGTAAACAAAGTATAGGAAACAAATTTTATTATATACAGATGAAAGCCACACTCAAATACTACTTTTCGACATAGTCACCATTCAAATTAAGGCATTTATCGTAGCGATGTACGAGCTTGGAAATTCCTTCGTCGAAAAATTCGGCCGCCTGCGCCTTCAACCACTTCGTTACCTCTTCTTGCAGCTGTGCGTCGTCATCAAAACGCTGCATAGCCAGCCACTTCTTCATTGCTGGGAATAGGTGGAAGTCGCTCGGTGCCAGGTCGGGACTGTACGGCGGATGAGGAAACAGCTCCCACTTAAAAGATTCAAGAACTTCACGAGTGACATTTGCCGTGTGGGGCCGGGCGTTGTCGTGAATCAACAAGATCTTAGAGCTCAACATTCCTCTGCGCTTGTTTTGAATGGCTCTTCTGAGTTTTTGGAGAGTTTGGCAATACCTTTGAGAGTTTATTGTAGTGCCTCTTTCCAGGAAGTCCACCAAAATCACACCTTTTCTGTCCCAAAAACAGTCGCCATCATCTTCCTTGCCGACATTGTTTGCATGCATTTCTTGGGTTTTTGGGGAGAACTTGTGTGCCCCCACTGCATTGATTGCAATTTCGTTTCACAGTTCACGTGTTTCACCCATGTTTCGTCACCAGTAACGATGCGATCGAGTAAAGAGTCACCATCCTTATGGTAAACGTCCAGAAAGTTCAACGCTGCAGCCATTCGCTGATTTTTGTGGTCCTTTGTCAAGATTTTTGGAATCCACCTTGCACAAAACTTGTGGTAACCAAGCTTTTCGCTGATGATTTCGTGCAACAAACTTCGCGAAATTTGTGGAAAACTCAAAGAAGGTTCCGTTATTGTGAACCTTCGATTTTCTCGGACTTTAGCATCGACTTTTTCGACAAGTTCGGCAGTCACTATGCTGGGTCTCCCACTTCGATCTTCGTCGTGAACATTGGTTCGGCCATTTTTAAATCTGATGACCCACTGACGCACTCCACCTTCAGTGATAATGTTGTCCCCATACACTTCACAAAGCTGCCGATAGATATCTATCGGTTTACAGTTTTTTGCAGTCAGAAACCTTATTACTGCACGCACCTCGCTGCTCGCGGGATTTTCAATTAACGCAGACATTTCAAACCGTCACAGTATCTGAACGGAGCACAGCACGAACCTCTCACTAGCACGGCTAGATGCCGACTGAGCTGCGCAACGCTCTGACCCCAAGATGGCCGCGCTAGCTCCGCCCCTAGCGGAAACAGATGAAAATGTAATCTATTTTCTGGATAGCCCTCGTATCACAGCTATAGAAGGCTATGGATGAGTCTTATTATTTTCTGAACGTACTGAGATGCGCTTTTGTTTTCATTTTCGTCTGCACAAGCTGAAAAATGGCGGATAAACAAAATCATAAAAAGCCGTGAGACAAATTTCTCATCGATGGAGAAAGAATTGTTAATTGAATAGGTGACAAAGTGTAAGGACTGCGTGGAAAGTAAGAGGACGGATGCGGGGAATGTAAAAGAGAAAGATGTCACGGGGAAAATATTGGAAACGAATTTAATTCAAATGTCACTACTAGAAGCACTAAACAACTTGTCAGAATTACGTAAATTTAAAACGAGGAGCGAAGAAGGGCAAGTGACTTGAACGTTTCAAGTCGGGAGGTGAACAATGTATTATCCACATAATTCAGTGATATATAAAATCGCAAAGTTATTAATACTTGAAGCAAAGGCGAGATCGGCATATTCCTTTCGATGCATGCTCTAACTCAGTACTACGTGAATTTAAAACGAGGAGCGAAGAAGGGCAAGTGACTTGAACATTTCAAGACAATTCACATAATTCAGTGAATTATTTCTTTCGATGCAAGTTTTAACTCAGTGTTACGTAAATTTAAAACGAGGTGCGAAGAACAAGTTACTTCAATGTTTCAAGACGGGAGGTGGACAGTGTATTATCCACATAATTCAGTGAATTATAAAATCGCAAAGTTATTAATACTTGATGCAAAAGCGAGATCGCTATATTCCTTTCGATGCATGTTCTAACCTCTTTTGTACTCCCGCAGTAACCTTCATAGCAACATGTTTCGACAGTCTATACCTCCGTAAAAAATTTTCTTCGGATAGCTCCTCAAAATCATTTCTCCTCATAGGCCGTACTCTATTACGAATGTCATTTAGACGTTCTTAAATATAGCAAATCGACGTCAACAGTTGAGTTAATGCTCGTCATCAAAAGCACAGAATATTTCAGTGATCGAGCTACTGTCTAGCTCCTCAGTGCCTTTCCATAGTGTTTGTATCCCCCTCATTAAACCATCCTTTATGTGGGAAATATTTCGTTACTTTATATTTTCTCAAAACTGACCCTAAGGCTATTTATTACATTTCATTAGCTTGATAGACATTAATGTAGTATTTTAAATTGTCTGGAAATATTCTGTAAAAGTATTTTAATTCGGGAGAAATTTTGTGTAATTTTATATAACTGCTATACCATAAACCAAACACAAAATAATTCACCACAAAAAACTAGAACTGTTAAAATATGAAAATTCTGTTTACGCTTATTTACTGCACCATCAGCAATTTTCAGGCACTCGTTACTATTGATTTGTACTTTAAAATGTTTCATCAAAAGGTATCACTATTCATTTTTTTTTTTCCTTGAGAGGTCGTGAAAAGATTATGGAACTTCCAAAGCCCACTTTGAAAGAGCTGGCTAACAATGTATCTTTTCTATGTACCGTTTTCTCTAAATATATATCAATAAAGTAACTATTTCTGCAGAGGTTTAAAATGAACTAGTAAAAATAAATAATATTTTGTAAAAATAATGTGTAGAAGCTATATATATTTAAAAGCTAGAGAATAGTGTGAATTTAATTCTAGAAAGGTTTTATTTCTTTTTGACGGAAGAAATACATTTGTAGGCTCCACTGATCCTTTTGAAATTGAAGTTGCATCCTAGATTATCTAAAACAGAATGAGCAGTCCCAAGGGGACTATTTTGAAGAACGACTGTTGGAAAATTAAAGCTCAAATGTAAAGTTTAACGCATCTAAGCCAAGCTTCATCCTCAGATGAAGTGAAGAGGGACTTTATAAAAATAAATAATGTTTGCTGTGTTCATTTCAACACTACGTGCGTGTAACGAATTTGCATTAGAGTGTCCGACAGAGAATTAATGGCCTCTTGATGTATAAAGGTCAGCTTGCAGGCATTATACATTTCTGGGAGAAGAAAGAAAAAAAAAATGTCCGCCGACAGAATTAAAAATTGTGTGCAACGCCTCGAGGCACATTCTTGCTGAAATTAATTACCACAACTTTACAAACAAGGAAAAGAGAGCTAATTATAGCTGATATAATTTTAATTCGTAATGCGCTCCCTCCTGGGGACTCAAGTATACATCCGCGTTCAAGTCATTAAGCCTGCTGATGACCAAATTTGTTTGTAACGTCTTCTGTTTCATTAATAGCATGCCACAACATATTACTTAAGAGCCTTTTTACACGAATTTCAAGATCCATATAAGGGCGAAAATTGTCTCAGATGAATACAAAAGTCATAATACTTTAACTGGAGGTTTGGGGCATCGTTAAGGAGACTAACTGACGAAACTGTCGAAAATGAAATGTTTGGTTTTGCTTTTGTGTATTATACACTATGACAAAAACGGAAAAAAAGAAGAGGCAAAACAAAAACGCGCTTTAAACTTCTTTGTCACGAAAATCGTTAGTTTGACATCTCTTTAAAGTTTCCTTGTCTCTTTAGTACGCACCAACTAGCAATGTATCCAACGTACACTCAAGTGCATGTCTACACGTAGATGCACGGCAATTTCGAACACAATAACTCCGATATAACTCATGAACATATTTGTTCCATTCTTCACCGATTCCTCACCACGGGGCCGCATTTACTGACTCATGAACTGCATTCAACACCATTCCACGGCCTGCCGACTCCCCACCATAGAGCTTAGAACATATAGTCAAGCTGCTTGAACGGTTACCATGCATTTATCTTTGGCAATAAATACCTCTCAGATAACGCCCTGATTACTCCACGTGGAGTGAACATCTGTCATTTGTGATTCCTGCGAATTCCATTGGCTGAAGTGATGCGTTCATTGGTGCTTAGCGTACTACCAGGGGATGCGTCAGTACTTCTCTCACTCGTATAAGCCCGCCTCGGTAGCGTGGTGGTAGAGTGTCTGCCTCACGTTCAAGAATCCCGAGTTCGAATCTCGGTCATGGTGAGTTACCTGGATAAGGTTTTTTCCGGGTTTTTCCTTATCCTGAAAGACGAATGTCGGGTAAATCTGAGCTCTATGGACCCTGGGATCATTAGGACATCATTTCACCCATTCCATTCATCGTCCGATATGACTTAACGTTGGAGGACGTAAAGTTACAAACAAACAAACTCTTACAAGAATAATCAATGTGTTTACCGAGAGGTTTCTGTTAACAAAGATAAAGCCAGGGTAACCTTTCGAAGAGCGTAGCTATACCACACTTATCTACAAAACAACTGACCGATTGATTCGTGAACTGATTCACGGACCCAACTCTAAGCCCGAAACACACACGCTCAAGCTCTAAATACCAAACACTCCAATTTCTAGGCCTCACTTCACTTTTATATAGCAGGTACTGTCGACGTGCGGATTCGGATGTTCTCGAATTACATTCTAGAGCGGTATCTGCTCGACTCTGAATAACACGGCTTGACTCTGACTTCGTGATATCAGCTAGTGCCGTCAGAAAGGCTGCGCCTTCTCCCGCTCCTCCAGCCAATAAACAGCAAACAGAACCGGAGCGATTGGTCCATCCACAATCAACTTTCGCACAGCAGACAGCAATACAGCAAAGTGACGTTCATTAGAAGTTCCGCACTAATTATATATGCATACTGGCGATCAGAGGCGGCCAGTGAGGCATTGTATTGGCGGTGCCATAAAGAAAGAAAGAAAGAAAGAAAGAAAGAAAGAAAGAAAGAAAGAAAGAAAGAAAGAAAGAAAGAAAGAAAGAAAGAAAGAAAGAAAGAGAGAAAGAAAGAAAGAAAGAAAGAAAGAAAGAAAGAAAGAAAGAAAGAAAGAAAGAAAGAAAGAGAGAAAGAAAGAAAGAAAGAAAGAAAGAAAGAAAGAAAGAAAGAGAGAAAGAAAGAAAGAAAGAAAGAGAGAAAGAAAGAAAGAAAGAAAGAAAGAAAGAAAGAAAGAAAGAAAGAAAGAAAGAAAGAAAGAAAGAAAGAGAGAAAGAAAGAGAGAAAGAAAGAAAGAGAGAAAGAGAGAAAGAGAGAAAGAGAGAAAGAGAGAAAGAGAGAAAGAGAGAAAGAGAGAAAGAGAGAAAGAGAGAAAGAAAGAAAGAAAGAAAGAAAGAAAGAAAGAAAGAAAGAAAGAAAGAAAGAAAGAAAGAAAGAAAGAAAGAAAGAAAGAAAGAAAGAAAGAAAGAAAGAAAGAAAGAAAGAAAGAAAGAAAGAAAGAAAGAAAGAAAGAAAGAAAGAAAGAAGAAAGAAAGAAAGAAAGAAAGAAAGAAAGAAAGAAAGAAAGAAAGAAAGAAAGAAAGAAAGAAAGAAAGAAAGAAAGAAAGAAAGAAAGAAAGAAAGAAAGAAAGAAAGAAAGAAAGAAAGAAAGAAAGAAAGAAAGAAAGAAAGAAAGAAAGAAAGAAAGAAAGAAAGAAAGAAAGAAAGAAAGAAAGAAAGAAAGAAAGAAAGGAGAAAGTAAGAAGAAATAATGAATAAAAAATAAAGAAGAAACAATAAATGAAATATAAAGAAGAAATAAATAAAAAGTAAAGAAAAAATAATAAAGAAAATTAAAGAAGAGACAACAAATAATAAAAAAATAATAAATAAAGAATAAATAAATAAGGGTTGTTAAAACATAAATATGTGTACCCTTTTCCAACAATTTAGGTAATCTTCGCAATAATCCATCCTATTTTATAATATACTGTACCAAACAGAACGTACAGGGAAGCGTAAATAGATATTTCTTACATCCGTACTCTTGTTTCGTACAGATGTAACGAGCACAGTAAAAGTTTGATAATATAATTCATGGAGAATGTGATACGAAGCGTTCGTATACGATTTCGCGACAGAGAGACAGTTATCTTAAGTTCCGTGCTTTACTGCACTCTAACGGATAAAGCGTAAGTTATGCGCCAGAGAAACCTTGGCACTATCTTCTGCCATAAGAAGCCGTGCATAAGCAGCCATCCTAGCCCTTAACACAGGCACTTATGAGCGTAGATGGTGCCGTTCTGGAATCGGCGCCAAGGACAGAGTGCTTGCGTTTAACGCGCCTAATCACACGAGGGAGCAGATATACAGGAACAATCTTTTTGCGCAATTCCTATACACTTCTCTTTCTTTCGTTTTAATGCAGATGGTGCCATGGCACAGCGACACTACCTCAGAAGCCGCCCCTGCTGGCTATAATAGTTATTGCTTAAATATGTTTTTAAGAATAATACTACATAACTCATGCCCTGAATTCTTCACTATTTCACACAAGAATATAACATCTGTACTATTTGGGATAGAGAGGTAGATTTTAGCACATCGTTTACAGGAAGAGATGTTCTATGAATTGCTATCACTTTTAAATATGGCAGCTTCCATATCTTTAACGTAATTGATCTTGAAATAACTACACATCGTTTAATACCTTTTACATCCATCACTCTAGTGATCCAAGTACATCAAATCAGCAGAATTCATCTAAAAGTGGAACAGAGTTCATTTTGCACATCGCTGCTTGGCTCCGCTGTTGCCTGCGAACTAAATATATTACAACCATTCAGGGCTGGACCACACGCAGAGTCTCGTATGTGCTTTTATTCCTGACATCCCTGATTTAGCGATTCTGCTTTATATATCGTGTGGGTACGAACAAAAGAACAACTACTTCCTTTCTAGTGTTAAAATATTCACATGAACCTTAACTTGCTAATACATTTTGTTTTGTTCTCTATGTTTAATGGAAAGAGTGAGCTTGAATGTTATAAAACGATTCAATAGTGGAAACATCTACTCGTACAGCTCAATGTGGACATTAATCATGACCCAACAATTGTTAGCTGGCAAGCGATTTGAAGATCTAAATTGTTAATTAACATGGGACATTGGTTAAAAACAGACATGGGCGTAGGAATAATGGCACCGAAATTGTTTAAGTATTCCTTGACATGTCGCGAAAAATTATTGTTTATTATTAGGAAGT
>CM060954.1:38930438-39015438 GCA_030765055.1 Mantis religiosa
AGGGCAGGAGAAGGGGAGAGAAGCGCCTAGGGACAAGCGACATTTCCCTAACCACCCTCAGTTAGTGACAGAGACTAATGGGAGGCGTGGCTCGGCGGCCTTTGGTTTCCTCACAGCTGTGGGCCTCGTGCCTACCGCTAATTGGGTGACAATATAGTAAAGTTGGAATAGATGTACCTTTTTAACGGACTATTTACGCGGCGGAAGCATCATGGAAATTGTGAAGAAGGCGCGCTACGATCAACGGTCACGTGGTTTTGTTTACATCTACTTTATTCTCCCTCTGCAAACAGTATAGGCATCTCCTTATATACTTTAAAAGAACTGGTCACCCTAGATGCTAAACCCATACCATGTGTCATTTTAATTATTATTGTAAATTTTAGTTTGCAGCAAACCCGTATAACAGTGTTAAATTGATTGGTTTCTAATTGGAGCTATGAGTTCTCTTATACTCAGGTGAATGGTTGTAGGAAATGGATTTTGGTGGTTGTTGGCTACTCAGTCGTGTTAATAACACTTTGTTTGTTGAAGAATTATTTGGTTTAAGTCCTACTAAGTTTGCTTATCGACTTGAATCGGTGACCACCTGGTAGTAAAATTCCTAACATAAATTCAATTTTACTTGAAACCCTGGATTACTTGTTTAAATTTACTTTCGCGCGGTTTCTATTTCTTCTTTATACGGCGACTACTTTGCTCTAATAAACTTCTAATGCTGCTTCCACTTACGCTGGTTGCGCTATTGTTAACTTCCCTACATTTCAGACTTATAAATCTTCGCTTCTCTTCTTAACGCCTATGAACACGTTCTTCCTGTCGTAATATCACATTTTAAGTAAGTTATTCTTACTTCACGATTCAGTTCGAACCTTATTCTCACCCCCTCTCTAACTTTATCACATGACCAAAATAGCTCACCCTTCTCAAATGTTACATTGTTATTGGTTTCTCAGTTATTTCGAATTTTCACATTGGTTTGCAAAACTCATTTAAGTCATTAACGTTTAGCCCACCCTGAGTTGTGGAATGCCTACCCTGAGTTGTCTGTAACAGTATTGTGACCCAATTATCGGAACGCCAGACGAACGACAGCTGAGAAGGGACCAGAGGCAGCCGAGCCACACCCCCTCATTAATCTCAGTCACTAACTGAAGGGACGATTAGGGGAGTGTCACTTGTCGCTGGCCGCCTCTTCCCCCTTCGCCTGCCATCTGGAATTTTCGCGGTGATTCACGGAAACCAGAGACTTCTAGAAGACAATGATATTCCTATAAAAGGGCTGGAATGAGTGGAGTCAGTTAGTTCTTGGCGAGCAGCGAAGCAGCGGACGAGAAGGCTGTGTACGTGCGTCGGAGGAGTTTACGTAATTGCGAGTGTAAGTGGAATTCTAAAGGACGAACTGGCGAATCGTAATTGTGTGCATTACGTAATTCGGTGTAATTGGCAAGTGTTTAACTGTAAGTCGGTGGAAATAAAGAACATTTTTGAGTGGTGTAATTGGACTTTTCATTTCATGAACCCACAAAGTCACAGTATATATCGTTATCAAATCAGCGAAGTAAGTCTCTTTAGCGTTCATGCTCAACTGCATTTTGAAATCCCTTTGTCCCAACACATTCCTGGCTGGAAGTATTCTATAGTACTCAGACACTGAACTTTACTAGCACAAAGAAGGTAACGGACCTCCCTTCCTGTCTCTCCAAAGTGTACTGATTTTTACAAAAATATTTTCTCTTTCTTGCCTGGATGATAATATATATGTTATATTAAATTCTTCCCTTCTTATTCTTTAAGTCAACCGCTATTTTAGTCATTACTCTATCCATTCTAGCATTTTTATTAATTTATCATCTTTTTTTAATTATCTGATTTCGATTAGTTCACCGCCTCCTATTCGCTGCCTGATACCGCGGTTACAAATTACACTTCGCTTTATTGTAAGGTTTAAAAGTGGAGCTGAATAAATTTCTTCGAGAGAGAGAGAGAGAGAGAGAGAGAGAGAGAGAGAGAGAGAGAGAGAGAGAGAGAGAGAGAGAGAGAGAGAGAGAGAGAGAGAGAGAGAGAATAGTGTAAACCGGAATACTAAAGGGTTCATTTCTGCTTTATGATAAAAGGCTGTTTCAAGTTTATCTTCAGAAGTGTATTAGTCTAACAGTTTGATATCCAGAGAGAAATATCTACGAAGATCGCATCAGAATTCTTTTACTCTTTGGAAAGCATCTTACAACTGCATGATTTATCTACCTGTTGATGGTGAACAATTTAGTCATTAACATTAGAGACTCCGTTGAATGTGTAGTTTCTTAGTTTGACAAGCTGCTTTCCTAAGCCAGAATGATGAATAAAAATCAGGTACTTCCAGTCACTTGTTTACACACGGTGTATTATTGCGACACGAGATTTATCGTCCATTCCGTTTGGACGCTGGCTGGAGCAAGGTGACTGTTAAAGACTCTAGTCAAAAAGAAATACACCAGCCATAATTCATTAGACGGTGTAAAAACACAAACAAACAGGTTTCGTAAGTACGCAACATGCCATTAATGGGACCGAACAAAAACTAGCGTTAGAAACTGTGATGTATCGCAATTTACTTTTTGATGCTTGTCAAGTGACAATCGCACCTGACAGAGACATTAAAATCACCGCACGTTTCTCTTAGCGCTTGCGGTAAGCTCCATAAATTATCTGATCTGTTCAGAATTTCTTGCTTACCTGTCACCGATGATAATAAAAACAGCAATGAACCCGGAAACTCTGTATCGTGATTTCATCAAACAAGCAGATAGATGTACATTCCGGTAAGAAGCCTGATTCAAACTCCGGAACTTATGTGATCCATATATCCGTCCATTAAGTTCAGTTACTGTTTAATGTACGCGAACACTAAATGTTTTAATGGACGCAATGTTTGTTTAAGAAACTCTACTTATACCGGCGCCGTTCTTCGTTTACGTGGCGATGTAAACAAAGTGGGAAAGTGTATTAATCCGCCGGCGATTGTGTTTAAAGGGCATATTCGCGCTGTTTTATTCCCACGAGGCAAAATATGCGCTTTCAACGAAATTCTATGCAAAGTTTGGCTTTGACGTTTCTGAAGTTTTGAGTGGCTTATGCGGTACCACTTTTACGTTAAAATTAAATGCAACGCTGTGTGTACTGTGTAATCTGTTTGTTCCTTTTGTGCACTAAAATGTAACTGAATGCTTACAACAATTACTCAAATATTTGATTTCTTCACATAACATCACCTCATTTATAAATTAGAAATTAAGATACAGATCTTTCTGCGGAATAGCATCGCTAAATGACTGCGTGTAGCCACTTTGGGAATAACTATAAAGTTCTACTAGCATGAAACCCAAAAAGGAAGTATTTTACGTACTTAACTGGAATCTGACAACGGACGAATTGCTTTACTGAATGCGCTCACTTTCTACTCGGGCAGCCAGCCAGGTGAAAAGATGATTAGATATCAACGTTTCGGGAGTGTGCATCTCTCCCATCATCAGGATATTTATAAAATGTTATAATCACAAATGAAATACTGGATATAACACAACTATAAACAAAGACAAAACACTGTTTTCAGTAAATTAAATGCCAGGTCATGAGATGGCGTGAGTGTAACTGTAACTACTTAACTTGATTATCAAGCTGAAATTCATCTTTGCTTCTTAGTTCGACGGATTTCCATTTTTAAGGCCGGTTTCCAAGAGGAGCTGAACTGAAATCCAGCATCACGATTAAGCGTGCTCCTTTCAGAGGAAATCGCCAAAGCCTCCTTAATTCTCTGTTGCATTTTGCCTATATGGTCGTCTCCCGAAAATTGGCTCTGTGGTCGTTATCAAAACAATGCTCTGCCAGTCCAGACTTCTCAGGTTGCATTAAACGAATGCTCCGTTCATGTTCGATTATTCTAGTAGCGATGGTCCTTCTGGTTTGTCCTATATACGGTGTCCCACATTCATAGGGAATGCGGTACACTCCCGGTACTTGGAAGTCCAGTTTGTCTTTCACGGGTCGCAACAGATGTTTAATCTTCGGAGGTGGCTTGTGGATGGTCCTGATGTTGGATTTGGCGAGAATTCTTCTGATTCTGCCGGATAGATTGCCGGTAAACGGGATGCAGGCTGTAGCGGTAGGCTTATCTGACGCTTGCTGTATTACAGGTTTCCATTTCCTAGCTTTCCCTTTCCCTTTTGTTGGTATTCCTCGCCAGGATAGCTTCAGGTCTTATTTTCCTTTTCTGAATGTTTCTTTGATAATTCCTCCACCACAACAATATATCTTCTCGCTCAAAAATTTTGTTTTTCTGTTTCGGTTCACAAACTCAAAATCTATGGCACGAAGAATGGTGTAGAAGGCGGTTTTTCAAAGTTCTGTTAAGTGGTATTGTTGTTTACTGCTTGAAGCACTATTGTAAGCAAGCAAGCAAGCAAGCAGAGTAAGTGTCGTTGGAAGTGGTTACCGCCAAGTCCTGATGGGGCCCCCAGGACTAGGTACTGGTTCAATGGGGGTTGTGCTATTAAGATTGTGATAAACGGTGGCATTTTTGTGGAGAGTTTTTTATTTTGTATTTTTGATTATTGTTTTTTTACGTTTTTTATGGTGAGGAATTTGGAACAGAGAGAGGATGTGTTTAGATTCGGTGGAGGATTAGCCTGGGATGCTTGTATCGTTCCCCGGGGTTGATATCGTATTCCTGAGACCGCGAATAAGGTCGTTAAGCACTTTAGTAATTGTTGATGGCTCGTTTCTTTCAAAGAAGCTATGAACCTTGCGACAAATTGCACTTTTAACAAATTCACCACATTCACCTTCCACAAGTGGCTTCTTTTTCGATGTTTTCCTGGAGTGAAAGCCAACTCACATTTTACAACCTCATTTCGAGGTGCATTAATACTTGGAGGTGAAACATCGGTATATTCTGCTGATAAATGAATGTCTTTCATTGCTAAAGTCAGGTAGTTTTCGCACAACGTGCAAAACACCTTCAGTATAATTTATTTTTCACCACCTTTTAACGGTTTCTCCCTGTAATATTTACATATTGCACACAAACCCTCATATTGTACAACTGACATTCCACTTCCTTCTGCTTTTAAACTACACAAGCTACTATAAGAATAATGGGAAATACTGTTATCTTCACTTTTCTATATCTCAAAGAGTTAATTGAATATACAAAATATGTCCTTATACGTACGAGGGTGGGTCAAAAAGTAATGCCTCCTATTTTTTCCTTAAATAAGTAAGTTATGTGAAAACTTTGAATTTGGCGCATTCCTCAAACCTTCTTCTCCAATCCCCTGCAGTAGTAACTTCCTAAGTCAACAGGTGGCAGCACTACATCCTCTTGCAAAATGGGTGACATCGACATTCGTATTAGACAGCGTTCTGTGATTGAATTTTTGACTGCGGAAGGTGAAACGTCAATTCGCATTCACGAAAGGCTAAAAAATGTGTGTAGTGATGCAACGGTGGATGTCAGCACTGTTAGACGACGGGTTCGTCGCTGTAACGAAGCTGAAGGGCAAACGCCATTGGCAGATGCAAAGCGAAGCGGCGGGCCGGTGATTGCAGTGACTCCATGCAACATTCAGCGAGTCGATGACATCAATCGTGGTGATCGCCGGGTAAGAACAGGTGAGTTGTGTTGCATTACCTCCCTCAGTAAAGGCAGTGTGACGACGATTATTCAACAAATGAGTTACTCAAAAGTTTGTTCACGTTGGGTACCAAGAATGTTAACCGCCCAAAACAAAGAAATAAGGAAAACAATAGCTTCCGACACTTGCAGCGCTTCAATTTGGAGGGAGATGAGTTTATTGAAAAAATTGTTGCTGGAGACGAAACGTGGGTTCATTTTTTTTAACCTGAATCAAAGAGGCAGTCAATGGAATGGCATCACACAACGTCACCGAAGGAAAAAAAAATCAAAACTCAGCGGTAGGCAGGGAAGTTATGGCGACAGTGTTTTGGGATGCAGAGGGTGTGCTTATTGATTTTTTTGGAGCAGGGATGCACAATAAATTCTGTCCAATACGTCAGAACTCTCAAAAAACTGAAAGCACGTATTTGCCGAGTTCGCCCAACAAAAACTATGGCGGATGTTTTCTTTTGTATGACAGTGCAAGACCACACACCAGCCGTTACACCACTGCAGAAATTGAGAAATTGGGATGGCAAGTCTTACCTCACCCGCCATACAGCCCTGATATGGCACCATCAGACTTCCATCTGTTCGGACCACTAAAGGAAGCTCATCGTGGGATTCATTTGGAAGATGAGGAGGCTGTGAAAACGTCCGTGCTTCAATGGCTTAGGAAGCAAGACCGTGTGTTTTACCACACTGGAATACATGCCCTAGTTAAAAGGTGGACCAAAACTGTGGTAAAGGACGGAGATTCATATTGAATAGTGACAAATTAATCGTCAATGTTGTAGTTTTCAAGCTATGTAAATTGGATTCAATTTTGTTGGCAATTAAAAGAGAGAAAAATAGGAGGCATTACTTTTTGACCCACCCTCATGCATACATACAAGGGTGTAACAACTGCCCATCGTGTAGCTCTATATAGGACGGAGATATAAAGTCGTTCTGTTATACTATTACAGCTGTTCTTTATCAAACATGGCACACATATTTAGCACAGTCATGTATGTAGTTAGATGGACTTCCTTAGTATCTTAAACGAAATCCATTTTATCTACTACATGTATCAACTGACATTCATTTGTAACCGGTGCTGGCTCTCTAAGGTGTGGTATTGCTCTCATTAAATGTCTACGAGTATCTGTTTCCATCGCCTGAGTTATGGATTGTTACTTTTTCATGTTTGTAGCTCCTAATTGCACTGGTGTGCAAATGTATCTCATTTTGTCTCTACACATGGAAGTATATAGTACATATATTGTCCATGGCTTCCCCAGCAGCTGTGCTAATTTGTTACAATGACTTCGTTAACATTTGTCATTTCAGCTGCCCTTTCGATGAACCTTGTGGACGGTACCTGCAATATTTCATTTTAGTAAATAAGATTAAGAACAATGTGTAAACATATTTTGTGATGATTACACATGTCTAACATATGCTTCATATATAACATTATACGTTCAAGTACAATGCATCTGTGAGATTGGACAAGAAATTATGCTTTATATAAAATAAGAATTTTAAAATTTTAAGTAAAGCTTTTTTCCCCACTTGCTGTATTTAAACTGCCAGTTAACTGAATCTACAGGCGCATACTTATTAACAGTAAATCCAACTTAAAGCCTTTTTTACTCTCAAACTTATTTAATTTTCCATAATCGAAATGCTTCACGCAATACAGTATTTTACAAATCCATCTGCGAAAACGCAGAAGGCAACGTCACATTGAAGGAGATTTAATTTTAATTGAAGAATTAGAAGAAGCACTTATAAAAACTAAAAATAGGAAAGCAACGGGCCAAGATGGATTAAACGCAGAGTTATTTAAATATGGGGGGTTACTGCTAAAGCTCCGACTGCTACTTTTATATAATATGTGTTGGAAGGAGCAATATATCCCAGAAGATTGGCTTATAGCCCAAACCATCTCTATCTTTAAGAGAGGAAAACGGAATGACTGTAGCAATTACAGAGGAATATCTTTACTGGATACGGCGTATAAAATATTTGCTAAAATAATAAACAAAAGGTTGCAGAATATAGCTGAATGTCTTCTCTCAGAAGAACAAGGTGGGTTTAGAAGAGGCAGATCCTGTGTATATAACATTTTTATTGTTAAACAACTAGTTGAAAAACATAGAGAGTTTAACAAAGAAACGCATATGGCATTTGTTGACTTTGAAAATGCCTTCGACAGGGTAAACCGATGCAAAATGTGCCAAATATGGGAAGAACGAGGATACCCACAACAATTAATAAAAATGATACAATGGTTCTACTTCCAAACAAAAATAAATGTGAGGAACAATGGTAAAATTAAAAAAAAATTATTACTAATCAGGGTGTCAGACAGGGGTGTACTTTATCACCTACACTTTTTAGTATTTATATTGACGACCTAGTGTGCAAATGGAAGCAGCTAGTGAATGTAGGTTTTAAAATTTCAAATAAAAGCTTTTTAAATATTTTATTGTTTGCTGATCACTTAGTTATTATACAAAATAGTGACTCTGCCCGGCAAAAATCTATTTTTAAACTTAGTGAACTTTGTAAGCAATATGATATGAAAATATCTTTTATAAAATCAAAGGTAATGACATTCATTGAGAAAGAGCCAATTAGAACAAAAATAGTTATAAATAATCGTTGTGTTGAACAGGAAAGCCATTTTAACTACTTGGGAACTGATGTTAGTTATGACAAGGAATATGATGTCTACAATAAAATATGCAAATTTCAAAGAGTACGTGGAACAATAAATAGAACATTTAGAAACAAAATACGTAAAGAAACAAAATTAAAGTTCTACAAAGTTATAAAGGCTGTACCTATACTGACATACGGAAGTGAGACTTGGACGTTAACTAAAAAGCAACAGAGTAAAATACAGGCTTCAGAAATGAAATTCTTGAGAAGTGTGAAAGGATGCACGAAGAGGGACTTAATAAGAAATGAAAATATAAGAGAAGAGCTGGACATTTTTAGTATGAATGATAGGTTAAAAGATCTCAAACAAAAATGGAAGGAACATGTTGAAAGAATGCCAGATAATAGACTTACAAAACAAATATTACAGTATCATCCTAAAGGTAGGAGATCGGTGGGCGGACCCAGGAAACGATGGCTGGAGGACTTCGAAGGCGGAACAGGCACTTGATTGCCTATGCCATGAAGTGAAGAAGAAGAAGAAGAAGAAGAAGAAGAAGAAGAAGAAGAAGAAGAAGAAGAAGAAATTAAATAATTTAAAATATTTTTTTTAAAAGAAAGCACCAATTTTGAGAAATAATTAACTTTAAAAAGAGAGAGAATTTTTAGAGCTAAGATGTAATACTTCTACAATAATTAGAATTAAATAATGAGTATAAAAATTTGATGCGATATATTTTTGTAAGCTGCCTCATTTATGCAAAACCTAAAATAATATATGTGCAACGGAAATTAGTTAATGGGGAGACGGGAGAAGTGTTGGGGATGGTGATACCGAAGCCCAGCGTTGTAGCGACCATAGCAACGGAAAGAGGTTGCGTTTGTGTGGCCGGAGAACTGATGCTGAAATGATTTGAAGATCAACTTCTTTGACGATCTTGTCGTGAGGTTTCTAGATCTTAGAGTCTGTCTAGTGAACGCGAGTGCAGTTAGCCCCTCAAAGAAAACTACCCTCCCGCCCACTAATGACCGTCATAAATCTATTTCTACACTTCAGAAATGGAACACTGTCGTTGAGGACCAGTAGCAACCCTGATTTTTTCGAAGTGACAGTCGCATGTTTACTCCACGAGGAGTCTCAGTTGCCAAAGTTCCAACTTCCAGTTGATCTGTTTCATTACGTGCAGAAATTCGTTGTGTGTCACGATGTGGAGACCGTAGGAGGGAAATGCAGTGGTAAATGCAAAAGAAGTAGTAGATAACTTTAAGTCAAGTGAAAATAATCAAAGTGATGACAATAGTGTGAATAACTGGACCGAGTTATGTTACTGGAAAAGCCTCAAAAAACAAAGTTATAACGGCAACTGTCTCTAAGCAAAATCAAGCGCTTGTTTTGTACACATATAAATATGTGCCGAGAAATAATCTTGGTAAGGGGTCGTGCAATGAACCTGATGATAAATTCTGCGTATTCACAGAAATACAGTAAGAAATATTGGGACGAAAGGAATACTAAAGTGTGAAAACAAAAGGAAACGTTTCTCTAAAGTAGATAATTTCACACGCGATTTAATTCATCGAGAAATGTATAGATTCTATGCAAAAGGAAGAGCGCCCACCTTAGACGAATTGCTTGCACATTTACAAGAAATTTCTGATTTTCCTTATCGACACTGCACTTTGCGCGGTCTCCTAAAGGAGCTGGGTGTCAAATACCGCACTTTGAATAAGATAAGGGTCATTTTGGTACCCAGTAGAATTGTATATGTCAAAACTAAGGAAATTTCGCAGTAATGGACATAATATAATTTATTTAAACGAAACCTGGTACGATACCCATGACGTATCGAGAAAGGTGGCAACCTAGCAGAAAGGTCTGGGAGAAGGAAGGCCAGTGTTGTAAAACGATTATAAGGGTTTGTCAAAGGCAGCGGCCGACGTGCACATGAGTTAACTAAACAGACTTTACCTCTGGGCGTGGTCACGGAATAGAGGAAACTAATATTACTGCTGAAGGATGATCAAATAATTCTTTTCTTGGAAAAATGAGGATTATATTCCTGCGAAACTTTTCTAATCTCTGATACAAATTAAATACTATTAATGTTGTCCTTTTACAAACAACGTTTGATGTATCACTTAGTTATACTTCTATTGCACACACGCTAGTCGTGCATCGTAAATGCACAATCAAAATGTTTTCACCATATGCAGACATATTAAGCGAAGTTTGCTACAACTCAGCTCACTGCTAAATGGATACCGTGAGACAAAGCCAAAAGCACGTCTACACTCTTAAAAGATCACCACTTCACTGAATGCAAGGTACAGATTTCAACCGCAGCATAGCACGTGTGTGTTTTTCTTCATTGACAGTTAATGGTTCTTTTCTTTCTAGTCAGTCGTTTTATCTTTCCATATCTCCGAAACTAAATATCCTATAAACATGGGGCTTGTACAGTCACCCTTAGAAAAAATAGCTCTGTGTCATGGGATAAACAAAATAATTTTGTAGTTAATCCTTGTTTCACGTAAGCTTGCCCAGTATCTCTTACCGGTCACGTGACCTAATCACCTTTCAGTGGCTGCTGTTGTGGTAAAGGCTGTCGTGCGGTAAAAATTAGTTCGTTGTTTAACATGGTGATACATCTGTATACAGAATGTTACAAAAAGGTACGGCCAAACTTTCAGGAAACATTCCTTACACACAAAGAAAGAAAATATGTTATGTGGACATGTGACCGGAAACGCTAAACGCTATACATGTTAGAGCTCATTTTAGTATTTCTCTTAAAATGTAAATTGAAATCATTCGTGCAGACAATTGTCAAAATACCCCATTGTGGTTCATGCACGATGGAGCTCCTGCACATTTCAGTTGAAGTGTTCGTACGCTTCTCAACAACAGATTCGGTGACCAATAGATTGGTAGAGGCGGATCAATTCCATGGCCTCCACGCTCTCCTGACCTCAACCCTCTTGACTTTCATTTATGGGGGCATTTGAAAGCTCTTGTCTACACAACCCAGGTACCAAATGTAGAGACTCTTCGTGCTCGTATTGTGGACGGATGTGATACAATGCGCCATTCTCCAGGGTTGCATCAGCGCATCAGGGATTCCATGCGACGGAGGATGGATGCATGTAACCTCGCTAACGGAGGACATTTTGAACATTTCCTGTAATAAAGTGTTTGAAGTCACGCTGGTACGTTCTGTTGTCGTGTGTTTCCATTCCATGATTAATGTGATTTGAAGAGAAGTAATAAAATGAGCTCTAACATGGAAATTAAGCGTTTCCGGACACATGTCCGCATAACATATTTTCTTTCTTTGTGTGTGAGGAATGTTTCCTGAAAGTTTGGCCGTACCTTTTTGTAACATCCTGTATAACTATGTGTTGGAAGAGAATTGTCAAATTTATATTTTCGTAACTGTTTTAATTAAATATATTACGCAACACAGTTGATTTATCTGAAATGCATGTTAATTCTTAAACGAAGTAAAGAGGAGGTTCCTTTGCTCTCAAGCATATGACACGATAGCACGTGCTTCAGCGGTACATATTTGTTTATATGACTTTTATCACTGACCTTGAACTGGTTTAGTCATATATCGGCATTCGAATGTTGTGCCTAGTGCGAAAGCTAAATTATTTTATTGATCGTTTATTGCGCGTGTACTTGTATGAATAATGGCAGAGTCTACCGCCAGCCTTTCGCTGAAGTATCGCAAGGGAAAATCATTACAAACAGGTGAAAAAAGAATTGCGGTGCATGTGTTTAATGCGCTCACAGAGAAAAATCTGTCTTTGTCAGTGAGAGAAGTCGAACAGCTGTGCTCTGAAGTTACAGGTGTGAGTGTTAGATCCGTAGGAACATCGCGATGTGAAATTGAGAAAATAGGAAAACTTACCACTCGTGGCAAAAGCAGGAATAAACAAAAGTGCGTGCTCGGAGAAAATACGTGAAAAGTGCTGTGCGTCGTCATGTGTATAGCTTTTTCTTTAGAAACGAACTCCCTCACATAAATAACATTTCGTCTGCTGTAAATGAGGATGCAGATTCACCAAATTTCAGCAGATTGCTTATATAGCTGGGGTTTGTGAATGAAAAAAGAGGCAAGAAAAATGTGCTAAAAAACAAAGGCGATATTGCTGTGTGGCGAAGATGTTATTTAAGGACAGTCAGACTGTACCGAGATACAAGTATCAAAATATACTACCTTGACGAGATTTGGGAGAATGAAGAACACACGAAAAGTAAGGTGTGGCGTGACACGACTTTTAAGACTGAAAGACAAGCACTTTTGCAAGGTATGTGTGCGGTTTTAAAAAATCCCAGTGGAAAAGGCCGAAAACCTTTCGTTATAAACTTGTTTCAGTTACATTGGTCAGTCATTTAGTTTCAACTTGCTCATTTCATTATAAACTTGTATTTTTTGCATGCCTTCATATCCTTATTTGTATGTTTTTATTTATCATCCCGGCAGTTATTATGACGTTTACTGCAGGTTTAAATATGACGGGAAGGCACCGCCTATGGCCTATGGCGTGAAAGCACTAGCCAATTAGGGCGAGGGGGAAGGTAGTTGAACGCGGAGTGATACATGTCAGCGGGGCGAGGTCATATGAAACAGAGTATAGTATCTTTTGAGCGCGCAAAGAAATAATCCGTACGGTTCGGCCAAGCGATCCAGCATGCGTGCTTAACTGTACAACATTGCACTCACCTAGCTCCACCTTATGTTAATTCCTACTTCCTATTTTGTAGCTATCTTAGCGTCGTTAACAAATACATTTTTTTTTAAATATCTGGATATCGTATATTTGAGTACAATGCAGTACTTTCCCTGTTAGAGAAGGTAGAATTGCCATATTCCCAGTCCGTGGCACGATCGAAAGAAAGCATCTCACGTATTAATGAAATTTTATTGGGCCATGAGGAGAGGAAAATCCTTGGCTACTCAGTTGAACGAACCAAGCACATCTCGCTATTTGCATATCAATGTGACTCACGCCTAGTGTGGATTAAACGCCACTCCCCTCAAGGACCTTCTTTTCCCTGCTTTTAGAACTTATTTTCTTCCTTTTTAAAAGCCCTTTCCCCCCAGCTCGCTGGTATTTATAGGCGTCGCTTGTCTGCGACTGTGCTGCAGTCTTTCCTGTCCAAAGCTGGGTGGGGATCTTATAATGAAGTAGGATGCTGATAAAGAACAATTACTTTGGTTGAAATGTTGTTCCTTAGTGCAGTCTCACAACTCTATGCATACCAACCTTTAAACTATCAACTTGCAATTCTCAGCATTTTTAGTTTACTAAATCCTTTGGTCTTTTACAGGCAGAGGAATAGGCTGCCTTTGCTCGTATTTTAATTATTTTATTATAGATACTGTGACTAATAACCATAACTTGAGCTCTTTATTAATATTACATATATGTTTTTAAATAGTCCATCCTATTACAAGTTCTTTTTTCGACACTGGTCACATGTTGGCACAATCTTTGGAAAAATCAGGCCCTAAGATATTTAATATGTTCCACTAACATAATTTTGTCCACCCTTGTCCAACATATTTTTAAAACAGATTATTCCTCTACTTGAAATCAATCGAGCTAAGCATTATCTTGTTGTTAATTCTGTAGTAAGTACAAGGGAATTTAGGAGCACAACACCTTTGAAATTCCATTCCATTTTGGGTAGCCAAGAGATAGCCAAAACGAATAACGCTTCCGATGTAAGAAAATCATAAATATTGGAATCTTTAAACAAATAAAAGGAAATGCATATATTATAAGGAAATATATAATAAATATTCATATATATGAAATGATTCGCTCCACAAATATACCAGGTGCCCACCTGCCCCGTCTTTCACGTAAGCAGATATCCCTTCGTGCGTTGAAACAATTGCACTGCGAAACGAGCCCGCCTTGGTAGCGTGGTGGTAGCATGTCGCCTCACGTTCAAGAGGTCCCGAGCTCGAATCTCGGTCAGGGTGAGTCAGCTGGATAAGGTTTTTCCGGGGTTTTCCTTCTCCTTCAAGACGAAGGTCTGGTAACTCTAAGCTCCATGGACCCTGGACTCATTTGAGCATCATTTCACCCAATTCATTCACCGTCCGATATGACTTAAAGTTGGAGGATGTAAATTAAAAAAAAACCTACGAAATGGGGAATTTCCACTTAATCGCACGGCAGTGATGACAGCAGACTACCAGAATTGGGAACTGCCTCTTGTCGTTCGGAGCAGAACCAAGTCCGCTCACCGCACTGCCGTGCGTGTAACTGGAACTGCCCCTTTTTGTTCTACAACTGCTCTAACGCACGAAGAGATATCTGCTCACGTTAAAAACGGCGCAGTTTCGCCACCTGGTATTTATTTATGTTTTGTATGAG
This sequence comes from Mantis religiosa, assembly GCA_030765055.1. Taxonomy (NCBI): domain Eukaryota; kingdom Metazoa; phylum Arthropoda; class Insecta; order Mantodea; family Mantidae; genus Mantis; species Mantis religiosa. The sequence continues at coordinate 38,945,143 of CM060954.1, forward strand.
GTTTGTGTGAAATTTGTAGTGTTTAACGCCCGCTTTTACTACATACGGCACCACAGGCGGTGACACTGGTGATACACGAGATGAAGATGGAGCACCGGCGGAATGAGATGGCGGGGGAAACCGGAGGTCCCGGAGAAAACCCGCCCCAGCGCCGTATTTTCCACCACAAATCTCACTTTGCGGCCGCCTTGGTGAGAGCCAAGCGGTCTAACCACTGAGCCACGGCGCGGCCTATAAGGTGTGTGTTTTAATGGGCTCTAAATTTTTTTTAGCAGTAAGATTTTGCGCTTTACCACTTTGTAAACTCATCTAGAATAAAGAGGACAAGTAAGACATTAAAAAAGGGCTCAAGGTACACATTTCATTTGTCCTAAAATATCTTAAACATAAGGCATTTCAATAAAACTCGCTAGAGGCATCTTTGACAAAATCAAAATGTGTCATGTGAAGATTAGTCTGGGATGGGAAGATTTTATTGTAAAATCTGAACGTATATATTAAGTTTGTATTTAATCCACTTCTTGGGTTGTGCTGCTTACTGCCACATAGAACCTTTTTTTTCGTTCTAAAATGCTTTTTCTATATTCAGGGAATTCCAAAACATATTTTTTGGTGAAATCTTGATGCAGAATTTTGGGATGGTGTGCAAGTTTGGTATTTAATCGAGACTTCTTTTGTGGGTTATGCTCCCTGGTGCCTCGACACACACACACACACACACACACACACACACACACACACACACACACACACACACACACACACACACACAGACAGAGCCACGGCGCGGCCTATAAGGTGTGTGTTTTAATGGGCTCTAAATTTTTTTTAGCAGTAAGATTTTGCGCTTTACCACTTTGTAAACTCATCTAGAATAAAGAGGACAAGTAAGACATTAAAAAAGGGCTCAAGGTACACATTTCATTTGTCCTAAAATATCTTAAACATAAGGCATTTCAATAAAACTCGCTAGAGGCATCTTTGACAAAATCAAAATGTGTCCACGGCGCGGCCTATAAGGTGTGTGTTTTAATGGGCTCTAAATTTTTTTTAGCAGTAAGATTTTGCGCTTTACCACTTTGTAAACTCATCTAGAATAAAGAGGACAAGTAAGACATTAAAAAAGGGCTCAAGGTACACATTTCATTTGTCCTAAAATATCTTAAACATAAGGCATTTCAATAAAACTCGCTAGAGGCATCTTTGACAAAATCAAAATGTGTCATGTGAAGATTAGTCTGGGATGGGAAGATTTTATTGTAAAATCTGAACGTATATATTAAGTTTGTATTTAATCCACTTCTTGGGTTGTGCTGCTTACTGCCACATAGAACCTTTTTTTTCGTTCTAAAATGCTTTTTCTATATTCAGGGAATTCCAAAACATATTTTTTGGTGAAATCTTGATGCAGAATTTTGGGATGGTGTGCAAGTTTGGTATTTAATCGAGACTTCTTTTGTGGGTTATGCTCCCTGGTGCCTCGACACACACACACACACACACACACACACACACACACACACACACACACACACACAGACACACACACACACACACACCTTGATCTCTTTCTAAAAGTGCTTCTTTTGGTTTCAGGCGTCTCAAAGTACATTTTCCCCGGTAGAATCTAATATTTGTGTAGAATACAATAGAAATTCTAATACTATTTTTATTAGAGAAAGTAATTAACAGCAATAGATATAGTCAATGAACATAAAACATCAGTTTGTTTTCTTTCTGTGTTGACATTCGATCCTCTTTTTTTTTAATATGTGTAATTGTATCTGTTTGTGTAAGAGTAGTGTTTACTCTCCGCTCATGTGTATTAGCTTTCACCTGGTTATAGCCCCAAACTGGATTATGAAACAATTGCCAAAACAATTAAAGTAAATCTAATGTGTTACCTACATTAGCATGACGTGACCATCCCTTATCGTGTACAATGGACTATTCTCGCGGGTTTATTCTTCAGCATGTCTCTTTGCGATTAAGATAAATACATAAGACCTAAAGCTTTCCTGGCGACGAATACGTTCACTTTCTTCTTGGGCAGCCAGCCAGGTGAAAAGATGATTAGATATCAACGTTTCGGGAGTGTGCATCTCTCCCACCATCAGGACATTTATAAAATGTTATAACCTCAAATGAAATACTGGATATAACACAACTATAAACAAAGACAAAACACTATCAAAATTCGCATTACTGAACAAAAGACTGTTTTCAGTAAATTAAATGCCAGGTCAGGAGATGGCGTGAGTATAGAAAATTGTGTCAAACAAAAGTAACTGCTTTACTTGATTATCAAGCTGTATAGACCTTTGCTTCTGAATTCGATGTACTCTTCGCCGATATACTCCGCTTACTCCGTTGTGTCTCTACAGGAACAATGTCCCTTGGCTCCCCACTACAACTTCCGTTAAATACCTTGGAGTGCTTTTGGACTCTCAACTGACCTGGCGTGCTCATATCGATCGTCTTTTATCACTGGCCTCCGGGCGACTTTCAAAACTCTCACCTCTGTTACATCGCCGTTCCAGCTTCGGCCTACAGTCTTCATTGTTACTCTACAAATCACTCGTTCGTCCGCTTATTACATATGCTTGCCAAGTGTGGGGGGCCGCACACACATGTCATCTGCGTCGTCTTCAGGTCATACAGAATCGCTTCATGCGCATCGCTACCAACGCTCCATGGCTCATCCGTAATCAGCAGCTCCATCACGAACTAGGACTGTTACCTCTTCACGACTACATTCGCAGGATCGCTCGTCGTTTCTTTTCCACGCTGCAAGAAGTTCCAGGAGCTGTGCATTATAACATCGGCGTCCGCACGCGCCAGTCCTCACGCTTGAAGAGGAGACTACCACAGGATCTGCTTCTGAGTGATACATCTGATTCGAGTGATTCTAGTGCTTGATGTCTGTCTATCTTACATCTTCAATATTGACATAATTTCTCAGAGAGTATTGTTGGAGTTCTAACTTAATGTAGTTAGGGGGCGGCCTGGTAGCTTACTCCTGAGTGTTATTGTTCTTTTTGTACTGTTACCTTCTTTTCACTGTGATCTGTAAAGCATTGTACTGCTGATCGATCAATAAAAAATTATAAAAAAAATTCGATGGATTTCCATTTTTAAGGCCGGTTTCCAAGAGGAGCTGAACTGAAATCCAGCATCACGATTAAGCATGCTCCTTTCAGAGGACATCGCCAAAGCCTCCTTAATTCTCCGCTACCAGTAATTGTTGCATTTTGCCAAGAAGTTCGTCTCTGGAAAATTGGCTCTATGGTCGTTATCAAAACAATGCTCTGCCAGCCCAGACTAATCAGGTTGCATTAAACGAATGCTCCGTTAAAACCATAGAGCCAATATTCGGGAGACGACCATCTTGGAAAAATGCAACAGTTACTGGGAGTGGAGAATTAAGGAGGCTTTGGCGATTTGCTCTGAAAGGAGCATGCTTAATCGTGATGCTGGGTTTCAGTTCAGCTCCTTTTGGAGACCAGCCTTAAAAGTGGAAATCCGTCGAATTAAGAAGCAAAGATGAATACAGCTTGATAAGTTAAGCATTTACGTTTATTTGACACAATTTTCTATACTAACGCCATCTCCTGGCCTATACTAACGCCATTTAATTTACTGAAAACAGTATTTTGTTCAGAAATGCCAATTTTGATAGTGTTTTGTCTTTGTTTATAGTTATGTTATATCCAGTATTTCATTTGAGGTTATAACATTTTATAAATATGCTGATGATGGGAGAGATGCACACTCCCGAAACGTTGATATCTAGTCATCTTTTCACCTGGCTGGCTGCCCAAGAGGAAAGTGAAGATAAATAAATGTTTTCAGAAATGACTTTTCCACAAACTTCATTGTAAGTAAAAAGGTATGGAGGAGGCTGAAACGATAGTCTTCTGCTTCAGATTATACTCTTTAGATCCCCAAGGATGAGCCAACGTTTCGGATGCGTAACCTGGTGAGTAGCAAGCAAATGCCAGAACAAAGCATATCGAGAATGCGAGATCTGGTATGGTGCTGAAGAGGAAGGAACTGAAAGAGGCGATAGGAAAATTCATGGATTAAATTATACAATCAAACATTCGACTATCGGCAGAGGGAAACCATCCGGTCAGATTGATCGGCACCAGGCTTTTGAACTCGGTACGTATCGATTCTGTATTTTACATGTAAACAGGGTGCCTCACGGTCGTTAAAGCGATAGTCAGACTCTTAAAAACAGGGTTCTATATGTTAGCTTTGAAAGATATGTTGTGGAGTAACTAAAAATATAAGAAAAATCCAGAGACATCGACTTTTATAAATTCCTATTCTCCTACATGGCAAAAAATCTACAGTTATGAGAAAAGGATTTCAGCCATGTTCAGTGACATTTAAGAGAACAGAAAAGACTGTCGAGACAACTGTTATGTATATTGTTTATGAATTACTTCATGAAGTCATAGAATAACAATGGAAACATCTCAAAGATACTAAACAGATTAATAAATAATTCAGGTGACTACAAATAAATAAAAATTGTGATATAGAGATAATTTAGTAAGGCAAATTCATATAGGCTTATTTATATAATAAGCAGGCATTAAGCCCTTCTTTTATTACCTCTGTTCTATTCATCTGTGATATTTAATCTGCATGGAGGTATGAGTAATGTCCATGCCTTATAGTCGATTTAAATTGGTACCCTGGCATCTTCCATGCAAACATTGAGTACGAGAATACTTTAGCATAACTTTACTGCATTTCTGGCATTCTTACAAATTTTAGTGCTTCTGGCAGCGTTAAATCCATTACCAAAATACAGGCAAGAGATGTGAAATTATCATGTACTGTGATAATTGCTGTGAAAGAGGAACATCATTTCCTGACACAGGTATTAGTTTGAGAGGTAATAACAGAAGTACCATATGTAAGACCAGGTGTTAGCCACATGTGACGTACTTAATGTCCCATTTCTCCAGGAACAGACAATGGGCTTGTCTGTTATGTGCGTCACATATTTTCTGTTCACTGGCACGAGATATCGCTGTGACCTTGCATGTAGTTCCGAAACAAACTTTGGCGGTAGGCATTCCAGTAACATTCTTGAGCCAAATCCCAAATCAGTGACTAGCTCACACATAGTTAAGCTAATTTACAACTCATTAATCGACCTTGGACTCTAACTTAATTGTACATTAAACTGAAAAATCTGATTATTGCATTCCTGCGACTTTCTCTGCCTTTCTATACTTCGACAAATTTCTTCAGGGAACATATTTTGGGAAACAATAAGGGAGGTATCATTTCGAAATGGGTTGCAAATAAGTCTTTTTTTCAAAGTATAAACTTGGAAGAAGCGTAGGGACAGTGAAGCACAAATTAGTACAAAAGTGAATCGAGAAGATATTGACACATTGCTTCACTCACACTGTTTATTCACAGGACATGTTTCAAGAGCTCTTGCTCCTATCATCAGCTGATACTCGACTAGTGCAAGTTGTAGTGGTTTCCTCTTTCTCCGTTTTGTCAATAGAAACCACCACCCTGGAACCTACAGGAGAAAAAGAGAAACAACTTTTTAAAAAATTCACCTTCCACCCATCAGCCCATAACAAGTTCCAAAAAATCTTCTCAAAACACAACATAACTCTTGCACCTCAAAATAGGTTTAATATCAGAAATTTGTTAAAAGGCCCTCCCAAAAATTCAATCACTACCAAAGAAAAACCAGGAATCTATGAGATCAATTGTGAAACTTGCCCTAAAATTTATCTAGGAAAAACAAAAAGAAATATTAACATCAGAACTTAAGAACATCTAAGAAACATTAAAAATGGTGAAACAGAAAAATCAGCAGTGACTTTTCATTTTTTGAATACTAGACATGACATCAATTTGGAAACATCTCTAATAAAATATGTTAATCACCCCATAGACCTTTCCATATGGGAAAAAATCTTCATCAACAAAAATCGTCATAGAGTCATGAATTTTGAAACTCCACCACCGGACATCTTTGACAAGTACATCACGCCATCTATTGACAATACGGAGAAAGAGGAAACCACTACAACTTACACTAATCGAGTATCAGCTGAGGATAGGAGCAAGAGCTCTTGAAACATGTCCTGTGAATAAACAGTGTGAGTGAAGCAATGTGTCAATATATTCTCGATTCACTTTTGTACTAAGTCTTTTTTGTCGAATTTTTTATATCAATTGCTCAGCACAGTTAGTTCTATACAAATTGTGGAGCTATATACATAATATACATAATAAAATTAAAGTATGCAGGGAGAGAGGATACTCATATTAGAGTCCTCAAGCAAACTGGTCTGATTAGTGTGAGTATAAATTAAATAACTTCTTCATTACAGAATAAATAAACATTATAGAAATAAAATGTCCTGTGGCAAGCGTGCAGCATCAAGGCGACGTCCCAGTTGGAAGAATAAACACCTGATATATAAGGAAGGTGAGCAAAGAATCTGCTTGTCGTTGTAGAGATGTACTCATTAATGCTGTCTATGCCCAATTCTCTATGCAGCTGTGCACTCCGGATGTACCACGGGGCGTTAACAGACAAGCGTAATATCTTGTTTTGAAGCACCTGGAGTTGGTGAATATGAGTAAGTGAAGCACATCCCCATACAGGACTGGCATGCAGAAGAAGTGGTCGTAGAACACTCTTGTATAGTAGCAGCGTACATTCGACTCGTAAAGAGGATTTGCGGTTGATGATGGGATACAACGTGTGAAGAAAGACTTATTTAGTTTGCTTTTGATATGTGTACTCCATGTCAGCCGACGATCAAGATGGACGCCAAGATATCTGACTGCACAATCAGAAGGTAACACGGGGACTTCAGTGTTATAGAGTCGGCAGCAGGCCTGCCCAAGGTGAAAAGCTTAAGAAGACATTTGCTTGGATTAAGTGCGATACGCCAGCGAGATAACCAGTGCAGGAAAATGTCCAGGGAAGATTGTAGGGTTGCAACGCCAGTTTAAATACAGAAGTGCGAGGTAAAGATGATTGTATCGTCAGCAAACATTGCGGTACTTGTTGCAAAAAGTTCAGGCGTGTCAAATAAGTCTTTTAAATTTGGCTTACCGGAGATCGACGAAACTCCAATAAAAAGTCCATCCCATCCTATCTCATCCCATTCCGTTCCATTCCATCCCATCCCATTCCACTACATCCCATTCAAATCCACCCCCTCCAAATCCACCCATCCCATCTCATTCTGTCTCATCCTACTCCATTCAATTCAATTCTACCCCATTTAAATCCACCCCACAATTCCATGTGTTGTAATACATCCTTATATATTTAAATTACAGTTCATGAAGGCATCTACCTGTACGTTCCGTGACCTGAAGTACTTCCCAAAAATGAAAAAAAGAAATTTTGCCGTTAAGAAGAAAAGTCACTTCCTATTCACAATCATAGTAATACCTATGTAAACATCCTGATATCTTACAGCTTTTCTAAAAACATATCACTTCACAAAGTTACAAGAATTGATCCACACTTTTTACTCACCTCGTATACCTACGAGGGTCGTTCAATAAATAACCGAACTAATTTAATTGTATTTAAATAAACCGCCCTGGAGCGCCATGGCTGCTAGTAATGGAAAGGTGAATCCTTCCTCTAGCAGTGCTGTGAGTGCCAGTCATGTAGAGTCAATCAGTTGGGAGTTAGAGCCCGATACGTGATGTCGTGTTTACTACACCCATCATGGAACCGAAATTACAGCAACGGGCATCAATAAAGTTTTGTGTTCTGTTAGATAAAACTCCTACAGAAACCTTTGAAATGGTGCAGCAAGCATACAAGGACCAAGCTGTAGACAAAGCACAAGTCTTTGAGTGGTATAAACGTTTCAAAGGGGGTCATGAAGACCTACAAAGTTCTCCGCGCCCTGGAACACTCCTAACAGCAAAAACGGAAGTCAACATTAACACAATTGTGCGAGAAGATCGTCGTGTAACAATTTCAAAAGTTGCAGACATAATGCATTTGTCTGTTGGAAGTGTAGACGACATAATTGGCAATGATCTTGGCTATCCAAAAGTTGTGGCGAACTGGGTGCCGTACGTGCTGAAGGTCGAACAGAAGGCTCACCGCGTCATGACGTGTCAAGAATGGCTCGAAAGTTTACGACGGGAGCCAGACTTTCTGAATAGGGTCATCACTTGTGACGAGCTAGTATTTTTGAGCAAAAACTTACAAAAGTGAACTGTTTTGCTTGTAAAAATCTAATGTAGAGTTTAAAAATAAGAGCACTCATGGTTTTAGGTTTTGTCCCATTAAATATGTGCACCTATTCAGTTTCGTTGGCATTACACAGCTCTCCCAAATTCTACGAGGGCTGTTCAATAAGAATGATCACAATTTGTTTTGACAACATTCCTTTACTCATCCTCATAATTTTGATGGTCCTTCTCAAAATAGTCTCCCCTGAATGCGATGCACTTGTCCCAGCGTTTCTGCCAGTCTTCAAAGACATGCTGGAGACCATTCCTTAAGAGATCCTTCAAAATCACCTCCGCAGTCTTCACCTCTGTTTCTGATGATGGATAATGCCTCCCACGAAGGCGTTTCTTCAAGTTAGGAAATAGAAAAAAGTCACATGATGCTAAATATGGACTATAGGGAGGGTGAGGGAAGCACTTCACGTTGATTTTTGTAAGATATTCAGCAACAACATTGGCAATATGCGGCCGCGCATTATCGTGGTGCAGCATCCAGCCTGCTTCACGGAAATGCGGTCTTTTGCTCCTGATATGGACTTGTAATGTTTTCAGGACATCCCTGTAGTATTGTCCAGTTACTGATGTGTGTGCAAGTACAACATGCTGATAAACCATTCCATGAATATCAAAGAATGAGATGATCATAACTTTCCCAGCAGAAACAACAACTTTTGCTTTTTTGGGGGTTGGTGATGGAGGAGATTTCCACACTGAGCTTTGCTGTTGGTTCTCAGGATCAAAATAATGTAGCCAAGTTTATCAGCAGTGATTACGTTTGATGGAAACTCCGGATCTTCCTCCAACATCAACTTTAACTGCATGTTACCTCCATTGTAGCGGTAGGCGATACTGAACATGCCTGAACTTGCCTGGTTTGCACAGGCGGCAACCAGGAGTACCAAGAATGTAACTATTACGGCGTGTTTGTTTCACATTAAGCTAACAGAATATAACAGGATTAAATTTTAGTGCGAAAAATTATGACCGTAAAAAGATTATGATCATTCTTTATTGAACAGCCCTCGTATTTTTATTGAAACTAGAAGTAGAAATGAAGTATCGAGTTTCGAGGTATCGGGTATCGTGGAAAATACCCAGAATCGAGTTTTGACTTAACCCCAGTAAGTACGTAATAGACAATCTAAACATACACAAGAGCTGGATGTAGATCCAGAGCTTATTTGTACATTCATTAACTACTTGCTAGAAATTAAAAACTGCATAAATAATTTATGAATGTATTGTCAGAATGTCAGATAAGTAATTTCTTGAAATAAAGGGACATGAGAACCATAAAGTTAGGATAGGAGCAATAACACAGGGTTATCTCATTATCAGAGGCCGGTACAGGCCAATGAGGTGCTGTCGAGGTTGCTTTTGAGTGAATAGTTATATGCAATAAATCTCCTTCATTTGACAGCTTGACTTTTATGAGCAATATATTGACGAAGTGGGAAACTCAACGCCTGATGCTTTGCACTCAAAGTTCACAATATTCCCAAACTTTGAAGCTCTGGCCAGTATTCTCATTCAATAGAGAAACTTGTGAATGCTTTCCACACACACGCGCGCACACACGTACACAGAATACACTACACTGTAGAAAGTACAGAGGCCGACATAAGTATTCGAACGTAAACATATTTATTAATTAGACTCATACACTCATATCTGCTCACCAAGACTGAACCACCACAATGCACAGAGTGTAATAAAGGACAATCCATCACACACAGAATAACAGAACGCCCGCTTTATTCCAAACACAGGGAGCTGCACAACCTTCCACCAGAATTCCACTCAGTTTTGTCAGAAGCCAGCAACATAAGGAACCCCATACGCTTCATCAAATCCCCCAAAAGGTCAAACAAATTGTAATTAAAGTAATGTAATATCAATTTTTATATCTATCGTGCATTTAAATCTATATCGGTCGCAATAAGGCCTCTGTAGTCAAGCGATTTAAAATAAAGCATCAAGAAAAACTGAAACATACTACTGCGTTTTTAAATGCCTAGTGAAATTATCAGGAGAGGATACCTCGCATTACCTGTATGCCAGCACCATTCATGACAGACGAGTGAGCCCGAGTGTTTACACAACCAATGTTAAGGAAATTTTCTAATAATATTGCATTTATTTTGAAGATGATAAGAATATGTTGTTTGCATTTTTATAAGTGAATGTGCTTGAAATATTATTATTTATCTTCTTCAAAAAAAAAAAAAAAAAAAAATGGCATTGCTATTAAGGTAACAATAACAAAATGAAACATGCCCATCGAGGATTTGCACTTATGTTGGTCCACTTACGAAACGCGTGCGTTTTAACGCTTGGCTACCATACATACGTCCAAGCCGCAAGACTATCTCATAGCTCTATTTTTTTACACCGTTTTTCCTCCTTTATATTAATCAATAAGTGATTCAAAACAATGATTTCCATCTTTTTTCCCTTATTTTTATTACTTCTTTTACTTCATTATTTTTTATTTTATATTATTTTTTATTATTCTTTTATTTTTTATTTTTTTATTTTCATTTTTTTTTATTTATTTATTTTTAATTTAAGACGGGAATGGGTACCGGGTAAGAAAATTTCTTGTTTTATTGGCTTGTACTGTGAGACAAATGATGGGTTTTATTTACTTAAATGGTTATTAGATCTGCATTTGTTCCAAGTGATAAATATATGGCTCCAGAGAACGCAATGTTTTCTTCCGTATATAGGTCCATCTCTGCTCCTTTAAAAATATACGTAGGTGCTTTCCTAACACAGTGTCTCCTCGCCGTACTTTCAGCAGCCAATGTAGTGTACCAGCAACTAACCACACTGCAAAATTATGAAATTTCGTGTCTTTGAAACGAAACTCCAGTTGTACCAGCTGTGGTACTGAATCTAAGCATTCTTCTGGACGAAGTTTATGTAATGTGTCTCGGATGGAGATCCAAATCAAGTCAGCCCGCTGACAGTTGTACAAGCGATGTTCAAGTGTATCATCTTCCACACATACGCCACTGATCTTCGAATTCACTCTCCCCTGACTCACATCTTTTCTGCAGTTGGAACCGTGTCATCAACCACTTCATAAACCGTTTCTCTCCATATTGATGGATGGTTACAGTTGGTTGCATTGCCCCAAACGCATTTTCAGTCACGACTGTATTTTGTTTCCACATAAGGTCGTTGAATACCTGGCTTCATCAAGTGACGATAGAGGTTCTTGGTAGTCAGAAAATTCTCCAGTCGCTCCCCAGAATTTTCAAGAGCACGAAGCTTGGCGACAAAACAATTAAATTCCCGTGTCGGTCTCTCCGCGGTATGTAACTGGTCATACAAAAACTTCTTGTCAATCGGAGACTCACTGCCAAGTAACGAGGACAATCCTCTCTTTCCCAACAGCGCCATACACTAATTTTGAAATGAAGCCAGAGTAATTTAAAGCGTATATTGTAAACGTAGCGTCATCAAGTGCTTCCGATGTTTGCCGAATCGGACTTCGTTTTTGGTAGTTGCTGATTTGTTGTTCCTCTAAGGCTGTATATTATGTGAATTTGTAATATTGCAGACAAGTTGGCCTGTTTTTTTAATGAATAAATAAGTTTTGTTCCAATAGTTGTATCTATCACACTTGTAAGTCAAAACTCGTACCTTATTAGCAAGCCTGAAATGCTAATTTTTGTAATTTGTTCTAATTATAATGTACTTCATAAAAGAAGAGTTTAGAAGAGTTTAGCCAAAATTCTGTAACAAATTTTATTTCTTGTTTAGCTCCGAAAAATACCCGAGATGGTATAATTCTTCAATAAGCAATTCAAACCTATTCTAAATGCATTCACAATAGGTACATTTTAAGTCTTGTATTCAGGCAGAAGTACTTAGTGTAATGGTCACTCTCCTTACCACACACACACTCACACACACATTGTGGTAGGTCATTGGGAGGTTATGTGTAGTTAAGCTACAAAAATATTTGTCCGGAAGTAGGACAGCGGTTAATTTATTTAAACAGCTAACAGAGTGACATGCACTTGGCGTATCTACATCTACCGATAAGCAAAACTGAAGGGGAAAACGTTGTTTAGGGTAACTGAACTAGTAAGTCTTACAATAATGGGACAACTTTTAAGTTATGCACGTGATTGTCATATTGCATTAGTAATTCGAATAAGTAAAACTCCACTTTATACTGACGCTGCAAAGATATTTGATAATAATTAATGCAGCATTTTACTTAGCCGTTTATGGCTACAATTCCTCCGAAATTTGCCTACTTATTTTGTTTTCGTAGTTCTTCTTTGTGCTTTTTGCCAAAATAATCTATTTTACCACTGAAGAAAATCTGTAATGTTTCATTTTCCTTCTATTCTTAACAGTAACGGTTTGTATAGTGTCTTAAACAGTTTATCCAATATTTATGACAATTGGAATTACATTATTGGTATCGCAAATAAATGCTGAATTGGTGATTTCATTATATAATTACAGCTAAATAGTTTAAATTTGTGTAGATAATTGTATTTTGTGACAATGAACAATCCATTCTCTTCTAGTGTACGCTGGTTACCTTCGTAATGCTGTCCAATATTTTTTTTATGAATGGCTTAGAATTGGGGTTAAGCTTACGAAACTATCAGCAACACTCATGTAGAACTAAGCAAAATACTACGAGACGTTTCTTAGCTCCTCTGTGGATACAAAGTTCCCTCATTCTTTGGCTGTGGGCTTTTTTTGCTCTGGTTTGTCCACGTTTTTCCAATCTTTACCATCGGGTTTTCCTCTTGGTCAGTTTGTCATTATGTACCTTCATTCTAAAGACATCCCTGTCTAGGATATTGTCTTGGGTGTTCCTGCCAATTTTAAATAGCTTTTTACTTCACCAATCCATTTCATAGTATCTACTTGTGCTTTACTTGTGTTTTCCTAAAATTCCATAATCTTTTTGTGTGCCTAATTTAAAAATTCCATAAATCTTCAACCTTCGTTTCCTAATATGACTATGGATGTCTGTATATTTTTTATTTCATTTTTACTTCTAAGTCTGTATTCTTCACCTACAACTTGTGGACCTAAACTTTTTCTACATTCTTCCTTTTCTACATTTTCGATATCTGCTTTTCTGTTCAAAACTAATGATGATGCTGATGCTGATGATGATGATGACGATGATGATGATGTGTATTAGGGTGCTCAACTACAGTGGTCATCAGCGCCCTATAAAAAGCTAGTCATGGCGAAAGCCAGGTATAAATAATTCTAAAAATCTATACAAGTGTAAATAAACTTATAAGAAATACACGTACATAACGAAAACAAACAAAAGTAAAATAAATAAAAAGAAATATAAATCCAACCTACCAAAAAATCCGTTCAATAAATCCTAAAGTCTAACCTAGAAAAGTATCCAAAAACCTTCTCCACTACTTTATAATCATCCGCTAGCATTTCTGCAAAGCTGACCGGCAGCTGCAGAGACGCCCTAAGGTGTGCTAGGTAAAAACACTCTAGCAGCACGTGTCCGACACTTCATTGCAAAACGGACACAGTGGAGCAGGCTCCTTTTTAAAAAGAAAACTATGAGTAAAAAAGCAGTGCCCAATAGGCAACCGAGCCAAACTCACCTCCTCGCGACGAGATGAACGACAGGAGGTAACCCAGGGAATCGGAAGTTCTTGCACAGATCTAAGTTTATTATTGCGGAGAGCGGACCACTCTTCCTGCCAGCAGGTTTGCACAACTCTCCGCAATACGGCCCTAAAATCTTCCGATGTCACAGATGGTACTCGAACCCTGGGCTTCATGGTAGCCGTCTTGGCTGCTGAATCTGCCATTGCATTCCCCCGCAAGCCTATGTGACCAGGGATCCATGCACACACCACGCTAACGCCAGAATCGTGTAAAACGTGGAGGGCATCCTGGATACGCTGCACAATAGGGTGGTAGTTGTACAGCTGCCGTAGGCTTTGAAGTACACTGAGGGAATCACTCAGGATTAAGCAGTCCCCCAACTTTCGTCGACGTACGTGTAAAATGGCCCGGTATATTGCATAAAGCTCTGCAGTAAAAATGGAAGTGCTAGTGTGGAATCCGAATGTATACGGTACGGTTCTACATACGTAAGCACAACCAACACCATTTGAGTTCTTGGAGCCATCAGCATAAATTATAAAATGGTCCCCATATCGCGATAAAAATTCTAAAAAGCATGTGCGGATACTAGACATAGTCATGGTAGATTTATCATATTTAGTCATGCCCAGATCTACGTGGGACGCTCTGGGAGGGTATATCGTCTTCCCTTTAGGATATATCTTGGGCATTTCAGTAACAAGGTGTCTAAGAAGCCGATGGAATCGAAAACCAGGTGGCTTTGGTTTAAGAGAAGTGTTCCTACAACGCGCGTCCATTAAGGTGTTAAAGAACGGCGTAAACGATGGATGTGTGGGCATGCAAGTAAGTCCACAGCCATAATTTGCTAATAACATGTTGCGCCTGTACTGCAAGGAGGTTCTGCAGATTCACCAGACTATAATGCACTATATATGTGTTAAACTGGACAGCATGTTCTGTTTTCGACTTGGTAAAGCAGGATAAAATAAACGAAATTGCTTATACACAGGATTTTTGTCCTAATTCGTCCATATACCTAATTCATAATGCGTTATTGATATTAATTTCTTAAATATTTAACAAAGTGTCTATGTAGTTATACCTTTGGGACGTGTTATATGATAATGACAATATCCCATTAGTCAGTGACAGGTAGGGTATGCTAGACAAAGACGTACTGCACTGATAATGACGCATCTTGAGATTATCACATTGATAGGGCTTTATCGTGGTGCAGCTGTTTTTTATTTGTAGGAATGCATTGTGTTAGATCACATAAGCCTCATACAATAATAATTACATTTCACACATCGTGACAAAATATTAAAAGCTGTAAAAGACAAGTTAATTGCTGAAAATACGAGGATGAACAACGGTATGGAAACAATTCCTGTATAGAGAGAAATGGTAAAATTGATGGCACGTAAATTGCTTACATTCTACATAAGTAGCGTTATAACGTGAGGAAACAGTGGAATTTACAAAGATTTACAACTGCATAATCAATAGTCATTATTAAATGTATTCTCAATTACTTGTAAATTACTTTTTTCATATTTTATCCCAGGAATTTCTTTTCTTTTGACTGTCTAAAAATGCAGTAACTGAAACACATTACTGCCACTATTTTAGTTAACTGATGGAAATTAATCATTTCTTCACACTAGCCATATATAGACTAAGGTTTCTGATGTATAGACGCAACATTAAAAATTCAATGCCATGGCTGGGATTTGAACCACGGATATCCGGGCTTCCGTCCAGTCGCTCTAACCCATTGAGCTACCATGGTCAACGTGCCGTCCTGACATTAAATTCTCTATTTGGCTTGTATATTTCCCCAGTAGACCAATAGGGGCTCTAGCATCCGAATTTAATGTCAGGACGACACGTTGACCATGGTAGCTCAATGGGTTAGAGCGACTGGACGGAAGCCCGGATATCCGTGGTTCAAATCCCAGCCATGGCATTGAATTTTTCATGTTGGCTCTATCCATCAGAAACCTTTGCCTATATAAGGCTAGTGTGAAGAAATGATTAATTTCCATCAATTAACTAAAATGAAGCCTGGGACCCAACTGCTTACTATAGTAAGTCGCCACAAACGGTGTATCTCGAATGCAGAGCCCCTAGTGGTTTACCGGCGAAATATACAAGTCAAATGGAGAATTTAATGTCAGGATGGCACGTCCGCCATGGTAGCTCAATAGGTTAGAGCGACTGGACGGAAACCAGGAGAGCCGCGGTTCAAATCCCGGCCATGCCATTGGATTTTTCATGTTGGCTCAATCCGGTACTGCCACTAAATTAAGTTCAGCATAAGTGAAGTTTTCGTGTTATAAACAGACCGAGTAGCATCTGTGCTGCTAGTTTACCGCCATAAATTTATTTTGGCTTCAAACTCATAAGCCTTTTTGTAAGATAATAATTTCTCAACCTTCAGTCTCGAAATAATTATCACGATGGAAGCATTCGTTAAATTAATGAAATTGGAAAACTATCAGCATGAGATTTTTACAGGAAAATTAAGCTCTCTTGGCACTCTACACAGGTGGCCACATAGATAACACTGTATATAATGTCACACGAGCGTTGGAACACCCTATGAAAGCAGCTGAGAGCGGGAAACGAGGGAGGTCCGTGTTAGCTACGCCCTCCCCTCGTTTGTCTTATAGTGGTGACAGGGACGGCTGGGGAAAGAAACATAATTGTGCGGTCTGTTTCTCTTCCACCTGTGTTCCAGAAATTACGGGATCGTTCATCATCTGGAAACGTCGAGAAGACGGCGAGATGCCTATAAAAAGGGCTGCAGCTAGGCAGTCAGTTAGTTAGTTGGTCAGTTAGTGTGTGAGTCAGTCAGTTGGTTAGTGAGTGTGAGCGAGGAGACAGTCGCAGTTCTTGGTGTAAGAGTTAGTCAGTGACGTGTTAATGAACGAGAAGATTGTGCAACGGAAGACTGTACGTAACTGGTATGTGCATCGGAGTTTATGTAATCGCGAGTACAAGTGAAATTGTAACGGACGAACTGGTGAATTGTAATTGTGTGCAGCAAGTAATTCTGTGTAATTGGCAAGAGTTTAACTGTAAGTCGGTGGAAATAAAGAACATTTTGAGTGGTGAAATTGGACTTTTCATTTCACGAACCCACAAAGTCACACTGGTGTCAGGAAGCGGGAAAACAACATAACATCACCGAACATTACAACCATGGAGGCAGCATTAGAAAAGATTTTAGCGGAACTGAAAGAAATGAAGACGGCCAACGACAAAATCACCGCCGAGTTGAAACAAATGAAGACGGCCAACGACAACATCACCGCCGAGTTGAAACAAATGAAGACGGCCAACGACAACATCACCGAGAAGATGGAAGAAATGAAGGCCGAGGTAACTACAGAAATGAGAGCAGCGAACGACCGTCTGGCCACGGAAATGAAGGTGGCGAACGAGGCTCTCGCCGCCAAATTTGAGGAACGATTGGCCGGCGTGAGGGATGACGTCACGAATCTGGGCAAGCGGAAGGGTCAAGTAGACGACCGCCTTAATGATTTAGAGGAAAAGGCCGACAACATCGCAAAACCCCTCACCCGCCTGACGGAGGAAAACCGGCCTTATGTGTGGACGGAGGACGCCGAAGACGCTTTCCAGCACCCGAAGGGGACCCTGTGCAGTGCTCCAATTTTGGGTTTCCCACAACCGGGTGGCGCCTTCATTGTGGGCACCGACGCCAGCGACCATTGCATTGGAGGTGTCCTATCGCAGATCCAGGACGGCCATGAGCGCACAAGAGTGGAAGAGAAGGAGCGTGCCGCAGCATTCCGAGTAGTTGTGGCAGTGCCTGCTGAAGGCTGGGATAGCGCAGGCCTGAGGAGGGAGCAGCTGGCGGACGCAGACTTGGGGCCACTCTTGAGGGAAGTGGACGCAGGGACGAGACCAACCTGGGAGGACAACGCACCGAGGAGCGCCACCTACAAGTCGTACTGGGCCCAATGGGACTCGTTGAAGACCAGAGAGGGCGTGCTGTTCCGGGTATGGGAGTCACCCGATGGGAAGGCGCAGAGAGAACAGTTGGTACTTCCCCGGAGTAAGGTCCCGGAAGTCTTGGAGGAAGTGCACGCCGGTACTTCAGGAGGACACCTGGGAGCGAACCGTATGATTCACAAACTACGGCAGCGCTACTTCTGGCGCAGACTCCGGGCAGATGCTGGTGGTACACCTGGACCGCCTCGCACGCTACGATGGTGCTGTTCGGGGCGAACAGCTTTGAGGAGGGAGCAGTGTCACACGAGCGTTGGAACACCCTATGAAAGCAGCTGAGAGCGGGAGACGAGGGAGGTCAATGTTAGCTACGCCCTCCCCTCGTTTGTCTTATAGTGGTGACAGGGAC
This sequence comes from Mantis religiosa, assembly GCA_030765055.1. Classification (NCBI taxonomy): domain Eukaryota; kingdom Metazoa; phylum Arthropoda; class Insecta; order Mantodea; family Mantidae; genus Mantis; species Mantis religiosa. The sequence continues at coordinate 38,963,402 of CM060954.1, forward strand.
GGCTGGGGAAAGAAACATAATTGTGCAGTCTGTTTCTCTTCCACCTGTGTTCCAGAAATTACGGGATCGTTCATCATCTGGAAACGTCGAGAAGACGGCGAGATGCCTATAAAAAGGGCTGCAGCTAGGCAGTCAGTTAGTTAGTTGGTCAGTTAGTGTGTGAGTCAGTCAGTTGGTTAGTGAGTGTGAGCGAGGAGACAGTCGCAGTTCTTGGTGTAAGAGTTAGTCAGTGACGTGTTAATGAACGAGAAGATTGTGCAACGGAAGACTGTACGTAACTGGTATGTGCATCGGAGTTTATGTAATCGCGAGTACAAGTGAAATTGTAACGGACGAACTGGTGAATTGTAATTGTGTGCAGCAAGTAATTCTGTGTAATTGGCAAGAGTTTAACTGTAAGTCGGTGGAAATAAAGAACATTTTGAGTGGTGAAATTGGACTTTTCATTTCACGAACCCACAAAGTCACAATAACATGAATGTACCCATGCATTTATATTCTGTGGGCAATTTGCTTTAGTGAAATTTGAAACGGTTGTCTTTTGTCTTTGTCGAGAAAACTAAGGTATTTGCAAGAATATTACAGTAAATGGAATTTACCGAATATTCTGTGAATACCCTTTAAACTCCTCTTCATACTATACTGGTCACCAAACTTGAATGTGATTGACAGTTAGTAACCACATGGAAAAGCGCTGTAAATAAACGAAAGGGGACGAGTTGTCATAGTAACCATTAGAAGGATCAATTAGAGTCGAGACGATTCCATGACAACGTTAGACTCTAAACCTTGGTTGCCGATATTCTAATATGTGTTTAGCATGACCTGCGGGCGGGCGAGTTACGCAAACTCTGCAGTAAACACAATACTGTCGCGGCAACAGGCACAAATAGAAAACAGACGGCGGCTATTGTTTCACGATAATGAAAAGCTTGCGTAATCAGTTTACACAAAGATAACATGCAGATAAAGGTCTGCCGAAACAAACAAACTGAGATAAATGGAAATTTCTAGTTACTTCTGGACTGATAGAGATAATTCGGTTTCTGGTTTGTTTAAGAATGATCTAGAAATTATCAGGATATATATATATATATATATATATATATATATATATATATATATATATATATATACAATTGTGACACGCCAGCCGGACAGTTGTAAACTGTGAGGAGTTGCAAGTTGTGAAACAGTGTTGTGAACGAGAGACAGCTGGAAGTGTTATTGTAACGACCTTGGAAGACTGTGTATATGTGATGTGATGTTTTTACGTGAGAATTGAACAGTGTATCTGTACGAAAATAAAGAACATTTGGAAAATCTACAACTCGGCCTTTTAATTCTACGAACCCACAAAGTCACAATACCTTGGCTTTTGTTTCCCTTCTGATAACGCTGCGTAACCAAAATTCCCTCACGTATACAACAGTTAGAGATCCTGTACTGGCAAGTTACTTTGCATTTTATTTGTGGCAATTTGCCTTGGTTTACGTGTGCCTGAGTCCGTGTATCTGTGCGCGTGTTGTGATCATTTGCAGTTGTGTATAATGAATGTTTAATTATATCTAAAAGGAGTGACAAGCGAAAACCTGAACGTGCTCGGGAACCAAATAGCACTATATTTGGTAAAGGTATTCCAATTAAAGGACATACACGGGAAATAATATGTTCTGTGAGAGAAAACTTCGATGAGGAGAAATTGAAATGGGAGTCTAGTATTCCATTCTCTAAGTGCTTGATAGGAGTTCACGTGCTTAGATATCAGTAAGGGCATTAAGGTTAAGATTGGGAAAGAAAAGCATTTTAAAGAAGAAAGTTAGACATTGGGGAATAAATTAGAAACTTCCGAAAAAAAAATTATCTAAGTGGCACTTTCCCACTTCAATAAACATCAAAATGTCACAGGCATGCATCTTTTGTTACGATGATCTTTACATTGATGTGTTCCTGCATGTTCTAGCGTTTGCATGTAGATCCACGACTGTACTGTTACCTTTGTGTACAGCATTATAAATAATAATAATAAATAATAATAAAATACCCATTGCAGTCGCAACTGAATCACCTTCGCACGTGTAGTGCTATCGCGCTCTCCACGTGGCAGCAATAAGTGGCAACGTCGCCTCTCTCTCCGTACGAAATGTCAATCACTTTCTAGATTGGTGACCAGTATAACTGAATTTTGTATAAATAAAAAGTCAAGAGACAAAAACTACTAGGAATTACTAAACTATACAATTTATGTCAAGTAATCCTTTCATAATTAATGGATGCTTTCAAAACATGTCACCTTTTGTATTTATTTCCCCAGGTATGTTGTGTAGAACAAATTTGAGGAACAACCATTCTTCTTTTTTTCGTTGGCAAGAGCGCGTCCTATTATTACGGCTAAACATTCATGTTTTAAATGGAAAACAAATAATTAAATTTATAGGTACAGTAAAAATGGGGAATATCCTCTAATATTTTTTCTTTGTGAAATAGAGTAACTTCCAACTCATTGCTAGTGACAGCGTCAGGATGTTGCGTTTGGAACTGTGCTGACCATCTGAAACCGGTGATTACCAGAAGCATTGGAGAGACTCTGCAGGTGGTCGATGAAAACAGCATGAGCTAAATTAACACAGGTTTTTGCAAGATCGATGTGAGAAGTCCACGCCCTTTTGTAGGTGGCTTGGTCAGGGTGCGTACCAGAAATTTACTTCAGGCTCTCTACTTTCTTTCTTTACTTTCAATACGTAATTAAGAGGATCCAAAGTTTGAAAACTGAAAATGTCTTAAAACGGCCAATAAAAGGACTCTAATGCCCGATTTCACCAACAAATGTTAAGACTTAACACGAGTTTAGCAATAGTTAAAACAAAAATTGCATTTCACCAACAAGTGTTAGCGTAACACTCGTGTTAAATCATATGTTAAACCAACAAGCCGAATTTCTGATGTTAAGACCTTAACAATTGTAAATACTCAAGATGGCGAGCATGAACTCAGCTGTAGATGTTGATTTGCTTTATTCAAGAATATCTAAATGGCATTCGTAATAGAGTACGGCCTATGAGGAGAAATGATTTTGAGAAACTATCCGAAGAATTTTTTTTTACTGAGGTATAGACTGTCGAAACAAGTTGCTGTGAAGGTTACTGCGGAAGTACAAGAGAGGTTAGAACATGCATCGAAAGGAATATGGCGATCTCGCCTTTGTTTCAAGTATCAATAACCGTGCGATTTTATAATTTACTGAATTATGTGGATAATGCACTGTCCACCTCCCGTCTTGATATTTTCAAGTCACTTGTCCTTCTTCGCACCTCGTTTTAAATTTACGTAATACTGAGTTAGAACATGCATCGAAAGGAATATGACGATCTCGCCTTTGCTTCAAGTATCAATAACCGTGTGATTTTATAATTCACTGAATTATGTGGATAATAAATTGTCCACCTGCCGTCTTGAAACGTTCAAGTCACTTGCTCTTCTTCGCACATCGCACAAAAGCACATCGCAGTACGTTCAGAAAATAATACGACTCATCCATAGTCTTCTGTAGCTGTGATATTTACAAGTTTCTTGGCGTTAACACAGGTTTGTTAACATTTTCAGAAAACAGGATGGTGAAATGCAAGAAATTTAACATTAGTTTTAGCTCTGTGACAATTGTTACGTTACATTTGTTAACGTCGATTTTAACATCTGTGGGTGAAATCGGGCACAAATGTTTTTAAAATACCTCATGTAATAACTCTTAAGACGTTTTCAACACACTCTTGTACAAAATACTTTCAAAATGCTAATTTCTATATCTACTTCAAACAAATAACCAGGAATGTATCATATTTAACTTTAACCAATCAGTGACATCCAAATATGATCTCCAAGTACGGTAAATCAAATTATAGAAGCTGGTTCCGCTTTACTTCTGTAAATACATTGGTTGCAATTTCAATGGAATTATAAAATGGAGTATATTTAAGTGTTACTTAGCTGTCTTGTGATTTCGTCTATATCAGTAAGTCTCATCTTCAGGGAGCAGACGTTATAAAGTACAACTTATTAATCACGATAGCAATTTGCATATGTAATAAGTTTTCTTATTATCCCTCGGTGAGGCGACTTACCTTCCTCAGGATGGAGAACTGACGGTCTCTCCAGCTTCCTTGTCACTGCTATGATGGAGACTTGACTATCCGCCGGCAGCTCCGTCGATGAGCGATGAACTGTGTAATCTCAGGCAGTGGTACGATGCCAGCAACGGAGTGGTGGATGGTGGCAAAAAAATTGATTTAAAACACTGCTTCACTTTTTGAGAATTTATTTTCTCACTGAATTATTTCACAGCCGATGTTTTAAGACATGATTTACAAACATCTTTCCTGATTTTACAGGCGAAGTGAACGCAACAGCGTGCCACTCATCATTTACGTATTTTCTTTTGCGACGCGTACTCGACGAGTCTTTTCACTTATCGCTAATCAGTAGATAAAATTACTTCTGTAACTTGCAGGAACCTAGAAGTCCTCTTGCAACTTAATAGTGCGTCTGTGTCCGAGACGACACGTCTGACTACATCGAAAGCACCAGAAGGAATCAGACCTTTCACAAGTGAAGATGAAATATAATTAAAATTTTACTGAACTCGGATTGGTTCATTCTACAATGTCTTGTTGCTAAGGGACCAAAACTTGAATTTGATTGGCTTGACGTCAAAGGTTGAATTTCTGGAAAGTTCTATAACATGGAATGATAATAAACCTAGGCAATCTGTTGTGTCACAAACAAAGCCATCTTTGTTTAACCTTTTCATTAATTTCAGAGGGCCATATTTGCATTACATCTCCATATATGGAAATTTTAACGAATTTCTTGAATGCTCTGAAAAATCAGCTTCAGCTTATCACGATAGCAATTTACACATGACGCTGATTGTAACAATTTTAGTCATTTGTAGCAATCAGCGTCTATCAGTAAGGCAGACCCGGTGTTGGCACATTGCACACTTCCATATTTACACTTTTATGTAATTTTACGTCCTCCAACGATAAGTCATATCGGGCGATGAATGGTGATACAGCACAATGTGGATGGCACGCAGTTCCCCGTTGACGAATAATATGGTAGCTCAGGGTAAAGCAATGAGGTTTCTCTTAGGGTGTACGTGGATATGTATGAGAGTAAGGATGGCTTTAATGACACTGGAATGCCCGTTTCAAACTAATTTAATGACTGCTTCTTTTATCATTACATTAAACTTGAAGTTGCCGACCAACGGTTACCAATATCACTGTTTAGTGTTACTGTATGTGAAGTGCTTATTACTCGATAACACTTAATTCGTTCCTCACGTATATATTGTCACCCGAACGTCGGGACTTCCTGTGGAGCCGGCCGGCGGAGGAGCCGGACGGGAGGCGTTCGGAAACGCCCACTCATTTGTCTTATAGCGGTAACGAGGGGTGGCTGGAAAAACATCACTGTGCCATCCCTTTCCCCTCCCCCTGCCGTCTCGAACCTTCGTGATGATTCACTGAACCGCGAGAATTCGAGAAAACAACGATATTCCTATAAACGGGCTGCAGTGCCGAGTGAGTTCAGTTCTTGGCGGAAGAGCTGGCCCTTCTTCACGTTCAGCTTCAAGTTGGTCGCCTGCAGTCTCTGATTCTAATACTCAGATTCTTCAGATGCACTTCAAAAGTTTTACCGACGATGATGATGTCGTCCAGGTATAGCAGGCAGGCGTCGTAAGTCAGTCCTCTCATCACTGACTCCATGAGGCGTTGGAAGGTAGCTGGTGCGTTGCAGAGGCCAAAGGGCATAACCGTGAACTGCCAGAGCCCTTGGCCTGTCGAGAATGCGGTCTTCTCCTTGTCTTATGGGTTTAGTGCTACCTGCCAGTAGCCCGACTTCAGGTCCAGGGTCGAGAACCACTGTGCACCAGCTAGCGTGTCCAGGGTGTCGTCAATCCTGGGTAAGGGGAAACAGTCCTTCCGGGTGAGAGCGTTCAGTTTCCTGTAGTCCACGTAGTAGTTCGCCGTTCTTCTTCGTCACCAAGACTACAGGGGAACACCAAGGGCTGTGCGACTCTTCAATCACTCCCCTGGATCGCATGTCCTCCAGCATGTCTTGTACGGCCCCTTGCTTCGCCAGCGGAACGCGTCTAGGTGGTTGCGAATGGGCCGGGCGTCTCCGGTGTAGATGCAAGGGGCGGTACAAGACATGCTGGAAGACATGCGATCCAGGGGAATGATTGAAGAGTCGGACAGCCCTTGGTGTTCCCCTGTAGCCTTGGTGACGATGAAGAACGGCGAACTACGCTTCTGCGTGGACTACAGGAAACTGAACGCTCTCACCCGGAAGGACTGTTTCCCCTTACCCAGGATTTACGACACCCTGGACACGCTACTTGGTGCACAGTGGTTCTCGACCCTGGACCTGAAGTCGGGCTACTGGCAGGTAGCACTAGACCCAAGAGACAAGGAGAAGACCGCATTCTCGACAGGCCAAAAGGCTCTGGCAGTTCACGGTTATGCCCTTTGGCCTCTGCAACACACCAGCTACCTTCCAACGCCTCATGGAGTCAGTGATGAGAGGACTGACTTACGACGCCTGCCTGCTATACCTGGACGACATCATCATCGTCGGTAAAACGTTTGAAGACCATCTAAAGAACCTAAGTAAAGTGCTACAGAGACTGCAGGCGACCAACTTGAAGCTGAACGCGAAGAAGTGCCAGCTCTTCCGACAAGCACTGAATTCACTCGGCACTGCAGCCCCTTTTATAGGAATATCACTGTTTTCTCGAAGTCTCGCGGTTCAGTGAATCATTACTGAAGGTTCGAGACGGCAAGGGGAGGGGAAAGAGATGGCACAGTGATGTTTTTCCAGCCACCCCTCGTTACCGCTATAAGACATTGGTGGGCGTTTCCGAAAGCCCCCCGTCCGGCTCCTCCGCCGGCCGGCTCAACAGGAAGTCCCGACGTTCGGGTGAAAATATGAACCGACAAATATCTTCTCTCATCGCTTCCGGTCTGCCCTCGACCAAGACAGAAGAAGAGGACTGCCCTAATCGGCTTCACGCCGAGGACTGACTGTCCACACAGCTGCGCGTGGGTGTGTAACTTTCACTTTCTCGGAGCCCTTTATACACACAAAGATTCCCTTTGTGACTATTTTGTCCATTATGAATATTAGGGGTCCGAAGAATACCTATTCAAACGGAGTCAAGTACTACCCTTTAGAACTCTGGTAAGGACACTGTTTCTTACGTTTCTTTTGTTAAAACCATTCAACTCAACTGCACCTGCACGCGTTCCACACAAATATACATTCCTTTGAATCCATTACGATTCTTTATACATCGCATTCCTTAATTTCGGTATCAATGAAATGGGTGAAATGATGCTCAAATGAGCCCAGGGTCCATAGAGCTTACAATTACCCGACATACGTCTTTCAGGATAAGGGAAAACCCTGGTAAAACCTTATCCAGGTAAGTCACCCTGACCAAGATTCCAACTTGGGACCTCTTGAACGTGAAGCAGGGACGCTGCCATCTACGCCACCGAGGCGGGCGTTTACACCTTAAATTGAATATGGGCTACGTATGTCGTGAGGAAGACGGCTACAATTTGAACCCCGGTACCTTGAGTGAAGAGCCTGCAAGATTTGATGGGATACAGTGTGCAACAATTCCCAGTACATATTTACAATTATTGAAAATATGTGAGAAAACAGGAAGCAAAAGCAAACACGTGGAGCTGGCTTTTATGTAACTTAAAAGAAGCACAAGGTTATCTGGTTTAATCTCAGAATATAATGAGTTTCTTTTAAATATTACTTTTCTTTCCTTACACTTGTATTTTGCTGTAACAGGAAAACGATAATTTTGTATATTTCTATCAATGTATTTTCCTTAAAAAAAAAAAAAAAAAAAAAAAGATGTTTTCTTGGCCTAGTAACGAGAGAAGTGTCCTTCTTTTATAGTATAAAAGTCTAGTTATATTTTCCTATTTTATCATTTTTATTTAGCGAAAACAAGTAAGTGTTTTCATAATTTATAATTTGTTTTATACATTCCAACGTTATGAAAATACGATAGTTTGACACTCTTATTTATGTTGCGAAGTCAGATTTCATCTATTGCGCTTATTTAAACATGGTTCGTCTATGTAATGTTCCTAAACATTCACAGCCGATGTTATCAAATAAATAAAGCACTTTTACTGATTCCGCATGCCATGGTTCAAGGTTAAAAGCATGTGAATTTAAGATTTTGTTCCCGATTATAATGGACACGGGCTCCACAGAGTAGCCTTCTGAAGACGTTGAGTCCAGAGGTTCTACTCCCACTGGTCTTGGAATCGTAGGACCAAGAACCAGGCCTCTTCCAACCAGGGAGTATCCGAGCTATCCCAAAGGTCGCCCGGCGTCCTCCGTGGGGCTTTTCATAGGGCAAGAACTGGGTTACTAACAAGCCCCCCCTTCTGGTCCAAGGACACAAGACGGGATGGAAGTGTATACGCCACTTACGCGCGCCAACTCCAAAATGGGAAGACTACCGATATGACCTCGTTGGGGCCGCCTGGCCATCTAGCACGCCTTCTAGAGTCTGTTTAGTTAACTGGTGTGCACGTCGGCCGCTGCCTTTGACGAACCCTTATAATCGTTTTACAACACCGACCCTCCTTCTTCCAGATCTTTCTGCAAGGTTGCCACCTTTCTCGATACGTCATGGGTTTCGTCTAAATAAATTATCTCCATTACTGCAAAACTTCCTATATCGCCAAGCTACAATGCCACTGGATTCCATAATAACCCTTATCTCATTCAAAGTGCGGTATTTGAAATCCACTTCCTTTAGGAGACCGCGCAAAGTGCAGTGCACATAACGAAAATATTTCTTGCAAATTCGTCTAAGGTTGGCGCTCTCCCTTTTCTATAGAATCTATAAATTTCTCGGCGAATTAAATCGCATGTAAAATTATCTACTCTAGAGAAACGTTTCCTTTTGTTTTCACACTTGATCGGCGTCTTTGGTATTCCTTTCGTCACAATATTTCTTACTGTATTTCTGTGAATACCCAGAATTTATCATCAGGTTCATTTCACGACCACTTGCCAATATTATTTGTCAGCACATATTTATATGTGTTCAAAACAAGCGCTTGACTTTGCTTAGAAACAGTTTCCGTTATAACTGGAAGCTTTTCCAGTAATATAACTCGGCCCAGTTATTCACATTATTGTCATCACTTTATGTTCAATTGACTGAAAGTAACCTACTACTTGATTTGCATTTATCACTGCAGTTCCCTCCCACGGTCTCCAAATCGTGACACACGACGAATTTCTACAAGTAATGAAACAGATCATCTGGTAGTTGGAGCTTTGGCAACTGAGACTCCACGTGGAGTAGACATTCGACTGTCACTTCGAGAAAATCAGGATTACTATTGGTCCTCAACGACAGCGTTCCATTTCTGAAGTTATGACGGTCATTTGTGGGCGATAGAGTAGTTTCCTTTGAGCTTTCCTTTACTAGCTCTGCAGGCTAGTACCTGGGAATATTAATGGCTTCCCTCAACTCCGTCGGAGACGTACCCGATCACCCACGGGTATCGGGAACCACTGCCCCCTCGAGACAAACCCGATCGGAACAACTACCAAAGGGAGGGGCCCGAATAGGCGTTCGCAACAGTGTGGACGAAACGTTACATTTACACACGTATGCTAACCTGAACGACACATTTTCATAAACTATTTGGCAACTTGGATAATTTTCCCAGCACTGGAAGCTAATACAGGGTCTATAGTATGTTTATAAATATTGATTATTGTTCTCCGATTATTTCGTTCTCTTATGATGCACCTCTTGGTTTATTGCTACGTATATCACAAAACAGGAGTTCCCAAACTATAGTGCGTGAACCACTGCCTGTTGGTACGCAAGTGTCTAACAAAAAAAGAATTTTATTTTTTTACAAAGAAATATATGACAATTCCACTAAATCGTGACACAAGAGATTTTACATTAGCACAGAAAACCTTTGTGTGACTAATATTTATTCTTGGAAACTTGGAATTAAATTTTTAACACAATTGATCCCATAGTTCATATTTGAAGGTGGGTGTTTAGTTTCTCAAGCGATCTACCGTGAAAACATAACACTAAATTCCGGGACTGATTCACAAAAGATGTGAGTAAACAAATTCATTATGAAATAATATATCACAACACTATATTTTATTTTTAACCAGATACATTTCACAGAACATACATTGTTTAGAAATGGATTTAACATTTTCCCTCCCGAAATATGGTTTTAAAATACTACATTCAAGAAATAACTAAATAAATATGATGTATTGTTATAAACGCAGAGAAATGCATGCTTTAAGACTTGTACCAATGAATTACGTATTTACCACAGTAGATTTGTTTATTTGGTACATCTAAACTCTGTTTCATATAACCTTGCCCCAATGACATGTATTACTCCACGTGCAACTACCTTCCCCTTCATCCTAATTGTCTAATGCTTTCGCGCCATAGGCCATAGGCGGTGCCTTTCGTCACATTTAAAACTGCAGTAAACGTCTTAATAATTGCCAGGAAGATAGATAAAATCATAAAAATAAGAATATGAAGGCATGCAAAAATAATGAAGTTTATAATGAAACTGAGCAAGTTGAAACTGAATGAATGAGCAATGAAACTGAAACAAGTTTATAATGAAAGACCTTCGGCCTTTTACACTGGGAATTTTTAAAACCAGCACACATACCTTGCAAAATGCTTGTCTTTTGGTCTTAAAATCGTGTCACGCCATGCTTGTTTGTCCTTCATTCACCCAAGTCTCGTCAAGGTAGTATATTTTGCGATTTGTATCCCGGTACAGTCTGATTGTCCTTAAATAACGTCTTCGCCACACAGCAATATCGTCCCTGGAGTGGTAAGTTTTCCTGTTGTTTCAATTTCATGTCGCGATGTTCCTACGCATCTAACACATCTGTAACTTCAGGGCACAGCTCTTCGACTTCTCTCAGGGACAAAGACGGATTCTTCTCTGTGAGTGCAGTAAACACATGCACCACAATTCTTTTTTCGCCGCTTTGTGAAGGTTTCCCCTTGCGATGCTTCAGCAAAAAACTGGCGGTAGACTCTGCCATTATACATATAATAAGTACACGCGCACTAAATTATCCATAAAATAATTTAGTTCTCGCACTCGGCACAACACAGCTTCGAATGGCGATATATGACTAATCCAGTTCAAAACTCAGTGATAAAAGTCATATAAACAAATATGTCATCACTACCGCTAAATCACGTGCTATCGTGCCATGTGCTTGAGAGCAAAGGAACCTCCTCTTTACTTCGTTTATTAATTAACATGCATTTCAGATAAATCAACTCTGTTGCGTAATATATTTAATCAAAACAGTTACGAAAATATAAATTTGACAACTCTCTTCCAACATATAAAGATATATCACTATGTTAAATAACGAACTAATTTTTACCGTCCAACAGTCTATACTACAACAGCAGCCAATGAGAGGGGATTAGGTCTCGTGACCGTTACGATATACGGGGCAAGCTTATGTGAAACAAGGATTAATACCTTATGTTGAACATAACAGTAAGCAACTGGAGACGGTTGAACACGCGTTCATAGTACATTACGAAAATTTCATTATATGGGACAAAAAGTACACACTTACCTATCACTGTAAAATAATTGTATAGAAATTAAATCCACATTCGATACTTAAAGGCCACTTCTCGCAAATAATGCCCGTAATAATGTTTACACAAAACCTCTAATAAATAAATGTCATATATCTAACCTTTCCTTAAAACTCTCTCATTTTTCCCTTCGTTATACTCTGTTATTATTAATTATTCTTTTATGATTTGGGTATATACATGGTGCATTAAGAGAAGATTTGATTACCTCGTTTTATATGTATACCACTAAGCCGGATAGCCCAAGCGGTAGCAGCTGTGAATGGAACTCGATGATCCCATGTAGCTGTCATTCGGACTTTTTTCGATTTCTCTCAGTTGCCAGTTAAATACCGGATTGGATATTTTACATCATTACCCAAAAGTTTACCTGCACAACAAAAGAAATAGAAATGGTTTGGAAAAGCGATTATGTACCTAAGGTTTTCTATGCATAAGTTACATGAGCAGATGCTATAAAAATGAGTCTACACATCTCTGGGATAAACCAATGGCTACTCTTGCTATATGCTAAGATATTGTTAAAGAAAAAAACAGTATGAATTGCATAATCGACATACTTACAATTGAATAAATTTAGTTCAAAACTTATCCTTTGCACACGTAGTTGAAAGCGGTTTGCTTGTGGTCATTCCGAAACTGATAAAGACAGGGTTCTGATTAGTAAATCTATATCGATTAATTAATGAATGAATTAGGGATTAGAGATTACAGGTGCCTTTACCCGAAACATTGGTCACACGTTTTCTTTATCAGCAGCCCACTCCACTTCTCAAAGCTTTTACATGGAAGCGCGTTTACACACAGTTTATATCTTATCATTCAGTTAACATTGTGAGTGCATCCTATACAGTGATCGGTTTTCATATGTTTTGGATACCACAACGTTTTTCATCCATGTGGTTCAGGTCGGAGCTAAAGATGGTAAGGAATATCTGTAATATATTTAACGGGTCAATGAAACTGTCAATAATGATGATGCTGATGCTGATGATGGTGATGATGATGTCCCTCTCTAAAATCTACAAGTTCTAAAAGCCAAGAATTTAGTAAAAGAAGGCAATAATTCCATGCTGTGCCGAAGCCCACTGTTAGAGACTTTCAAATATTTAAGGTTTGAATAAAATCCTTGTCTAGAAACGTAGAAATTTCGCACCAGAGATGCATTTGCTTAAAATTATACGTAAATGAATGAAAATTAAACTTCTGTACTTTAAGTCAAGCCAGTTTTAAGCGTAAGTTTAACAGAAGCTCCAGTTGTTATCAAAATGGGTCACTAAAAGTATAAAATTGGACAAACAAGGTATAAGGCTAATTATAGATCTTGCAATTTTCCATGTTTATTTTTTGTGCAAGTTTAAAACCATTCCATACTTTTAAAATATCCCGCTTCTGGGAATTAATTAGTAAATAGTAAATTAATTAGTTGTGGCTTCTTATATTACTAACATATTAACATTCAGGTATATGCTAACAGTAGGTAATGAAAGTTGAAACAAAACATGAAGAGGCGTGTCCATTTTGTTACATTTAGCACTTTTTTCTGTGTGAATTTAACAATAGCTTCTTTTAAAATTACACTTATTTGATTATCAAAGGCAATGTTTTGTGATGATTACCACAAACTTACAATAGCATTAGTGTTTCTTTAATTCGTTGTTATGCAGCCGGAATCCGGTGATCATCAATCAGATTGGTCCTCTTGGACTACGCTATTCGAATGTTTTCCTTAAAGGATCTCGAACTTGTGCCACTTGTGACGGGTGCATCATGTTGAAAGCCCCATTTTTTGGTCGGATGTTGAGATAACTTACCCGTTTCCCATTTTCTGTTTGTCCGAACATACTGACCTAGTGATCTTGGTATAGCTAAAATTCAGGAATTAGATTAGAAGAAATGTGTTGTTGGTGTCAAATGCTAGGCTTTGGCAATGAAGCCATTAGCTCTCTTGCTCTCCAATATTTCTGTGTAGTGGGTCCGGCAGGTAGGGCTTCACAGGTTAGAAGATGTTCTTCAGTTATTTCCTCTTGTTTGTTGTCAAATGCTAGGCTTTGGCAATGAAGCCATTAGCTCCCTTGCTCTCCAATAATTCTGTGTAGTGGGTCCAGCAGGTAGAGCTTCACAGATTAAAAGATGTTCTTCAGTCATTACCTCTTCTTTGTTGTCAAATACTAGGCTTTGGCAATGAAGCCATTAGCTCTCGTGCTCTCCAATACTTCTGTGTAGTGGGTTCGGTAGGTAGGACTTCACAGGTTAGAGGATGTTCTTCAGTCATTTCCTCTTCTTTGTTGTGAAATGCTAGGCTTTGGCAATGAAGCCAGTAGCTCTCTTGCTCTCCAATATTTCTGTGTAGTGGGTCCGGCAGGTAGGACTTCACAGGTTAAAAGATTTTCTTCAGTCATTTCTTCTTCTTTGTTTTCAAATGCTAGGCTTTGGCAATGAAGCCATCAGCTCTCTTGCCCTTCAATATTTCTGTGTATTGGGTCCGGCAGGTAGGGCTTCACAGGTTAAAAGATGTTCTTCAGTCATTTCCTCTTCTTTGTTGTCAAATGCTAGGCTTTGGCAATGAAGCCATTAGCTCTCTTGCTCTCCAATATTTCTGTGTAGTGGGTCCGGCAGGTAGGACTTCACAGGTTAAAAGATTTTCTTCAGTCATTTCTTCTTCTTTGTTTTCAAATGCTAGGCTTTGGCAATGAAGCCATCAGCTCTCTTGCTCTCCAATATTTCTGTGTAGTGGATCTGGCACGTAGGGCTTCACAGGTTAAAAGATGTTCTTCAGTCATTTCCTCTTCTTTGTTGTCAAATGGTAGGCTTTGGCAATGAAGCCATCAGCTGTATTGCTCTCCAATATTTCTGTGTAGTGGGTGCGGCACGTAGGGCTTCACAGGTTAAAAGATGTTCTTCAGTCATTTCCTCTTCTTTGTTGTCAAATGCTAGGCTTTGGCAATGAAGCCTTTAGCTCTCTTGCTCTCCAATATTTCTGTGTAGTGGGTCCGGCAGGTAGGACTTGACAGGTTAAAAGAGGTTCTTCAGTCATTTCCTCTTCTTTGTTGTCAAATGCTAGGCTTTGGAAATGAAGCCATTAGCTCTCTTGCTCTCCAATATTTCTGTGTAGTGGGTCCGGCAGGTAGGGCTTCACAGGTTTGAAGATGTTCTTCAGTCATTTCCTCTTCTTTGTTTTCAAATGCTGGGCTTTGGCAATGAAGCCATTAGTTCTCTTGCTCTCCAAAATTTCTATGCAGTGGGTCCGGCAGGTAGGACTTCTCAGGTTAAAAGATGTCCTTCAGTCAGTTCCTCTTCTTTGTTGTCAAATGCTAGGCTTTGGCAATGAAGCCATTAGCATGCTTGCTCTCCAATATTTCTGTCTAGTGGGTCCGGCAGGTAGGACTTCACAGGTTAAAATATGTTCTTCAGTCATTTCCTCTTCTTTGTTGTCAAATGTTAGGCTTTGCCAATGAAGCCATTAGCTCCCTTGCTCTCCAATATTTCTGTGTAGTGGATCCGGCAGGTAGGGCTTCACAGTTAAGATGTTCTTCAGTCATTTCCTCTTCTTTGTTGTTAAATGCTAGGCTTTGGCAATGAAGCCATTAGCTCTCTCGCTCTCCAATATTTCTGTGTGGTGGGTCCTGCAGGTGGGGCTTCACAGGTTAGAAGATGTTCTTCAGTCATTATCTCTTCTTTGTTGTCAAATGCTAGGTTTTGGCAATGAAGCCATTAGCTCTCTTCCTCTCCAATATTTCTGTGTAGTAGGTCCGGCAGGTAGGGCTTCACATATTAAAAGATGTTCTTCAGTCATTTCCTCTTCTTTGTTGTCAAATGCTAGGCTTTGGCAATGAAGCCATTAGCTCTCTTGCTCTCCAATATTTCTGTGTAGTGGGTCCGGCAGGTAGGGCTTCACATATTAAAAGATGTTCTTCAGTCATTTCCTCTTCTTTGTTGTCAAATGCTAGGCTTTGGAAATGAAGCCATTAGCTCCCTTGCTCTGCAATAATTCTGTGTAGTGGGTTCAGCAGGTAGGGCTTCACAGGTTAAAAGATGCTCTTCAGTCATTTCCTCTTCTTTGTTGTCAAATGCTAGGCTTAGGCAATGAAGTCATTAGCTCTCTTGCTCTCCAATATTTCTGTGTATTGGGTCCGGCAGGTAGGGCTTCACAGGTTAAAAGATGTTCTTCAGTCATTTGCCATTCTTTGTTGTCAAATGCTAGGCTTTGGCAATGAAACCATTAGCTCCCTTGCTCTCCAATATTTCTGTGTAGTGGGTCCGGCAGGTAGGGCTTCATATTAAAAGATGTTCTTCAGTCATTTCCTCTTCTTTGTTGTCAAATGCTAGGCTTTGGAAATGAAGCTATTAGCTCTCTTGCTCTGCAATAATTCTGTGTAGTGGGTTCAGCAGGTAGGGCTTCACAGGTTAAAAGATGCTCTTCAGTCATTTCCTCTTCTTTGTTGTCAAATGCTAGGCTTTGGCAATGAAGCCATTAGCTCTCTTGCTCTCCAATATTTCTGTGTAGTGGGTCCGGCAGGTAGGGCTTCACAGGTTAAAAGATGTTCTTCAGTCATTTCCTCTTCTTTGTTGTTAAATGCTAGGCTTTGGCAATGAAGTCATTAGCTCTCTTGCTCTCCAATATTTCTATGTAGTGGATCCAGCAGGTAGGGCTTCACAGGTTAAAATATGTTCTTCAGTCATTTCCTCTCAATGTTTCTGTGTAGTGGATCCGGCAGGTAGGGCTTCACAGGTTAGAAGATGTTCTTTAGTCATTTCCTCTTCTTTGTTGCACAGAGGACAATTGGGACTTGTATAAATTCCTATTCTGTGTAATTGTTTGGCCAAATAATCATGTTCCGTAAGTAATCTAAAATTTGTTACCGCAGCTTTACGTGGGATTTCTGGAATAATTTCTGTATTTTTAATTAGAATGTTCCATTTTTTATCTTTGGCTTTGTTAGATATTGATTGGTTTTGTTTGTTTTTATATTTTTTATTAATCTTTTTATGGATGTAAAGGGTAAGTTTTTACATTTGTTCCGAATTAAATTTGCACCTTTTTTGGCAAGAAAGTCAGCTGATTCATTTCCAGCAATTCCACAATGTGCAGGTGTAATATAATTCTTTTCTGTAGTTTTTGAAGTTGTTGGATCCTTTTGTGACATTCTTTAATTTGGATTGACCTCATTTTATATGAACTTATTACACATGACGCTGCTTTAGAATCAGAAAGTATGACAGCATTTTTTAATTTTTCTATTCTGTATAGAAGGTGTTGGAGTGAAATATGAATAGCCGTTACTTCTGCATCAAAATTTGTTGTGTGGTATCCTGCTGGTTGATAGAATGACAACAGTGCACACTTAATTCCTGCTCCTGATTTGTCCAAGTTAGACCCATCTATGTAGATATGTAACCATTCTTCAGGTGGGTATCTATTATTCACAGTTTCTAATGCTAGTGCTTTTAGTACAGGTTTGGAAGCTTCAGATTTTGTAACTACTTGTTTTAAATCTAATTGAATATTAATTGGTTTAAAAGTCAGTGGGTTTTCCTTGATTAAAATGTTTTCTTTAGAATTATGACCATTCAGATCTGTTTTTAGTTCCGTAACTTTGTTTTGGAAACTTGTTTGTGTTTTCATCTTGATTGGTTGTAGTGATCTTTTCTGCCATTTTGTTGTTTTTAACTGCAATAAAAAAGTATTGGGAGCCATGTTAGTTTCAATTGTAACTTAACCTTTTAACACGTAACGTCAAAAGTTGGTAATCCCAGAGAGTGAATGCAGCTAAGCGCCTGTTTAGCGCAGCAAATGTTTTCTGACAAACTTTTAGGTGATATAACTGCAATGAGATGACGCCATACTTTAATTAATTGCTCTTGTCATTGATGCCCAGTTACTATATTTCATGCTAAATAGAGAATTTAGGAACTGTTGGTCTGGATAGTTTACTGGTATAAAAGTCCTCGGCTCAAATTTGTCCCACACTGATGGTGTTTAAGCGTGGTTAAAAGCAACAAAGTTATGTCAGTAGATTGTCAGTGGGTTTAGTGGCATGTAAAAGAACTCTTGCGGGATGAAAGTACGGCGTCCTGGCGCTCTCACAGAGTCGTTAACAAACAAAATTTTTCAAAATTATAGTAAATAATGGTATTGTGGCTTTGTGGGTTCGTGAAAAGAAAAGTCCAATTTCACCACTCAAAAATGTTCTTTATTTCCACCGACTTACAGTTAAACACTTGCCAATTACACAGAATTACGTAATGCACACAATTACGATTCACCAGTTCGTCCGTTACAATTCCACTAGCACTCGCGATTACGTAAACTTCTCCGAAGCACGTACGCAGTCCGTCCCCTCACTGGGCGCTCCTCACAGCTGTTCGCCAAACACTGACTGACTGACTGACTGACTGACTGACTGACTCACTGAAGCCCTTTTTATAGGAATATCATGGTTTTCTAGAAGTCTCTGGTTTCAGTGAATTACCGCGAAAGTTCCAGAGGACAGTGGAAGGGGAAAGAGGCGGCCAGTGACAAGTCACACTCCCCTAATCAACCCTCAGTTAGTGACTGAGATAGATTAGTGGGTGTGGCCCACATGCCTCTGGTCCCTTCTCAGCTGTCGTTGGTCTGGCTTTCCGCTAATTGGGTGACACTATACTTCAGAACAAGTTATCAAGCTTCTTATTCGGCTCGTGTGTATGAAAATGCTGAGTGAACTTAATCAGAAACCTCAAATATTGTGATTTTGTGGGTTCGTAGAATTAAAAGTCCAATTTGCCGAAAATTCTAAATATTCTTTATTTGTTTAGAAGCACACTGCGTAGCAGCAGAATTACATCACATATAACAATCTACAACACCAAGGTCGATGACAATAACAAACAGTGTTCAGCTCTCGTTACAACATCAACAACACTTTACAGCTGTTTTCTGCTTACTCACAACACTTATTTTACAACTGTCCGCTGGCGTGTCACAATCGCTTATATATCTCATTCATAAATTCGAGAGGTTTCGAGTAAAAATAAGAAACCAACTTTTCTCTGTCAATCACGATATCACAGAACAGTGGCGGCTGGTGGGTTAAATTATTGGTGATGCACAAATGAAAAATAAAATACAGAGTAGTAATGACTCACCTATTTATACAGATTCTCTGCTCTACTCTCCTTAGACCTGGCGAATCTATGGATAACTTTTGCGTTGAAGTCGCTGATCTTCATAACAAAATCTCTCTCAATTTAAAGCATTGCTAATGCTGACAATCGGTCCTGTGACATTGTGTTCCTAAGGAAAGTTTTTATTCTTTTTAAAGTTGAGAAACAGCATTCTGCTTCAGCGGTAGACATTGGCATAGTTAACAGTACTCGGAGGAGTTTGACATATTCGCTGAATGTAGTACATAAATTGTTTTCCTTAATGAAGTCCATCAAGCACAAAGCGCCGGACATTCCACGAAATTCCTCTCGACTGTAAATTACAGTCAGTTCTCTACGAATTTTTGTTCCAATGATAAAAGGATAGAACCTTATTGTTTCTCTAATGGAATCCTCTGGAAATGTCTTAGAAATTTTCTTGATGAAACAAAGTCGAGGCTACCAGATGTCCCGTGAAGCTAAATCTGTCCTTTGCTTCTCTAAGAATGTCACATACTTCAAGAGCTTCTCTTCTTTTCACATCATGATCTTCTATTCTTCTCCTCTTAATTGCAGGTTCTTCGTGTTCTTCGATATCCACGCTATTTCTTACCTTTTGCACTTCCCTTTCAAATGCGTTTAGCTGGGCGATGGCAAACGTTGCATTGCAGTCTCGTTTCTGCAGCTGATTGTACAAAATGCCCACATGTGGCATGATCTTGTAGAAGAAAGACAGCCAGAATACAAAATTATAATCTTTCAAAGTGGCCATAAACCCAGAAGCCTGAACAAGTGTGGCGTTGTTGTTTAACAGAGCTCTCTGCTGAGTAACCTCCATGCATTTAATTAAATTCTCCCTGAGTTCGAAAAGCAGAGCACACAGAAGCTAAGTCTGAAGGTCACGCTAGAGCCGTTGCTAAGAGTAGGAGGAGCTAGATTTATAAACCTCCATTTAAGCAATGCATAAGAAGCCCCTCCCATCTCTTCACCTTCCCGCAACCCCCTCAGAGAGCCGACATTTGGACGAAATCTTAGGTTAACTCTTCGCTACAAACCTGCGGCTCCTACAGCTAATCACTGTTTATTTCGACTTCTGCGGTCATGGGCAGCTACAGACGATAAGCGTAATTGAAACATGTTTGTATATAAAACAATGCAAACAAGTACAGCTTTAATGTGCAAAATGCACCTGTTGTACATTCAGAATCAGTGGGTGTAGCGCAAACCTTCAACCTTATGGAGGAACCGCCCCTGCACTAGAACCTTCCAAACGTGAAATCCTATCTGTGCGGGCAAGTCCTTTATCTTAGCCATCTTTATTTGCCGGCTCTTTGTAAACGCTAGCCGTGCGATCGTTAACTGCTTATACAAGCTCTCTATTACCCTATAACACTATCCGCCATCTGTATTTGCGCCGAAACTTTAATGCCCGTTGCCGCGACAATATGCAAAGTAATTAAGGACTCAAAGGAAACTGCCACAAACTCACCTATACACACTGATGTATGATAGAATACGTAAAGGACCTATAGGCTCTGTTGAACAGAGACACTTCAAATCTAAGGACAGGTGAGAATAGATTTTTGCTTAGTGGAGCAATGTCTAGAGGTTTATTTAGGTTTTTGTTTCTCAAAAAGAGAAGAGCCGAATCTGTAAATACGAAATCATGGTAATGTTTTACGGAAGTCTGTCTTTGAACACTGTCCGCTTTATCAGCTGCATTTCTTGTCCAATTCTTCGCTTTAACCCTTTAAGATCTCTTGGCAGGTCCTTGTAAACCCTCCACTTCAAATATCCCCACAAGAAAAGGACTAAGGGGTTCAGATCAGAAGATCTTGGCGCCCATTCAATGATCATTTATTGCAGAAACCACATAAGTGCAATTTTTTCATAAATGAATGACTCGAAAACTTAAAGGAAGAAAAAATAGAATAAAAATGGATTATTTCAATAGCATGTTTTTGATTTGGTAAAAAAGTATTTGAAAGAGACTAGACTTATACAAAACAGTTTTCTTTAAGTTTTCCGAAAGCTGAAAAATGCGCACTTAGGTGGTTTATGAACTAAACGATGCAAGTATGGTAGAGGCACTAATGCAATGCCTAGAGCACTGGGATGTTTACCCAACAATACCAAGAAGTAGTTTTTTACTCTTTCTAAATGATATAATAACGTAAGACACATCGAAGTTGTTTACTCGTGATCTTCTCCACCTGAAATACCAGAATGTGTGTTTGGATATTGGAATGTGTGTCACGGAATTTTCGATTGAGATCTAAACTATCTTATGTTAGATCACAGCAATAAGATGATCAGTGAAGAAGTAACCTTGTACAAGAATACATCACATGGACGTGATACACATTAAAAGACAGTGACGACCTTGGCATTCGATCCATGACTCATTTACAGACAAACGTGTGGTAATTCCTATACCATCAAGATCAGTCTTGGAGTTCACTTAAGCTCCAATAAATTGTACTCTGACTCACAGCCACATACTCAAATATTGGCCTCATGTCAAACTGTTGTACGTTTGAGGCAATGGTATTCAACTGTTTAATCTTTAACAAACTGTTTTCTTTCATTTTAAACAATTTTAGAGCCAAATTTGTGCAAATTATTATATTGAAATAAAAAAGTGGTTGAATTCAATAAATTTACACAAGGACTTAATAGTTGATTTTGTTAAAGATATTGATTTTTGTTTAGATCAAATATTTTTCACTTTTAATGGTGAATTTTTTCAACAGGCTTCTGGCTTAGCAATGGGTAGTCCTCTTTCACCTTTTCTTGCTGACCTTTTTATGAGTTTTTTTTCGAAATTCAAGTCACTGAAGCTTTTCCTTTGACTTTTAAAACATGGTATAGATATGTAGATGATATTTTTGCTATTGTTCCTGAGAAACAAATTAATGGTGCTTTTAAATTACTAAATTTACAAGATAAAGCTATATAATTCACATTAGAAACCGAAATTAATGGATTCCTTCCTTTTGTAGATTTGAAAATAATAATAAATAATAACAAATTAGATTTTGGTATTTATAGGAAATCTACTCATATTGATAGTTACTTAAAAATAAAAGTTTTAACCCTTTTCCACATAAATTTGCTGTTTTTAATAGTTTGATTTATAGATTAATAAATATACCCCTGAATAAAGAAGAATTTAATAAAGAATATAAGCATATTATTAACACTGCTTTAATTAACGGTTTTCATCAAGATTTTTATACATAATAAGATTGAAAAATTTAAATATAAAAAACTATTAATGATATTGTCACCCGAACGTCGGAACTCCCTATAGAACCGGCCGGCAGTAGGGCCAGGCGGGAGGCATTGAGACAACGCCTACCCATTTGTCACGTGTCACTAACTGAAGGGATGATTAGGAGAGCGGCGCGAGCCCTGGACCGTCTCTTTCCCCTCTCACCAGACGTCTCGAAACCTCGGGATAATTGTGCGCGCCGCGAACCTTCCAGAAACGGCAATCTTCCCTATATAAGGCCTGCAGTTGGCGAGTCAGTTCAGTTCTTGGCGAGCAGCCGTGAGGAGCGCCCAGTGAGGGAACGTACCGGAAGACTGTGTACGTGCATCGGAGTTGTGCGTAAGTGGACCTGTGACAGACGAACTGGTGAATTGTAATTGTGTGCGCTACGTAATTCTATGTAATTGGCAAGTGTTCCAACTATAATTCGGTGGAAATAAAGAACATTTTGAGTTTGTGCAATTGGACTTTTAATTTTCACGAACCCACAAAGTTACAATATTTCTACTCTTAAAAAATAAAAGATTATTATAAATTAAAAAAGAATTACTTACCATCCTTGGGTTAGTAAACATTTTCAAATTTTTTTTTAAAGAATTGGTATAACTTTGGTACTTCAAAATAAATATAGTATTAAAAATTTATTACAATTTTCTAAAAAAGATAAAATTCCTAATAATAAAAATCTGGTATTTATCAATTTGTTTAGATTGTGATCAGTTTTATATTGGAAAGACGAAACGTAGTCTGGAAACCAGAAAGAAAGAACATTTTCGTAACATTAAATATAAACAAATTGATAAATCGGCCGTACCGGATCATTTTTGGCCATTTAGCCATGAAATAAATCCCGAAGTTAAATTATAAAAGTAATTAAATGTTCCCATAGATTTAATAGTGTGGGAAAAATATTTATTTTGAAAAATAAAAATCGCGTACTGAATTTTAACACACCGGCAATTGATTCTGTTTTTAGGTTTGTTTCGTCTTCAGATTTTGGTAATACGGAAAAACATAGTCTCCTTGACGACGAAGTGGGTTAACTGACGATGGGAGCAAATGTTCGTGAAATCGATTTGTTTTAAAAAGAAGAAAGAAGTATTAAATTCTTAAGATAAGTGGACATTAATTAGTAAATATTTTTATTTGTATAATAAATTATTATGTGTTATATTGGGAGACTAAAAAGTATAGAACAATGCCTATAGTCCTGTTGTTGCAAGTCTATGAGGTGACATTTTTTTTAGAAAAGCTATCAAGATATCAACATGCCCCCACATTATTATGATTACAAATAAAGGGTGTGACCTTTTCTGTGTTAAATGGCAACATTTCTTTCTTCTGTACTCTTCCAATTCTCAAATCTTAGAACGTAGAAATACCCTTTCAAGCCGCATGTGTACAGCATGTGTACTGAACAAAGAAAAACGTACCATTACTTCAATTTGAGCAGGTCTTGAATTAAACAATTGAGTACGTTTTGAATTAAACAAACAGTAGGCTGTGGAAACGTTGAGTCAGACTGAAAAATTCAATGCCATAGCCGGGATTTGAACCACGGATCTTCTGGTTTCCGTCCAGCCGCACTACCATTGTGCTACTATGGCCAACGTGCCGATATGACATTAAATTCTCCAACTGACTCGTGTGAAAGAATAATTAATTTCCATTAATTAACCTAATAGTGGTTAACTATAAAGCCCGGGCCTTAAAGTACTTACATGTAGTAAGTCGCCATTAAGGTAGTAGTCTCATGTGTTTATGAGAACTCCTAAGTGGTTTACCGGGAAAATACGGTACATTAACATTAACATTCTTGGTACCCAACGTGACCTAACTTTTGAGGGAGGTAATGCGACACAATTCACCTGTTGTTACCGCGCGATCACATCGACTCACTGAATGTTGCATGGAGTCACTGCAGTCACTGGCTTGCCGCTTCGCTTTTCATCTGCCAATGGTGTTTGCCCTTCAGCTTCGTTGGCGTTTCACCTTCCGCAGTCAATTCCATCACAGAACGCTGTCTAATACGAATGTCGATGTCAGTCATTTTGCAAGAGGATGCAGTGCTGCCATCTGTTTACTTAGGAAGTTACTACTGCAGGGGATTGGAGAAGAAGGTTTGAGGAATTGCGCCAAATTGAAAGTTTTCACATAACTTACTGATTTAAGGAAAAAAAAAAACAATAGGAGGCATTACTTTTTGACCCACGCTCGTAGTTTATGGACTTAGTTCATCAGAAACAATAGGGCTATTCAATATTAAAGAATAATTTATATCGGTTTACTGGTTTTTGAGATAAACCTACATAGATACACATATAAATCCACATGATATTTCTTTGTCCTTAATTTAAGAGCATCGGCTCAAAAAGGAAGTGCTTGATGCCTAGCATTTGTAATCGTAGGTGCAGTGCCAAGTTCTGCTGTGAAGTCAGGAAACAGGTGAGAACGGTCTCTCGTAAGCAATTTCAACAGCGACAGTTGCTGAAAGCAACAGGTGCACGCATAGATCTGTATACGAATACAAACAGTAACTGATGGCACAGATGCATTCTGCAAGAACTAGTTCAATACGAGTTGACAGTAAGATACGTATGCCATTTACAGGTATTAAAGTGAGATTTCATTACTTTTTACTTTCTCTAATAGAAGTATTGTATTTCACCCAAAAATTCCATACTGAGATTTCACCGGAAATATATGTTTTAACCAGTGGCGGCTGGTGGGTTAAATTATTGGTGGTGCACAAATGAAAAATAATGACGCACCTATTTATACAGATTCTCTGCTGTACTCTCCTTAGACCTGGCGAATCTATCGATAACTTTTGCGTTGAAGTCGCTGATCTTCATAACAAAATCTCTCTCAATTGAAAGCATTGCTAATGCTGACATTGTGTTCCTAAGGAAAGTGTTTATTCTTTTTAAAGTTGAGAAACAGCATTCTGCTACAGCGGTAGACATTGGCATAGTTAACAGTACTCGCAGGAGTTTGACATATTCGCTGAATGTAGCACATAAATTGTTTTCCTTAATGAAGTCCATCAAGGTCAAAGCGCCGGACATTCCACGAAATTCCTCTCGACTGTAAATTACAGTCAGTTCTCTACGAATTTTTGTTCCAATGATAAAAGGACAGAACCTTGTTTCTCTAAGGGAATCCTCTGGAAATGTCTTAGAAATTTTCTTGATGAAACAAAGTTGAGGCTACCAGATGCCCCGTGAAGCTAAATCTGTCCTTTGCTTCTCTAAGAATGTCACATGCTTCAAGAGCTTCTCTTCTTTTCACATCAAGATCTTCTATTCTTCTCCTCTTAATTGCAGTTTCTTCGTGTTCCTCGATATCCACGCTATTTCTTACCTTTTGCACTTCCCTTTCAAATGCGTTTAGCTGGGCGATGGCAAATGCTGCATTGCAGTCTCGTTTCTGCAGCTGATTGTACAAAATGTCCACATGGGGCATGATCTTGTAGAAGAAAGACAGCCAGAATACAAAATTATCATCTTTCAAAGTGGCCATAAACCCAGAAGCCTGAACAAGTGTGGCGTTGTTGTTTAACAGAGCTCTCTTCTGAATAACCTCCATGCATTTAATTAAATTCTCCCTGTGTTCGTAAAGCAGAGCACACAGAAGCTAAACCTGAAGGTCACGCTATAGCCGTTGCTAAGAGTAGGAGGAGCTAGGTTTATAAACCTCCATTTAAGCAATGTATAAGAAGCCACTACCATCTCTTCACCTTCCCGCAACCCCCTCAGAGAGCCAACATTTGTGCGAAATCTTAGGTTAACTCTTCGCTGCAAACGTGCGGCTCCTACAGCTAATCTCTGTTTATTTCGACTTCTGCGGTCATGGGCAGCTACAGACGATAAGCGTAATTGAAACATGTTTGTATATAAAACAATGTAAACAAGTACAGCTTTAATGTGCAAAATGCACCTGTTGTATATTCAGAATCAGTGGGTGTAGCGCAAACCTGCAACCTTATGGAGGAACCGCCCCTGGTTTTAACACCTCTTCAACTCCCCCCCCCCCCCCCACACACACACACACAAACAACATCTTTATAAAAAGGTGTTTGTGTGTATGTGGCATAAGTCGAAAACAAAAGGTACATATGTTTTATACCAACTTTTGGTATTTAAGCTAAACATCTTTCAAGAATGCAGCAGAGTTTGTAGAAACTCTCCCTACCGTAGACTACTCTTTTCCTGGAACATTTTTCAAAATTTTTATTTTCTCTAAAATTGCTCTAAAGATGTTTATTCAGATGTCTTCCATGTTTAAGATATTTTCATTACAAATATATTTGCCCGCCTCGGTGGTTTAGTTGGTAGAATGTCTGCCTCACGTTCAAGAGGTCCCGAGTTCGAATCTCGGTAAGGGTGAGTTACCTGGGTAAGGGTTCTTCCGGGGTTTTCCCTTATCCTTAAAGATTAATGTCGGGTAACTCTAAGCTCCATGGACCCTGGACTCATTTGAGCATCATTTCACCCAATTCATTCACCGTCCGATATGACTTAACGTTGGAGGACGTGAATTACAGCAACAAAAATTACAAATATATAAAATTTTCTGGAAATTTTCTCAGAAATTCTTTTCATTCTGCATGACTTTTGCATAACTGATAAACCAGGGATAAACAAAATCTTATACTAACAATGTAGACATTTTTAAGACAAGTAATTGTATCAACTCATTTTATTCTGGAGTAAATTATGTTGTTAGTTTGAATTTTCCAATTCTTAGGCGTTTCTGAAATATTTAATCGTCATTTTATGTTTCATCTCATGGCCAAGCAAAGGAAATGGAGTATCAAGCCATCAGATAACGAACACCTCTTAATTGATTAAACTATCGTTTAAGTCTAACGTATTTTCCTATTTTTTCTGTGTCGACAAGGTCATATGTAATAACTAGGGATTTATAGGCAATAAAATTGTGTGAAATAGGCAGGCAAAAAGGCACTAAAAGTGGGCAAAATAGGCACTTAAATAGGCACTAAAAATTTGGTAAGTAAACACTTGGAAATGCACAATTTTAGTAAAATGGCTCCTAAAATGCACTATAACAAAATGACAATTATCGCAAGATATGCTGCAACAAATTCATTAAACACATACTATTTTGCGGTTCTCTAGGCTAAATAGTTCTAAATTTATCCCAAATTTCATAAATGCCTCTACAGTAAGTTAAAATAACAGACTTTGCCGTATAATTAAAACACATATAAATCTACTTCACTAAGTAAGAACCATATATGCAGAAAGGTGTGGAGTAATTAACAGTGTCAAAAAACAAAAGCATGGGTTGGGGGTGAGCTTAAGGTGAAAACTGAAATATCTGAAGCATTTGTTAAATTTGTTTCAAATTTATACCATTTATTTTTGTGATCGATCAAGAATGGAGTAATACAAGTCTTAGCTTTCTGGTTGCACTAGTTTCTGAGGAATTAAGAGTTTATGTCTAAATTACAGGCGATTTTCAAAATGTCACACATATTGTATGCAATTTTAAAAATTAATGCTTGGGGTATAAGTTTCTGCACCCATTTTAACCTATGTGAAATGTTTGTCTTCGCCATGTCAACGAAGGGAAAAAATAATCATACTTTCTGTCGCGAAGCCGTTATCTAGGATACCGCGGCTAGTGTACACAAAGAGCCGGAAAATAAAGATAGCTGAGATAAAGGATTTGCCGGCATAGATTAAGTTACACTTCTGGAAAGTTCTTTTATTGTTCTGGAACATTCTTGAATTTATCAGTAAGGTATTTAAGAAGGTGACGTCTCGCAAGAGTCAGTCGTAAGCAGAAAAAAGCTGTAGAGTGTTGTTGTAACGAGAACAGATGTTGTAAACAGGTGTTTGTTATTGTCATCGACCTTGGTGTTGTAGATTGTGACATGTGATGTAATTCTGCAGCTACGAAGAGTGTTTCTACGCAAATAAAAACATTTGGAATTTCGGGAAAATGGACTTTTAATTCTACGAACTCACAAAGTCACACTATTTAAAAACAAAAAAGTTGTTTTTCTAAGCATTTTCAGTAAGAATTAAGTATTATAATGCTTTTCAATACAAATAACAGAAACACAACAAATTTAAATGGATACACTAAATATGCAATTGCCCTTAGAGGCCTGTTTAGAATTTCATACAGATTAATAGAAAACTGCATTCTGTGGAATATTTTGAAGTTAGGAATATGTAGAAAATATGGAATCTGAGTAATCTGAGGTTAAAATTACGTAATAGCAGCTACAATACAGGTGTAGGGTTATCTAAATAGTCATGTGACGTTTTGTGTAATGCCGCTAGAAAAAAATTATATTATTGAAGTATGTCTATATTAATTATGAGACAGTAAACTTAATTTGGTATTGTAAGTTTTGTACCAATTTGCACAGACGTGTCTCCTTAATAAACCATTTTTTGTATATCCGATGAGCAGCAGTAAGGAATTCCTCTTCCCAGAAAACAAATGCCAAACCTGTTGTCACAAATTACAAGCAGAAGAAATTGGCTAAAAGGCAGTTTTATGCACTAATAAGCAGAATAGGCACAAACGCATAAAATAGACATTTATAGGCACTACAAAACTGATAAATTAGCCTAATAATTGTAGGAAACGTGCTTATAACTTAAAAGCTACGTTTCTGAACAAAGGAATAAAATAGGCAAATAGGTTAAAATCCGCCCCCTGGTAATAAAATAGTTTCTGTAAGCTTATGGATTAGACTGATTTGCGTTCAGTAGGTTCACTTGTAGCCAGAAAATGCTGTGAACATTGAACATGTCCAGAGGTATAAAGTTTAATAGCATATATATGTACAAAAGTTAACATAAGACACATATTATAGTATACAGACAATATGAACAACATTATGGAAAACAAAGCAGGGATAATTATATATGATACAAAATCAAACACTTTTTAATTCAGCTTTCACTTGTCTTATGCCAGTACGTCTCAACCTTTTTGCAATGGATACCATTCTTGTTATTTATTAAATACATATACATTAAAATAAACTTTCAACATGCATCAAAGATTTATTGGTAATGATTTGTCATTGGAACAGTTAGATACTACTTACAGAGCTACAGAAGCATTGTCAGGATAATTTGTCATTCAGATAATCTTGTACAGAATAAAAAGATTTTGAGCAAAGGTACTCTCTAACAGCATTTTTAAAAGCACCGAAATTATCAACTTTTTCTTTAAGAACATTAGGAAGTGCGCCAAATATTTTGATAGTTTCATAATACACACCTTTCTGGAAGCAAGAAAGTTTAGCACTGGGATAATGGATATTATACTTTTGTCTAGTGTTTATTCTGTGAATTACATTATTTGTTGTAAATAAGGCACGATGGCATACAAAAAATTTTATGGTCGAGAATATATACATGCAAGGAAGCGTTAATATCTTCAATCTTCTAAAAAGATCTTTACAGGAGCATCTGTTGTGGGTGTCAGTAATGATTCTTATAACCTTCTTTTGCATAACAAATATTTTTTTACTTTCTACTGAGTTGCCCCAAAATATTATTCCGTATTCCATAATAGAGTTAAAGTATGCATAATATACTAATTTAAGTGTGTCAATAGAACTCACATCAACCAGCTCTCGGATAGCATAACAGGCAGAGCTGAGTTTAGGTAAGATATAATTTATGTGAGCTTTCCAATCTAAACACCTGTCCACTTGAAGGCCCAGAAATTTTATGCTGTCAATTTCTTCTAATAACGTATCATTAATCCCGATTTCTATTTGAGTATGGACGTACGACAGCTTATGAATCTGACCACTTTTGTTTTGTCTAGATTCACAGAGTGTCATCGGCGAAAAGAACTGTACTTGCATTGTCCTTTATTTAAAGTGAGAGGTCATTTATATAGACCAGAAATAATAAAGCCCCTAACACGGAACCTTGGGGTACTCCACGAGTTACTACTTTTTATCTCCATTAGTTACTACTTTTTATCTCCATTAGCATTAACCAGGTAGAGAAGTAAACTTTTGAGTAAGTATTGGCTGAACAAATAGTAAACTGATTTTTTAATTTAATAATGTTTCGTTAACTATGGGTCAATGAGTACAAGCATAACTGATAGAATTTATAATGTTTCGTGTTTTCTTATGAATACATATACGTAATTGTAAAATATATTCCAGGCTTCTTCACGCATCTCAAACCAATTTAAGAAGAAGGTGGCAGTGCCAAGGCAATATCCGTGAGCATGTGTTAAGGATAGCATCCTGTCTTAAAGCCAGGAAAACGTTCTGCTTGAAAATTATGTCTGTTGTGATGTTTCACACTATAATGCGATGGCAGCAATAGAGAGGATTAAAATAGACAGCCGCACTAAAACGGAACCGCTCGGGTGACCCACTTCCAGAAGCTTCAGCTCATGTCTTCAGATTGAGGAAATGCATTCTCTCTGTTTTAACAGCAACATCTGCAATTGAGGACAAACTTCCTTGCTTCCTAATCCTTGTTTCACATAAGCTTGCTCCGTATATCTTAACGGTCACGTGACCTTATCACCTCTCATTGGCTGCTGTTGCAGTATAGACTGTTGTGCGGTAAAAATTAGTTCGTCATTTAACATGGTGATATATCTTTATATGTTGGAAGAGAATTGTCAAATTTATATTTTCGTAACTGTTTTAATGAAATAAATAACGCAACAGAATTGATTTATTTGAAATGCACGTTAATTTTCAAACGAAGTAAAGAGGAGGTTCCTTTGCTCTCAAGCACATGGCACGATATCACGTGATTTAGCGGCAGTGATGACATATTTGTTTATATGACTTTTATCACTGACCTTGTTTTGAACTGGATTAGTCATATATCACCATTCGAAGGTGTGTTGTGCCGAGTGCGAGAGCTAAATTATTTTATTGATCGTTTATTGCGCGTGTACTTATTATATGTATAATGGCAGAGTCTACCGCCAGTTTTTCGCTGAAGCATGTCAAGGGAAAACCTTTACAAAGCGGCGAAAAGAGAATTGTGCTGCGTGTGTTTAATGCAGTCACAGAGAAGAATCCGTCTTTGTCAGTGAGAGAAGTCGAACAGCTGTGCTCTGAACTTACAGGTGTGAGTGTTAGATGCGTAGGAACATCGCGAAATGCAATTGAGACAACAGGAAAGCTTACCACTCCAGGGGCGATATTGCTGTGTGGCGAAGACGTTATTTAAGGACAATCAGGTTGTACCAGGATACAAGTCGCAAAATATACTACCTTGAGGAGACTTGGGTGAATGAAGGACAGACGACAAGTATGGCGTGACACGACTTTTAAGACTGAAAGACAAGCATTTTTGTAAGGTATTTGTGCTAGTTTTAAAAAATTCCGGTGGAGAATGCTGAAGGCCTTTCATTATATACTTGTTTCAGTTTCATTGCTCATTCATTCAGTTTCAACTTGCTCAGTTTTATTATAAAGTTCATTATTTTTGCATGCCTTCATATTCTTATTTGTATTATTTTATCTATCTTCCTGGCAATTATTATGACGTTTACTGCAGGTTTAAATGTGACGGGAAGGCACCGCCTATGATCTATGGCGCGAAGGCATTAGTCAATTAGGATGAGGGGGAAGGTAGTTGCACGCGTAGTGATACATGTCAGCGGGGCAAGGTTATATGAAACAGAGATTAGTTGATGCTCTCAGATTGAAAAGCTTAAAGGAACGACAGAAAATCATTGTGTATTATTATAAACAAAGAGATAACTTATATGTATAAGGAAGTTCACAAACGGAAATGGATTGCTAGAAAAATTGTACAGATTAAGGTTTAATTATTTGTAATTGTAACTGTCCTTTGTTTTATGAGACTGATGCCCAAATATAGTTATTCGACATTTATCTTTTAGGATAAAGGAAAACCCGGAAATAACCTTATACACGTAACTCACCTAACCCAAATTGGAACTCGGGATCTGCTGAATGTGAGGCAGATACGCTACGAACAAAAAAGAGTTGGGCCAAGATTTTGCTTATAATACTGTCACCCAATTATCCGAAGGTACGCCAACTAGAGCTGGGTGGGCGACAGGAGGCATTAAGGCAATGCCTACCCATTTATCTCTGTAGCGCTTACGGAGGGGATGTTTAGAAGCACGAAGCTTCCGTCTCTTTCCCCTCCCCCTGACGTCTGGAACCATAGGGATGATTTTCCGAGCCGCGAAGCTTCCAGAAACAGCGATATTCCTATATAAGGCCTGCAAAGAACGAGTCAGTCCAGTCCAGAGAGAGGCGCAGTCCCCGAAGGCTCTGTACTATCTCTCACCTTATTCAACATCTTTATGGCAGATCTCCCTACAGAACCACGAGTCGTAATGGCACAATACTCTGACGACGTGCTTCTGTTCTGCAAAGACAGACACATACTCAGAGCCTTCAACCCCATACAGAGACACCTCCGTCTCACACAGCAGTGGTGTCGGCGTTGGCGGATGTCCGTAAATCCGGACAAAAGCCACGCCATACTTTTCACAAAGCACCACACCTCCGCAGACTGCCCCAACTTCAGCTTCCGAGGTCGAAGAATAGTGTGGACTAACTCTGTCCGATACCTTGGAGTAACATTGGATAGAGGCCTAACCTTTCGCCAACACATCAGAGACCTAGCGGCAAGGGTACAGGGAGCTATCGCTTCCCTTGCTGGGGTCGAGCTCGATGCCACTTGGCCTGAGGTTATACCTTTTCCGAGCGCTGGTAATTACCGTGATGCTATATGCCTGCGAGATGTGGGCATGGCCGCAGATAGCTGGTTGGCATGGCTTCAACGTGCACAGAATAAAGGGCTACGGTCTATCTATTCTGTGGGTCGCTATTTTCCTACCAGGCTGCTTCTCGAAGCCTCGGGACTTCCATATGTGGAGGACGAAGTTAGACGCCGGGGATCAAAATTCTACGCAACTTTACCAACTCATAGAAGTGCCCTTGTTAGATCACTGGGAGAATATGACCCCACTAGACGCTGTTCTAGACAACATCGGGTCCCCCGCATGACATGCGACACCCAAGATAACCCAGGAGCTAATCCTAACAGCAGCTAAAGCTGAGCTCCACATGATCTCCTAAGTTGTTTGGCAACAAAATTCTCCCCAACCCAAAACTAAATTAAAAACACCAGGGTGCAGGGAA
Organism: Mantis religiosa; assembly: GCA_030765055.1. Lineage (NCBI taxonomy): Eukaryota > Metazoa > Arthropoda > Insecta > Mantodea > Mantidae > Mantis > Mantis religiosa. Next base: position 38,996,714 of record CM060954.1, read on the forward strand.
TTGCATCCTGTCCTTTCATCCCGAAGGTACAATAATTGTAACCTCACAAAATTCTTCAATCTGAAAACCTACACCATATCCATCTTACAAAATCTCGTTTGAATACCTTACCTGCGGTAAAACCCTAAACGGGTGGGCACGCAGCAAAAACCTTCTGGCTATGTACAGCCAGCCATCACGTCATGGTCAGTTCAGTTCTTGGCGATCAGCCGTGAAGAGCATAGTGGGACTGGAAGACTACGTATGTGTATCAGAGGAGTTGTACGTAATTTCGAGTGTGGAGTGGACCTGTTGCAGACGAACTGGTGGATTTTAATTGTGTGCGCTACGTAATTCTGTGTAATCGGCAAGTGTTCCAACTGTAATTCGGTAGAAATAAGGAACATTTTGAGTTTGTGCAATTTGACTTTTATTTCTACGAACCCATAAAGTCACAATACGCATACAATTAATGAAGGACTATTCACCGTAACTAATTGCATGTTCAGAATTTGTAAGATAACGTACAATAAATTCATTATTGTAAGGTAATAGTGGTTAGCCTCCCGTCCGGCTGATGAAGGGAGCATTAGAAGCAACATTTGTGCATGATTTCTATTGAAGCTTCAGCCTTTGCAATTTTAACATATTTGAACGCACGTGAATATCTATTCATTGATTCTTTGAGCAACAAGAAAAACATTTACACTGATTAGACGTCTATTTTAAGTACAGAAATAATCGATGTTAAAATATTTAGTAGTTCTTTTGGTATTCCTCAGCGAGATTTAATAATAATTCAAAATATACGTTGTAATCTTCCAACATAAGTGATGCTTATCTCTATTAACTCATTGACAAGTTCATTCTTTCTTAAGTTGTAAGGTAACGACGTACGTTCATAATACACACATACATACACACACGATGGTAAAAACCATTCTAATGAATGAATACAGACTGCACCATCAAAATAATACATATTATGTATGTACTAGACAACAAGAAGTATGTGTGTCCGCCTTGGTAGCGTGGATGGAAGCGTTTCCTTCCGAGTTCGACGAGTTCGAATTTTGGTCAGGTTGAGTTATCTGGATAAGGTTTTTTCCGGAGTTTTCCTTTATCCCGAAAGACGAATGTCGGGTAATTCTAAGCTCCATGGACCCCGGACTCATATGAGCATCATTTTACCCATTCCATTCAACGTCCGATATGACTTTACGTTGGAGGACGTAAATTATAATCTTTTCCAAAGCATTGGTTTACTATAGTATTGTCACCCGAAAGTCGGGACTTCCTGTGGAGCCGGCCGTCGATGGGGCCGGACGGGAGGCGTTCGCCCACGCCCACCCATTTGTCTTATAGCGTTAACGAGGGGTAGCTGGAAAAACATCACTGTGCCATCTCTTTCCCCTCCCCCTGAGTTCTGGAACATACAGGATATTTCATCTAATCCGGAAGCTTCTAGATTGGCCAGTTGATCCTATATAAGCAACGCGTCGGGCTGGAGGAAAGTTGAGTTCTTGTCGAGCAGCCGTGAGGAGCGCCCCGTGAGGGAACGGACTGTGTACGTGCATCGGAGGAGTGTACGTAACTGCGTGCAGTGGACCTGTGACAGACGGACTGGTGAATTTTAATTGTGTGCATTACGTAATTCTGTGTAATCGGCAAGTTTTCCGATTGTAATTCGTTGGAAATAAAGAACATTTTTGAGTGGGGCAATTGGACTTTTAATTTCACGAACCCACAAAGTCACAGTATACTTAAACACATGGATTCCATTATAGAGTAAAAAATGGAATCCATGTAGTTAAGTATACCATAGTAAACCAATGCTTTGGAAAAAAGGATAGAATCGAAAAATTGGGCAACAAAAGTGTTTGGGGAAGGTTTTATTTTATTGTTTTAATTAATTTTGTTGTATATTATGTACTAAAGCATATAATATTACTAATGTAATGGGACATGGTGTTATTTGAAAATAAAGAGAAAACAAGAAAAAACTTGCGGTTAGGTATGGATCGATACAAATTTTTCTCGATACTCGATATCGCCATTTCTGCTTCTACTTTTAATACAAAATGAATGTTGGGAGAACTGTGTAATTCTAGTAAAATTATAGTGTTCTTATTTGATGGACATTAATCATTTCTCCACACTAGCCGTATATAGGCTAAGGTTTTGGATAGATAGTCAACATGAAAACTTCAATGCCATGGCCGGGATTTGAACCACGGATTCAAATGGAGAATTGAATGTCATGGCGGCAAGTTGGACATGGTAGCTCAATGTGTTAGAGCGACTGAACGGAAACCAGGAGATCCGTGGTTCAAATCCCGGCCATGGAATTGAATTTTTCATGTTGACTCTATCTACCATCAGTGTTCTTATTTATAAACTGTACATTAGACATTCAAAAGCAAAACAGTCCACTTTTAAATACTAATTCCACTCTTTCGGGGTCAAGTGTGCATCTTTTCTGACACATATGGGTCCTGCTGTGCTAAATAGTCTTTCAGAGTAACTGTTGCAGGTGGAATACACACATTTTTAGTGGCTAACTCTTTTGTTTGTTTGGAAATTCTGAATTTGTTTTACAGTAATTCAGTACACTACAAAGAAGAGTTGACATATCGTCGTTGAGATATGCAATGAATTTCTTGTTGGGAACTGGTAACTGGTACTGTATTTGACACACGATTGTTTTCTTGCATCATGTTTACTCACACTCCTGGCAATTCCCGGCAAAGTTCTACTTGTGGAAATAACAGTTTTTATTTTAAAATAAAATATAAATTGCAGAATCACCACCGAAATATCAAAAAAGTACCGAGAGGATTTTCTTAAGTATCGTTCGAAGTTGCTAGCATGCAAGTATGGTGACTATCGAGGTATAGCAAATTTCGTGAACGCATCTGTAGCTAAAGTATATTGTTTTAACTCCATTTTAATTACAGAGCAGTAAAATCAATGTGATAAGACCTTCCTCTTCTGTGCACAATGGAATGAGCATTTGTTTTCCTTTTTTCTTCACCGGGTTGCCCTACTTTATAGGCATTTCTTACTAGCCTGTGGAGGAGCAATCACATTTGGATTATGGATGTATTAGCTAGTGTCCGATAAAGTGGAAGGAAATTAAATTTAGTGGTGAAAGGAATAATAGAGTTTCGCAATATCCAATCCAGGATTCGCCTTCGACCAAGATAATGTATGAGAAACACATTGGGTCTGCCGGGGGTTTGAATCCGAGATCATTCGAATGCGAGTTGCACACGTTACCTCGATAAATACTGTAACCCATATGGCCTGCTACTCAAGATGTCCTATTAGCTATTTCTTGGTAACTATGTTGGTAATCTCCTAGATGGCTGCTCATTCACGTTTGGTAAGCTATTTCAATTATCTCTGTATTACACCCAGTGTGCAGTGACTAACAGCCATTTCACAGTTGACATTCGTTTGTTTGCCGCCACGCAGGTAAGCTTCTTGTGTTACTGATACATTAGACTATTTCTACAAACGTGTTACCGTATAATTACTTCATGTAACTCTCTTGTTTTAAATTATATAATAACTTTTATGAATGCGACAACCTTTGTGTACTTATATGTGTGAAATGAGTTGCTTGTAATGTGGATCCAACATGGCCTATTAGGTCATATTGACTATACATTTTAGGCATAGCAGGCCATATTGGGTATAGACTTTTTCTGATAACTGTTTTATTTATTTTCTGTGGTAATGATTTCAAATCACGATAAGATACGCGGTCGATGGAGCCTAGATTACCTAACAAAAACTATGGAAGCCATCAGTAAGACAAAAATGGACTTTCAAGCAGAAAAAGAATTTGCTATTCTACGAAGAACTTTCCGTAGGTATGTCAAATCTGGATGTAAAATCAAAGCAAAATTGGGCAAAAGTTTATTTTGTCTGAAGAACAAACTGGTGAACTCTGTGCACGTATAAGGAGGTTGGCAGAAGTGGGATATTCAATAACAACTAACATTTTAAGATTATGTGTCTACAGATACTGCAAGAAAAATAATATTTCTCATAAATTTTCTAAATGTCTGGCTCTACTCTTTCATAGTGTGACACACGGCCAGTGTAATAGAACAATTAATTTCCATTAATTCTTCCTAATAGTGGTCCGAACTATAAAGCCCGGGCCTTAAAGTACTTACAGCATAGTAAGTCGCCATTAAGGTAGTTGTCTCATGTGTTTATGAGAACTCCTAGCGGTTTACCGGGAGAAACACGAGTCAGTTGGAGAATTTAATGTCATGTTGGCACGTTGGCCATATTAGTTCAATGGGTTAGAGCGGTTGGACGGAGACCAGAAGATCCGGGGTTCAAATCCCGGCTATGGCATTGAATTTTTCAGTCTGGCTCTACTCTTTCATAGTGCGTCCTACACACGGCTAGTGTAAAAGAACAATTAATTTCCATTAATTGTACCTAATAGTGGTCCGAACTAAAAGCCCGGGCCTTAAAGTACTTACAGCATAGTAAGTCGCCATTAACGTAGTTGTCTCATGTGTTTATGAGAACTCCTAAGTGGTTTACCGGGAGAAACACGAGTCAGTTGGAGAATTTAATGTCATGTTGGCACGTTGGCCATAGTAGCTCAAATGGTTAGAGCGGCTGGACGGAAACCAGAAGATCCGTGGTTCAAATCCCGGCTATGGCATTGAATTTTTCAGTCTGGCTCTACTCTTTCATAGTGCGTAATACACACGGCTAGTGTGAAAGAATAATTAATTTCCAAATTTTCTAATGTTAAACAGATTGCAATCCGGAAGTGGGCAAGGAAGCTTTATCAGAAAATCCCAAACTCTTAATCCAGCTAGGACACAGAAGTTAAACAATGTAGTTGTTCAAGACTATTTTCAAAAGGTTAAAACTCTTGTTGAAGAAATTGGTATTTTTGGAAATCCTGAAGGACTTTTTAACATTGGATGAGAAAGGTTGCAGACTGAATTTATACAAAGAACCATGGGTACTCGCAAAACAGGATGCACGCAGAGTACACATAATTGGTAATGAACATAGAGAAAATGTAACTCTTGTCTCTTGTGCAATTGCAACAGGAGCAGCTATTCAAAAAATCCTTAAAATCTTTGTCACATAGAGAATCTCAGTATATTGAATGTAGTTCAACTGTAGTTCCTAAGTGGAGAACAGGGTCTTCTGAACCGCGCAAACCCTAGGCCTACAGAATCAGAAGTGTGTCTATCAGAGATTCCAGGATGGGGTATCAGCCCATAGCCGGAGGTGAAAGTTCAGTTTATATTATCTGGTGATAAACATAATACATACTCTAAATCACATTTCCTTAGTTTCATTAGTCTCCATTATTTTAAATGTGCTACTAACAGAAATTAAATAGGCCATATTTGGAATACAGTGCACTCAATATGCCCAAAACTTATCTTTTTGTATATTTGTTATTGTGGCTTGTGTAATAATTTTAGTTGTTCCACATCATAATATTACATGTCCAGTTTGATGAACTTTATATTGTAAGCAAACACAATAATTTATTGCCACTCATAAAAATGTAAAGAAATAATTATCCTTAGGTAGGCCATATGGGGTAGAGTTACCTTACGTTTTGTTCCATCAATCTTACCTTGATGCTCAGTCGTGTCTAATCGTGGGAGAGTTACGCAATTCCACTCATACAAGTGGGCGCATGTGTTTTATGGGTCATTGAACTTTGGAGGCACATGCACTTGCTCTTAATGGGAACTGTAAATATTTTTAAACAATCCGGAGATCGGCACGTGTTGTAGATAACGGACACTTCTTCGGTAAACCAAATCGCCAGTGTGTACTTTTGTCGCATTTTAAAAACTATAGTAGTACTACAGGTAAACTCTAATGCCCGATTTCACCATTAGATATTAAAATCGACGTTAACAAATGTAACGTAACAATTGTCACAGCGCTAACACTAATGTTAAATTTCTTGCACTTCACCAACCTGTTTGTTTTTCTTTCTGAAAATGTTAACAAACCTGTGTTAAGGCCATGAAACTTGTAAATATCACAGCTATAGAAGGCTATGGATGAGTCGTATTATTTTCTGAACGTACTGCGATGCGCTTTTGTTTTCATTTTCGTCTGCACAAGCTGAAAAATGGTGGATGAAAAAAATCATAAATAAAGCCGTGAGACAATTTCTCATCGATGGAGAAAGAATTGTTAATCGAAATGGTGACGAAGTGTAAGGATATCGTAGAAAATAAGAGGACGGATGTGGTGAATGTAAAAGAGAAACATGTCACGGGGAAAATATTGGAAACGAATTTAATTCAATTGCGTGTGTCAGTACTACAAGCACCAAACAACTTGTCAGTATTACGTACATTTAAAACGAGGTGCGAAGAAGGACAAGTGACTTGAACGTTTCAAGACGGGAGGTGAACAATGTATTATCCAGATAATTAAGTGAATTATAAAATCGGAAGGTTATTTATACGTGAAGCAAAGGCGAGATCGCCATATTCCTTTCGATGCATGTTCTAACCTCTCTTGTACTTCCGCAGTAACCTTCATAGCAACTTGTTTCGACAGTCTATACCTCCGTAAAATTTTTTCTTCGGATAGCTCCTCAAAATAATTTCTGGTACGAATGTCAATTACACGGTCTTAAACATAGTAAATCGACATCAACAGCTGAGTTCATGCTCGCCATCTTGACTATGTACAATTGTTAAGGACTTAACACCAGAAATTTCGATTGTTAGTTTAACAAGAAATTTTACTCAACTCAGTTGTTCATGTCGATTTGGTATATTTAAGACCGTCTAAATGGCATTCGTAATAGAGTACGGCCTATGAGGAGAAATGATTTTGAGAAGCTATCTGAAGAAAAATTTTTATGGAGGTATAGACTGTCGAAACATGTTTTTGGACAAAAATTCGCAACATAGAGATGTTTACCTCAGCTTGTCGCACATACACGGCCAGTCCAGTGTATGTATAGTCTGTTCAGATGTAATCATGTCTTCTGGACAGCAACGTGTCATACATCGGCAGGTGCGAAAAAATATATCATACAGACACACGCAGCTTCCAGTCGCTGTATTTGTGTTTCGTAACTTACTGTACGTCAATTTACTAATATTTCACTCTTCTAATCTACCAGATCAAGACCCGATAATGGCCGACCATAGCGCTGGTCAACTAAAGGTCGAGTAATAGGTTGAAAATACAGTACATAGTACATATCAGCCTATTATTATTTACTTCATTTTATATTATTTCTGCACTGTAAATCTGTGCGACTGTTTCCTAATTTCTTTGTATTCAAACACAATCTCTGTAAGAGGAAAGCTGTGGTAACTGCTGGAACAATGGCGTTACGCTTTAGAGAGGTTTTACTGTATATTTTGAATAACCTGCTTACGCGGGATGGTGTAAAACTCGCCAATAAAGAAGGAAAGAAGCATCTTTAAAATTACAAGACACACAAGGCATACTTTTGACAATTGCCCACATTTTGCCATCAAGAAGTAGTCCGAAATGTTACCACGGACTATAGCATGGAGTTTTATTTGAGAGATGAGCGTCCTCATTCACCATGTGTTCGCTTTATTGAGCAGTTCTCAGAAGAATGAGACTACAACCTGTTACGACCTCCCGGGATGCATAGCACTAGGGAGGGGCGTATGTTTATTGCGGGAGAGTGCGTGAGTGACTCATGACCACGAGACCGTGTGAACTTCTGAAACATTTCAAGCATGGTACAACTTGACAGCTTCCCAAACAGGAACGCCATTCATTACCTCACTTTTAGGTCACTGTGGGCAAGCCGATAAAGACGCGATTTAAACTTGTAATACAACGTGTATTTGTATTTATTTTCACTTCGCCTTAGGTGGTGATTATGCAACGACAAATTCATGCTGTATCCGCAGTCTCAGGCAGCGATTTGGAGGCGGCGAAATAATCGAAGTCAGATAATTAAAAGAGAAGATAAATTAATAAAAATGCTTTGCTGAACTAATATAAAAATCTTGTTATAATAATATGAAACTACAATGGGCAGAGTAGTGATTAAAATAACAGTTGACTTAAAGAATAAGAAGGGAAGAATATAATTTAATATAACATCTGTACTAGCAAAAAGATAAATATTCTTGTAAAAGTATGTACACTTCGGAGAGACAGGGAGGAAGGACCGTTACGATCTTTGTGCTAGGTGATACCGAAATTAAGGTTCGCCATAAGTAAAGAATCATGATGGATGTCAAAGGAATGTTGGTCCTTTGTTACGACACGTGCAAGGGCAGCTGAGGCGAATAGCAGTTGTGGGGGAAAGTTGTTATAACAAAAGCAATGTAAGAAACAGTGACCTTAGCAGATTTCCAAAGGGGCTCACTTGGCTTATATGAATAGGGTATTCTTTGGATCATTCATAATGGCATGACAAAACAGCTACAAAGGGATCTTGGTTGAAAAGAGAGTCTTCAGAAAGTGAAAGTTACATATACACCCACACGCGCATCTGCGGTCATTAAAAGGGTCTTCGGCGTGGAGCCGATTAGAACAGTTCGTGGCTAGGAAGCCATTAGGAGAGTATTCGGCGTCAGGCCGATTAGAGCGGTCCTAGGCGTGAGGGCGAGTAGGGCAGTCCTCTTGTTCTGTCTTGGATATTTGTCGCTTCATATATACTGAGGAACGAATAAAATTTATCGAGTAATAAACATTCTGCCGTCAGTAACTCTAAACAGGGATATTGGTAACCCTTGGTCGGCAACTTCAACTTCGATGTTAAAAAAAAAGCAGTAAATAAGTAAGTTGTAAACGGGCATTCCAGTGTCATTAAAATCTCCTTCTCACACACATCCACGCATACCCTGTGAGAAACCTCATTGTTTTACCCTGAGCCACACATTATAGTAGCTTCAAAGTAGCATCAACGTAGATGTCCTTGCTCGCCAACGTATTCGCTCCATTAAATTATTGCTTCAAATTGGCGTCCCAACGTGGAATTGTGTGGCACCCATAAACATTATTGCTTCATAGGAAAAGTTCTATGTCTGAGAACTATAGTATACTTTCAGCCAGGAATTTTTTGGGACAAAGGGCTTTCAAAATGCAGTTGAGCACGAACGCTAACAAGATTTACTTCGCTGATTTGATAACGATGTATACCGTTACAAACAACTCAGGGTAGGCGTTCCCCAACTCAGGTTGGGCGGAACATCAATGAGTTAGATGAGTTTTGCAAACCAATGCGAAAATTCAAAATAAAATGAGAAATATGAGGTCCCTGGAGGTTGAGAACACAGGTCGGTCGGATTTCTTAACAAGTTCACCCCTAGGAAAACAAAGCCTGCGAACCATGTGGAGGGTCGGTCTGCCGCCTTGTTTTCTCTTTCACGCCAATACGTACGTGATCGATACAATAGAATCGTAGATTACCCGAATTCCTAAACTTTCGCAGCGTACGAGCTTCGGAATTAAATAAGTGGACGCTGTGGGAGACTCTCTGTCAAGTTAGGTCATACGCACATACAAAATGCGTATGATGGTTAAAACTCGAAATTGAAACCAATCAATTGCAGTTTAGAACTTACATACGTGATTCACACAACAATTCAAAATGTAACGATAGAGGGGGAAATCCAGGAGATAGTGGATCCGTGATTTGGATAGCAGAGACACTCTATCTCGGTCGAGGCGTAGTGGAAACACGTGGTACATAAAGTCTGTTTAGTTAACGCATGTACAGTTCGGAGTCAAAGAGACTTGACACTCCCGCCCACTAATGACCGTCATAAATCTATCTCCACACTTCAGAAATGGAACACTGTCGTTGAGGACCAATAACAACCCTGATTTTCTCGAAGTGACAGTCACATGTCTACTCCACGTGGAGTCTCAGTTGCCAAAGTTCCAACTTCCAGTTGATCTGTTTCATTACGTGCAGAAATTCGTTGTGTGTTACGATGTGGAGACCGTGGGAGAGAAATGCAGTGGTAAATGCAAATGAAGTAGTAGATAACTTTCAGTCAAGTGAAAATAATCAAAGTGATGACAATAGTGTAAATAACTGGGTCGAGTTATAATACTGGAAAAGCCTCAAAAAACAAAGTTATAACGGGAACTGTTTCTAAGCAAATTCAAGCGCTTGTTTTGAACACATATAAATATGTGCTGACAAATAATCTTGGCAAGGAGTCGTGCAATGAACCTGATGATAAATTCTGGGTATTCACAGAAATGCAGTAAGAAATATTGTGACGAAAGAAATAACAAAGACGACGATCAAGTGTGAAAACAAAAGGAAACGTTTCTCTAAAGTAGATAATTTCACATGCGATTTAATTATAGATTCTATGCAAAAGGGAGAGCGCCCACCTTAGACGAATTGGTTGCACATTGCAAGAAATTTGTGATTTTCCTTATGGGCATTGCACTTTGCACGGTCTCCTAAAGGAACTGGGTTTCAAATACCGCACTTTGAATAAGTTAAGGGTTATTATGGAATCCAGTAAACTTGTATATATCGTCAAAACTAAGGAAGTTTTGCAGTAAGGGACATAAGATAATTTATTTAGACGAAACCTCGTACGATGCCCATGATGTATCGAGAAAGGTGGCAACCTTGCAGAAAGATCTGGGAGAAGGAGGACTGCTGTTGTAAAACGATTATAAGGGTTCGTCAAAGGCAGCGTCCGACGTGCACACGCGTTAACTAAGCAGACTCTACCAGTGCTGTAGGAATGCACTGAATACATAACACGTGTAAAGAACTCTATTGTTACCGCCAAACACAACACACGAGTCTACAAACAGCGACTTTACAGGTGGCGAGTGAGGTGTCTAATTACAGTAGTGAATAAATCGATCATGGAACAGTCAAGGTGTTTTCTTAGTTAGTCATATCACATCCAGTCAGGACGTATTCCACACCCTGGAGCAAAGAAGAGCGTGCATGTGGAGCGAACCCCGAGGAAAACCCCGACCTGTCCAGGAAATCTCCCCCATCCGTCACCTTCCCTACTTTATGAGGTGTTGAGTGCTGGGGGAGTTGAGTCCTTGTCCTAACGGGCAAGGACCGCCTCAATAGTGAACAATTGATTGTGGGCATAGGAAGAGAGAACTTGTCTGTTTCTTCCGTGGCATGGAAATTTGGCCAGAACCTGTACTTAGAGATAGGATGGGGTTTTCAGAGAGAGTGGTCGCGCTGGAAACGTTAGGAACCCTACTGTGCTGCGACTGCCGACATCAGATCGTACTTCCTCGTCGCATTCCTTACTCCCAGAGAGTTAAAGGTCAAAGGCCTGGTCTTATTTGCCTGATATACAGAAATTCTCCTCCGTTCCTAATATTCAACAGCCAAAGTATTTACCGTGTTTTGTGATGTATTCGTCCTTTACACAAGCCGTGCGAGGAATTTGGCTGAGCTGAAGCGCACTTAAAATAGAAACAAACTATGATAAGAAACACTTGACAGTGCCAACTCTATGCCCCGGTGCCTAATTAAGATAAGTAGTCAGGATTCTTTTTTTTTTTATTTCCCCAATGAAGATGTAGCTTTCTATGATAAGCAATCTGATTCACAAACAAATCTGGAAAGTGAGTTTATACAATGGCATGTGTTACCGAAAGTGTGTTTGTTTTTATATGCTTCACAAAATGAGAGGAAAAGATGTCAGATAATAGCATGCTTGTCTTTATCGTTATCTTCTTGGATCAATTAACTATGGCTACGCCTACAGGGCTGTACAAAATCTGTGTTGAAAGATACAATAATTCTTGTTATTTTTATCCCTATTCAAGAATGAAATAAACGTATAACCAATAATTTTTTAGTTATTTTCAGACAGAAACAGTGTACTTTGCAAGGAATTTTAAGAAGATTTATTCGTCTTAAACACGATGTTCACACATTAAAAAAGCAATTCGGCCATAACTAGGTTTCTGGATTGTCCCTGCAGAAAGATCTGAACCCGCGTACTAAGTCATTTGTGATAATAATGATGCAGAACTAGCACATATTTGTGACTGCAAATATGTAGGTGCTACGAGGCATGTTTTTTAAGTCAGTACCGTTTTGGAATTACAAAAAGACGTGCATAGATATCGCAATAATTTTATTTTTACATGAAAGCCTGTACCTTAATCTACTTTTCTACATAATTTCCGTGAATATTGAGGCACTTCTCATAACATGGCACCAGTTTTTGAATACCCTCCTCATAAAATTCTGCCGCCTGACGTGTTAACCACTGTATCACAACTGTGTTGACTTCGTTATCGTCTTGAAGACGCTGACCGCCCAGATGTTTCTTCAAGTGCAGGAACAAATGGTAGTCGCTGGGCGTCAGATCAGGGCTGTATGGATGATGATCTAGAGTTTCCTATTGAAAAGATTTGATGAGATCTTTGGTCCGATTAGCCACATGTGGACGGGCATTGTCATGCAGCAAAACGATAGCCTTACTGAACTTGCCACGTCTTTTGTTCTGGATTGCACGGCGCAGATTGTTCAATGTCTCACAATAAGACGCTGCATTGATTGTCTCATTACAAGGCAGAAACTCCCATTTAGCCACATGTGGACGGGTATTGTCATGCAGCAAAACGATACCCTTACTCAACCTGCCACGTCTTTTGTTCTGGATTGCACGGCGCAGATTGTTCAATGTCTCGCAATAAGACGCTGCATTGATTGTCTCATTACAAGGCAGAAACTCCCAATTAGCCACATGTGAACGGGCATTGTCATGCAGCAAAACGATACCCTTACTCAACCTGCCACGTCTTTTGTTCTGGATTGCACGGCGCAGATTGTTCAATGTCTCACAATAAGACGCTGCATTGATTATCTCATTACGAGGCAGAAACTCCACTAGCAATACAAAAAATTTAAACACACACAAAAAAATTAAAGAACAAATCCCCTTTATATGTAATACATTTTGAAAGGTTTTAATTTCTCAGAAAAATGACTTTGAAGATGTTTTCTTAAAGATGTTTGAGTAACTGTTTGTTTGTAATTTACGACCTCCAACGTCGTCATATCGGACGATGAATGAAATAGGTAATATGATGCTCAATTGAGCCCGGGTTCCATAGAGCTTAGAGTTACCGGACATTCGTCTCTAAGGATAAGCGAAAACCCAGGTAAAACCTTATCCAGGTAACTCACCCTGACGGAGATTCGAGCTCGGGACCTCTTGAATGCAAGGTAGACACGCTACTATGTACGCTACCGAGGCGGGCATCTGACGTGCAGATCCAATGTTAGTCGCTTGTCCAATTCTAGTTTAGGAGACAAGACTATAATTAAAGCATGCACGTAGGGAGAGCGCAAACATGAAGAAAGCTCCATATGCCAGTTGCTTCTGCCAACAGAACAGAATTTTTAAGTTACAGCCGCGACATATGCAGCAACAAATAACAAAAAGCTGTGGGAACAATGTTAATTCTTGCCATCATCATGTGCGGAATACTTCCATCTGCCTTCCGGGAAGTGACGTCACAGCTCGGGTGCTGCAGTTTACTTCCCTGTGCTCGTAAAATGCTTTAATAAAATCCACCAGTCCATAAATCATTCAGAAACGACAACCGCTTTGAGCATTTATTTTCTTTATTTAAATGGCCTACGTGGTTGTTTGTTTTGTTTACGTTGTTTTATTGAAAAAGAAATAACCACGAAGGGCAAGTTGTAACGGAAGGGATATTGCAGTTAAATTCAATTGAGAATCTTTGTTGGATTTCCGCTGCAGGTTATTTCATTCTTACTTGTTCATGCCCGCCTTGGTAGCGTGATGCTAGCATGTCGGCCTCACGTTCAAGAGGTCCCGAGTTCGAATCTCGGTCAGGGTGAGCTACCTGGATAAGGTGTTTTCCGGGTTTTCCCCTTATCCTGAAAGACGAATGTCAATAACTCTAAAAATAACTCATGGTAAGACCGCTTGGCTCTCACCTAGGCAGCCCTGGTTCGATCCCAGGCGACTGCAAAGAGGAATTTGCTGTAGACAACATGGCGCTGGGGTGGGTTTCCTCCGGGTCCTCCGGTTTCCCTCACCATCATTCCAACAATTGCTCCAGAATTCAGCTCATCATCGCAGGCGTTGGGCCGACCCCTCAACCCTGTTATCTCAGGTCAAATGCTTCGGCTCCCTCGTTCTGAGGAACCCGAGCGACTTCAAACACCAGCATTGGTGAGGAAGGGGTAAAAAAGATAATAACTCTACGAATATACTACTTTATGTTAAGGTGCTGTGCTAAAACGCCTGCAATAATACAACAAACGTTGTTGAACATACAAATTGGTTTTAAACATAATATATGCTGAAAATATAAATGTTTTATTTTAATTTCCACTGTTGCGGATAACTTACCCGTTTCTAGCATAAAGGAAAGGTTTTATTTAACAGCAGAAAAGCCAACTTCGACAAGGTTTGGCATGATGGTTTGCTCATTAAGTTCCACCGCCTCGGTCTTCCTAATTACTGATCACATCTAATCCACAGTTTCCTCTACGACCGCAGCTTTTCAGTACGCATTGGTGGAATGCTTTCATCCCCACGTAATATCACCGTAGGTGTCCCACAGGGTTCTATCTTGGCCCCGACTCTATTTAATATATACATTTCTGATATTCCTGACTTGGCTCGACTTCTTTAGCTCTTTACGCTGATGACACAGTACTATATTATTCTCATGTTAATGTCCAGCATGCACAACAATCAGTACAGCTCTCTTTAGATCGCCTAACTCTTGGTTCAGCACTTGGCGGAACTCATTGAACCCTCAGAAAACCGAAGCTAAAAACTTCATTCTTCGCCGATATACTCCGCTTCCTCCGTTGTGTCTGTACAGGAGCAATGTCCCTTGGCTCCCCACTACAACTCCCGTTAAATACCTTGGAGTGCTTTTGGACTCTCGATTGACCTGGCGTGCTCATATCGATCGTCTTATATCACTGGCCTCCGGGTGACTTTCAAAACTCTCACCTCTGTTACATCGCCGTTCCAGCCTCGGCCTACAGTCTTCATTGTTACTCTACAAATCACTCGTTCGTCCGCTTATTACTTATGCCTACCAAGTGTGGGGGACCGCACACACATGTCATCTGCGTCGTCTTCAGGTCATACAGAATCGCTTCATGCGCATCGCTACCAACGCTCCATGGTTCATCCGTAATCAGCAGCTCCATCACGAACTATTACTGTTACCTCTTCACGACTACATTCGCAGGATCTTCCGTCGTTTCTTTTCCACGCTGCAAGAAGTTCCAGGAGATGTGCATTATAACATCGGCGTGCGCACGCGCCAGCCCTCACGCTTGAAGAGGAGACTACCACAGGACCTGCTTCTGAGTGATACATCTGATTCGAGTGATACTAGTGCTTGATGTCTATCTTACATCTTCAACATTGACATAATTTCTCAGAGAGTATTATTGCAGTTCTAACTTAATGTAGTTAGGGGGCGGCCTGTTTGCTTACCCCTGAGTGTTATTGTTCTTATTGTACTGTTACCTTCTTTTCACTCTGATCTGTAAAGCACTGTAGTGCTGATCGATCAATAAAAAAATATTTAAAAAAAAGGAAAGCCAACACGTCTACCACGTCGTCAAATGTGGTAGACACTTCACTTTAAAAACTACTCAACTACTCAAATGATTGAATAATGTAATATGAAGGCTACTGCTTCCAATTTTCGGAGCCATTGTTGGAGCGGCTGGTTGACGGTTTCTTGCTCATGTTAAGAATTAAAAATTGCTCAGAATGTTCTAAGCGACCTAAATTGTAGACTGAAAATGAGGCATCTTTCTATCTTTTCGCTTTTGAGTGTCACTTACAGGGACGGAGGCTATAATGACCAATCAGCTGTACGGAGAAATTCGGAAACAAGGCACGGCGATATTTAATTCCCATCCCGCAAAATGACTGAAAAGTACAAGTTTGCTTGCCAAAAGATGTGACATCTAAGGGAACCGGGAAATACCATCATATTCATTTTTTTTTTTTTTTTTTGTAATTTACGTCCTCCAACATATAGTCATATCGGATGAATGAAATGGGTGAAATGATGCTGAATGCGTCCGGGGTCCATGGAGCTTAGAGTTATCCGACATTCGTCTTTCAGGACAAGGAAAACCCCCAGAAAAACCTTAGGTTCAGTTGCAGAAAGTCCTGAAGTTTAGCATTGGACTAATTGATACGCCAAAATTATAGGATGTAAGTGTAAGAAATTAGTGAATTGCATTACAGTCGTGTGTCAGTCCACATCAAGTGTTTGAACACCTCTTACATATCGTTATATAAAATCGTCTAATTACGTTTTAAATACACAGTTTGAGAGATTTAATTACAAAATCACAAATTGTTTCAGTGAACATACCGATTTTTTCAAATGTAATTTAGTTAAAGAGTTCAAAAGCTAAATTGGAAATAAATATGAAATGAAAGGTAAGAGCCAGACTAAAAAATTCAATCTCATAGCCGGGATTTGAACCACGGATCTGCTGGTTTCCGTCCAGCCGCTCTAACCATTGAGCTACTATGGCCAACGTGCCAACATGACATTAAATTCTCTAACTGACTCGTGTTTCTCCCGGGAAACCACTAGGAGTTCTCATAAACACATGAGACAACTACCTTAATGGCGACTTGCTATGCTGTAAGTACTGTAAGGCCCGGGCTTTATAGTTCGGACCACTTTATAGTTCCGTGGTTCAGATCCCGGCTATGGCATTGAACTTTTCAGTCTGGCTCTACCCTTTCATAGTGCGTCCTACACACGGCTAGTGTGAAAGAACAATTTCCATTAAATATGAAATATTTATACTTTTACACTTATATAACTTGGCTTTTTTATTTAAATAAAATTTCTTAAAATTGCTATAATGGAACCTTTGAAATGAAAACTCTGTATATAGGAAAGCCTACTGGATATCTTTACCTTTGCCGTAAGCACGAAAAATGCATTTACTTCAAAGCATTTATCACGTGGATGTGACATGCTTTATCTGTTAGCTATGACGTATGGTGAAGGTCCTTTACAAGAATTACATGTCTGGCTTTTGCTCCTTGTGCACACCAAGCGCGTGAGGTTACGAGGGAAATAAATCACCTTCTGAGAAGACCATGTGCAGGGGCATCTACAGTTACGTGCCACCGAAGTACAAAGATTTACTTACAGGAGTTTGCATCATTAGAAGGAAGGGTGATGTACGCATATACACTCCTGGAAATTGAAATAGGAACACCGTGAATTCATTGTCCCAGGAAGGAGAAACTTTATTGACACATTCCTGTGGTCAGATACATCACATGATCACACTGACAGAACCATAGGCACATAGACACAGGCACCAGAGCATGCACAATGTCTATATTAGTACCGTGTATATCCACCTTTCGCAGCAATGCAGGCTGCTATTCTCCCATGGAGACGATCGTAGAGATGCTGAATGTAGTCCTGTGGAACGGCTTGCCATGTCATTTCCAGCTGGCGCCTCAGTTGGACGAGCGTTCGTGTTGGACTTGCAGACCGCGTGAGAAGACGTTTCATCCAGCCCCAAACATGCTCAATGGGGGACAGATCCGGAGATCTTGCTGGCCAGGGTAGTTGACTTACACCTTCTAGAGCACGTTGGGTGGCACGGGATATATGCGGACGTGCATTGTCCTGTTGGAACAGCAAGTTCCCTTGCCGGTCTAGGAATGGTAGAACGATGGGTTCGATGACGATTTGGATGTACCGTGCACTATTCAGTGTTCCCTCGACGATCACCAGAGGTGTACGGCCAGTGTAGAAGATCGCTCCCCACACCATGATGCAGGGTGTTGGCCCTGTGTGCCTCGGTCGTATGCAGTCCTGATTGTGGCGCTCACCTGCACGGCGCCAAACACGCATACCACCATCATTGGCACCAAGGCAGAAGCGGCTCTCATCGCTGAAGACGACACGTCTCCATTCGTCCCTCCATTCACGCCTGTCGCGACACCACTGGAGGCGGGCTGCACGATGTTGGGGCGTGAGCGGAAGACGGCCTAAGGGTGCGCGGTACCGTACCCCAGCTTCATGGAGATGGTTGCGAATGGTCCTCGCCGATACCCCAGGAGCAACAGTGTCCCTAATTTGCTGGGAAGTGGCGGTGCGGTCCCCTACGGCTCTGCGAAGGATCCGACGGTCTTGGCGTGCATCCGTGCGTCGCTGCGGTCCGGTCCCAGGTCGATGGGCACGTGCACCTTCCGCCGACCACTGGCGACAACATCGATGTACTGTGGAGACCTCACGCCCCACGTGTTGAGCAATTCGGCGGTACATCCACCCGGCCTCCCGCATGTCCACTATACGCCCTCGCTCAAAGTCCGTCAACTGCACATACGGTTCACGTCCACGCTGTCGCGGCTTGCTACCAGTGCTAAAGACTGCGATGGAGCTCCGTATGGCACGGCAAACTTGCTGACACTGACGGCGGCAGTGCCCAAACGATGCGCAGCTAGCGCCATTCGACGACCAACACCGCGGTTCCTGGTGTGTCCGCTGTGCCGTGCGTGTGATCATTGCTTGTACAACCCTCTCGCAGTGTCCGGAGCAAGTATGGTGGGTCTGACACACCGGCGTCAATGTGTTCTTATTTCCATTTCCAGGAGTGTACTTCATGTAGGCCAAGGATGGACACAATCCACTTTACATCCTACACCATCATCACCTCATCTTGAGTGATGGTCTGGGTGGATCAGTTGCTGAGATGTGGC
>CM060954.1:39019749-39150601 GCA_030765055.1 Mantis religiosa
GAAGAAGAAGAAGAAGAAGAAGAAGAAGAAGAAGAAGAAGAAGAAGAAGAAGAAGAAGAAGAAGAAGAAGAAGAAGAAAAGAAGAAGAAGAAGAAAGAAGAAGAAGAAGAAGAAGAAGAAGAAGAAGAAGAAGAAGAAGAAGAAAGAAGAAGAAGAAGAAGAAGAAGAAGAAGAAGAAGAAGAAGAAGAAGAAGAAGAAGAAGAAGAAGAAGAAGAAGAAGAAGAAGAAGAAGAAGAAGAAGGAAGAAGAAGAAGAAGAAGAAGAAGAAGAAGAGAAGAAGAAGAAGAAGAAGAAGAAAAGAAGAAGAAGAAGAAGAAGAAGAAGAAGAAGAAGAAGAAGAAGAAGAAGAAGAAAAGAAGAAGAAGAAGAAGAAGAAGAAGAAGAAGAAGAAGAAGAAGAAGAAGAAGAAGAAGAAGAAGAAGAAGAAGAAGAAGAGAAGAAGAAAGAAGAAGAAGAAGAAGAAGAAGAAGAAGAAGAAGAAGAAGAAGAAGAAGAAGAAGAAGAAGAAGAGAAGAAAGAAGAAGAAAGAAGAAGAAGAAGAAGAAGAAGAAGAAGAAGAAGAAGAAGAAGAAGAGAAGAAGAAGAAGAAGAAGAGAAGAAGAAGAAGAAGAAGAAGAAGAAGAAGAAGAAAAGAAGAAGAAGAAGAAGAAGAAGAAGAAGAAGAAGAAGAAGAAGAAGAAGAAGAAGAAGAAGAAGAAAGAAGAAGAAGAAGAAGAGAAGAAGAAGAAGAAGAAGAAGAAGAAGAAGAAGAAGAAGAAGAAGAAGAAGAAGAAGAAGAAGAAGAAGAGAAGAAGAAGAAAGAAAAGAAGAAGAAGAAGAAGAAGAAGAAGAAGAAGAAGAAGAAGAAGAAGAAGAAGAAGAAGAGAAGAAGAAGAAGAAGAAGAAGAAGAAGAAGAAGAAGAAGAAGAAGAAGAAGAAGAAGAAGAAGAAGAAGAAGAAGAAGAAGAAGAGAAGAAGAAGAAGAAGAAGAAGAAGAAGAAGAAGAAGAAGAAGAAGAAGAAGATGAAGAAGAAGAGAAGAAGAAGAAGAAGAAGAAGAAGAAGAAGAAGAAGAAGAAGAGAAAGAAGAAGAAGAAGAAGAAGAGAAGAAGAAGAAGAAGAAGAAGAAGAAGAAGAAGAAGAAGAAGAAGAAGAAGAAGAAGAAGAAGAAGAAGAAGAAGAAGCTCGAAAATGTACGTTTAGTGTCGAAAATGTATAAGCGATTAAGCGGTTGGCTTGAATAAATACGTGTTTTTGTGTTGAAAATGCATATTACTATATATTAATATTATACTTAACGAAGCGTTAACAGTACTGTCATTCCGAACGCATGTTGACGTAAAGTGATACCAACTATTGTTTATTCTCTTGTTGGACATAGTATATACCCCTGACCAAAAATAAGGTAGATTAGCAGCACTGCAAATTTTTTAAAAAAAATCAGTATTTGTAAACGATAGCTACTTAATTACTCATATTTTGCAACAGATTTTGCGAAGTTTTATACGATTTTTAGCAAATTTAAAGAATTCAATGCATTAATAAGAAAAATTTATAGTAACTTGTAATTCAGATTTGATTAGATTTGTACTATTTTTGTTAGTTTCATATGTCCACTTCTTATTCATAAAAGGAAATACTTTTTCGATGTGAGCATTACTTCCTGATGTACACATAACATAACCTACCAGCTTACCTAATTGATTTTAAATGGTGAAACCTTTATCCACTTCTGGTTAACGCTCTCTTCTAAAGAGACAGCACATTTAATTACATCATTAGAACTACAAAATTCCTGATATAGTTCATCCTCATTCACACAATCCAGCTTCACACATTCCAGAACTTCATGCATGTCACTGAATGTTAATTTCCTTTTAGACATAATGGAATGAAACACTTTAAGCTATCGCCAAATATGTTAACTAAGTAGTAATATATACCATCATAGAATTCAATGAACTTTTTCTCACTATTAGATTTAAAATCTCAATCAAGAATGAAGTTTTATAGGTTCCGCCAGATAATGGCACATCGAGGAAATTATCCTGTAAAACAAAAATAAGCATTGAAAATAAATGCCTGGAACAGCTCTCGAATTTCAGCTATTTGGGGAGAGGGTACGTCCCCTTCAGCTGCCGTGGTGCGGGCGCTGCGGAACCTTAGCACTCGTGGTACCTCTGACGCTACTAGAGGAACCTCGGGCCGAACTGCCGAGCCCCTCCCGTAGAGGAGTTGTTCAGATTGGGTTGGACTCGAGGGGCAGTGTGTTCCCGACACCCACGGAGAATTGGATACCTCCAGCCAGGCTACGGCCACCCGGAGGGGGTAGAGTGTTGCCTAATAAGTCCCGGGTACTAGCCTGCAGAGCTAGTAGAAGGTGTGCTAGATCACCAGGCGGCCCCACCGAGGTTTTCGGTAGTCCTCCCTGCGGGTTTGACGCGCGTAAGTGGCGTATCCACTTCCATCCCGTCTTGACGTTGTGCTCAGATGGGGGCGGGCTTTTTAGACTCCAGGTATTGCCCTATAGAAAGAGCCCCGGAATATCCATTGCTCCCGGGTCGAAGGAGGCCCGGATCCTTGGTCCTACGGGTCCAGAACTAATAGGAATAGAACCTCTGCACCTAACTGTTATTGTAAGCTTCCCGTGGCTCAGTGGTTTGACTGCTTGGCTCTCACCAAGGTGACCCGGGTTCGATCCCAGGCGACCGCAAAGTGAGATTCGTGGTGGACAACACGCCGCTGAGGTGAGTTTTCTCCGGGATCTTCGGTTTCCCCCGCCATCTCATTCCACTGGTGCTCCATCTTCATCTCATGTATCATCAGTGTCATCGTCTGCGGTGCCGTATGTAGTAAAAGCGGACGTTAAACACTACACATTTCCCCGTAGGGGAGGGGATCCATCCCCTTCAGCTGCCGAGGTGCGGGCGCTGTGGACCCCTAGCACTCGTGGCACCTCTGACGTTACTAGAGGAACCTCGGGCCGAACATTCGAGCCCCTCCCTAATAGGGAGTTGTTCGGATTGGGTTGGACTCGAGGGGGCAGTGGTTCCCGATACCCGTGGGAGATCGGGTACGTCTCCGGACGGGGTTGAGGGAAGCCATTAATATTCCCGCGTACTAGGCAGCATAGCTAGTAGAAGGTGTGCTAGATCACCAGGCGGCCCCACCGAGGTCATATCGGTAGCCTTCCCATTTTGGAGTTGGCGCACGTAAGTAGCGTATCCACTTCCATCCTGTCTTGAGTCCACAGGACCAGATGGGGGGGGGGGCCTTGTTAGTCTCTAGGTCTTGCCCTATGGAAAGCCCCACGGAAGCGTCGGGCGCCCTTTTGGGACAGTTCGGTAACTCCCTGGTCGAAGGAGGCCGGATCCTTCGTCGTACGGGTCCAGGTCTAATGGAAGTAGATACTCTGGCATGAATTGTGATTGTAAGCTTCGATTTAGAGAAAAATTAAGTCGTAAATAAATATTAACAAATGAAAGGAATAAAGACCCGGGTGAGATTGAAATGGTAAAATTCAGTTACCAAATGGCATCACATTACACATCTGGAATTATTAATGAAAAGTTAAAATGCTTAATATAATTAATACAGTAGAACAATAAAGTAATAAATCACGCTGGTAGGTGAGGTTAACACTACCACTGCAGAAAATACAAATTTCCATAAGGGTATGAATCGCAAATGGATTAAAAAACACTATCGCCGAAAAATAAATAGTGTAAACAGAAACGACTATAAACCTGTAATGAATTGGAAATAATATTATTTAAATTGCTTTACATTATTTGAGATAAACTAAAGAGTATCCTCAATTTTCATTAGCATAAAAATGTCAATTAATGACATATGAGTTGTGAATACAATCAACGACATTAAAACATATTATCGTGTTGACAGCTTATGCAAAAACACATTATCAAGAATACATAAATTATTTTATTTTTATATTAGTTAGTAAAATAAGTAATTAATTATTTCTTGCTGCCAACACTTTTCAAAAAATCATTAAGAAGTTACCCAGCCGGAGTTGAGAGCCATCAAAAAAGGATATATTAATAACCGAATGTCTGGTCTACCAAATGACTTAGCAGTATTTGCTCGCCATGGATAGAACGCAGTGAGAGTTTACAAGGCGCCAAGTTTGAGAGCCATGAATCATTTCTGGTTAAATGGTGACTTAATGTGGGATCGGGGTTTTACCCGATGCGCTGTGAAAGGTGATTGGAAAAAAAATACTTTATACGGCCAGTTTTTTTGTTTTATTTTTAAATTCTTGAAAATCAATATACTCATTAGGAGAAAACATGTTTGCATTGTTTCGTGGTAAGAAACTGTATAAACTTATATATTTCATGAAAGTGTAGAGCCAGACTGAAAAATTCAATGCCATAGCCGGGATTTGAACCACGGATCTTCTGATTTCCGTCCAGCCGCTCTAACCATTTGAGCTACTATGGCCAACGTGCCAACATGACATTAAATTCTCTAACTGACTCGTGTTTTTCCCAGTAAACCACTTAGGAGTTCTCATAAACACATGAGACAACTACCTTAGTGGCGACTTACTATGCTGTAAGTACTTTAAGGCCCGGGCTTTATAGTTTGGACCACTATTACGTACAATTGTGTGTTGCATGTGTTTATGAGAACACCTAGTGGTTTACTGGGGAAAATACGAGTCAGTTGGAGAATTTAATGTCATGTTGGCACGTTGGCCATAGTAGCTCAAATGGTTAGAGCGGCTGGACGCTTGCTTGCTTGCTTTTTATCTGACAGACCAGGACTTTATTCCCACTGAGGAGGATTCATTTTAACCCACTTTAAATGCCTCAAACATATTCGTAGTATGAAAGGGTAGAGCCAGACTGGAAAGTTCAATGCCATAGCCGGGATTTGAACAACGGATCTTCTGGCCTCCGTCCAGCCGCTCTAAACCACTGAGCTACTATAGCCAACGTGCCAACAGGACATTAAATTCTCCAACTGACTCGTGGGAGTAAGCCCGGGCCTTAAAGTACTTACATGTTGTAAGTCGTCATTAAGACAGTTGTCTCATGAGTTTATGAGAACTCCTAAGTGGTTTACCGGGAAATACACGAGTCAGTTGGAGAATTTAATGTCATATCGGCACAAGGCCATAGTAGCTCAAGGGTTAGAGCGGCTGGACGGAAACCAGAAGATCCGTGATTCAAAATCCCGGCTATGGCATTGAATTTTTAAGTCTGACTCTATCTTTCCATGTTTATGAATCGTACGTAATCACCATTTACTCTAGAAACTTCAAAGCAGTATTTTTCAGTTGTTCATCCGTTTAAAAACCAGCGATAGTGTATCAGCTGGATCAGTTTGTAATTGAAATGCATTATAAACCACCTTTCCCGTCACCACTGTTCAGTTAATGTGGGCTCAAATTATGTTGCAAACAGAAATGACTGACGCTGAACGACTTTTTCACCAAGAAATTGACAAGGTTGCACAAGATTGGGAAAACTGCATGAGACATGCAGATGAACTACAAGAACACTGCTTTTGGAAAGAAATAGCACGTGACGGAATTTGCAGCCTATCGTCATAAACTTGCTAAACACTTAGACGATGAAGATAGTGACAATGAAGAATTGTCTCTTAACGGAAGTGACATCGCTGCGCCACTGGAAGTTTCGTACTTACACGTTGTAAGTCGCCATTAAGTAGTTGTCTCATGTGTTTATGAGAACTCCTAAGTGATTTACCGGGAGAAACAAGAGTCAGTTGCTACCCTGTTGTTAGGTTCCCAATCTGTATTTGGCAGTCTCCACACTTTAATACGTCAATTACTATTGTATAAGCAGAATTTGCTCTCGTCCGACCAGAGAACCTTATCTCAGAATTCTGTTGGTTTCACCACATACTGTTTAGCAAATTCTATACGGTTTTTCTCATTCACCTTATTAACATATGGTTTCTTCCTAGGAACGCGGGCATTGGACCCAGTACTATTTAAAACCCGTTCAACTGTTCTGGTGTGAACCACAGTGCCAGAATGTTGCTCAAGGCATCCTCTAATCTCTCGGATTCTGCTTCACCATTTTTATTATTTGCCTCCTGTCTCTGGTGGAGAGTTTAAAAGGAGCGCCATTTCTAGGTTTATTTACAACAGTATTTGTCTGAATCCTTTCATGGAAGTGTTGAAAACAGTGTTGTTGTATAAATTAAATTAATTGGGAGTCGATTAATGACACTATACAACACTTACTTTTAAATTTTCCCGGAACTAGTTTCAGAGGCCTTCCCTCTATCTTCAGCCGGACATCTACTGGTTCTCATTGGTGTAGCTGGCAATATTTTGTCATCCGTCTCCTCTGGTGGCGGTTCGAGGAACTTGCTGAACAAATCTTTCTGGGGGATGTCGAAATTGAATACTTTGTTCCTATTTTTTGAAATAAAGATTTGTTCCCATGTGGACAGTTCTTCTTTTCCTGTTGTATGTTTTAGTAATTTTGGTTCTGGATTTATGTTGTGGTTTTTTTCCCAAAAATGCGTGGCAACTGCTGATTTTTCTAATTGTTTGTATTTTATGTTCCTAAAGTGTTCCTTTGCTCTTGTTTCTAAATTTCTTTTGGTTTTTCCAATATAAATTTGACTACAGTCACTTCAAGAAAAAAGCATCAAGTTCACTATAGAAGTTAAAAGAGACGAGTATTTACCATTTTTAGATCTAAAAATATTCAGAAATAAAAATAGAATAAACTTTGGCATTTAGAGAAAACCAACACAGACAGACAACTACATAAAAGCTAATGGCTACAATCCAAGATCCCACAAACAGCCAATTTTAATAGTTTAGCACACAGACTGGTCAACATCCCTCTCACAGCAGAAGAATACAAAATAGAATACAACAAAGTTATTGAAATAGCACAGAAAAATGACTTTCCCAAATCACTAGTAGACAAAAATGTGAACTTAACAAATAAGAAGAAACTACTAAAGGAAACTACAACCCTCTCAGCAACACAAACTAAAATGATGTTCAAAAAATTCACTTCCTATCCATGGGCCTTTGATAAATTCAAAAATTCTTCAAAAAACAAAACATTCAACTAGCACCAGTCAACCATTTCTCCTTAAAAAAACCTAATTTTCTCAAACAAAGTAGCCATTCCATCTAACAAAAAATCTGTTATATATCAAATTGAATGCTGTGACTGTAGTCAAATTTATATTGGAAAAACCAAAAGAAATTTAGAAACAAGAGCAAAGGAACACTTTAGGAACATAAAATACAAACAATTAGAAAAATCAGCAGTTGCCACGCATTTTTGGAAAAAAAAAACACAACATAAATCCAGAATCAAATCTACTAAAACATACATCAGGAAAATAAGAACTATCCACATGGGAACAAATCTTTATTTCAAAAAATAGGAACAAAGTATTCAATTTCGACATCCCCCAGAAAGATTTGTTCAGCAAGTTCCTCGAACCGCCACCAGAGGAGACCTGTGACAAAATATCGTCAACTACACCAATGAGAACCAGTCGATGTCCGGCTGAAGATAGAGGGAAGGCCTCTGAAACTAGTTCCGGGAAATTTTAAAAGTAAGTGTTGTTTAGTGTCATTAATCGACTCCCAATTAATTTAAAGTATTTGTCTGTTTGAAGTGTGGAATTATGCAGAACGCTGTAGCTTTGCTTCAGTTAATGGTTTTGGTAATTTAAGAGAGAGATTTGTTTTCTTTGTAAATAGTTTTTACGACATTCCTCTCTGTCACCGTTGTCTCCTTACCTTTACGTCCCATATTAGCCGTGAGTTCACAATCGGCTGAATAACTTTGAGTACACTGTCTCGAGACATAGCATAAACACAACTGCTGTGTAGTAGGGGCGTGTAGGGTACGTCCAGCCACATTTCTCTCTGTTCGATTGGGTATGTTCGAATACTTATGTCCTCCAATAAGAGGGACAGTAGAATAAATACAGTACAGATTGTGTAATAAATACATGCAAAGTGATATTTTAAATATTGTTTCCGAGAAACAAAAGTTTAATGTTTACATGTTTAAGAATTCAGTGCTGCCAAATAAATATTACAGTTTTTATAGTACGTGTAATGTTACTTGTTATATTATTCAAATACTTCTGTCGGCCTCTGTACCGATACTACTGAGCAAGTTTCTCGGATTAAATGGGTGTAACCTAGAAGAACCCAGGAACAGTCGAAGCGTGAAAGGCGAGTATAGTGCAGGGACAAGGAATGTGAAAGTTAATGCGACCTCAGAAAGTAACACGAAAACAAACAAATATAAATGCTGTATCCGTTCATTGGCAAGTAATCGACCAGGCAAGGGTTATTGATCAGATAAAAGAATAACGCCTTGGCACCGGTCCTCTCTGAGCAACAAGCTAACACAAAAACTGCCAACTTGATCGATGTTCTTGGTTCTTTAAACCTTGGCTTACAGGTGATAACACACGCTGATGGCAACGACTCAAGTTAAACAGTTGCTTCTCTGACGTAGTCACATTGTTACGACCAGCAATATTTGCTAATCGATTTTGTTGTATATGAAAGAGGAATAGAGAAATTCAAGTCGATTATCCAATGTTTAAATGGACATCATTATTTTTTAATTCAGCACCCTAAAATACAGAGATATTTAAACATTCAAACCATTAACAGTTGATATCTTGTATATGGTTGATGCCAAACACACGCAAAAATTATTTGAAATAGCGTGTTTTACAAACATTAACATTTTTTGTGGAATTTTTCTCCAGCTCCTATGGTTTACTCTGTACCAAATTATAAAAAATTACTTTCGAATAAGAGAACTTTCACCTATGGTGCGAAAGCATTAGCCAATGAGAATGATGGGGAAGGTAGTTGCACGCGGAGTGATACATATCAGCGGGGCAAGGTTATATGAAACAGAGATTAGTTGAAATGAAGCAGATGGTTTTCCTGTTGGTTGCAAAACGTAATCGTTTTGAACGTCTAGTCAGAGGTGAAGACATTTTACACAAATTATGCCATAAACTCTTGTCTTTTAATGATACCTATTTAAACTAGCTTAAGGATTACAGTTTTCACTGTTTAATGTTTCAAAAATTGAACTAGGTACCCATTGACGGTCAATTATGTTCCGTGTTATTTAAACACAGACACATTATATAATTATTTGCACCAACCATATATCTATTAAGATTTAAAATTAGGAATAGTGAGGAAAATTACAGTTAATGACTGCCAAGAAAAATGCCGATTCTTTCGCACTACCATCGGTTTATGATTCTTAAATTTACATAGCGCCATTGCCTTCCATTGGTTCTGCCGCTGTATTCACTTGTTTCTAACTTTGTGTGCGTTATTCAGCCTATAAAGTCAACTAAGCAAGTTAAAAGAGATAGCGGAGAAAAGAAAAGAAAACATACGTTGATATTAAAATAAAAGTTGGAATTAATTGAAAGATACGTGCTACTAATAGAACTGAAATTCAGACTGTTCGATGTGCTGTGCGAAAAATGTCAAATCCTCTCAGAAGTAGATAAAAAGCATGGATAATTTTGAGAAACAAACAGGCGGACACTACCTTTTCACAAAAGTTGAATAAATCTTTGAACAAAGAACACATGCTTTTAAAGTAATTTTCTATTTACATATGCGTGTTGTACTTTAATAGCATTAAATTACTTGCTCCTCGAATATTCTAGCATGTTTTCCGTCGCATTACTCCGAATAATCGAGAGTACGTTGTATTTAAGCAAGAAATTCAATCATAATAGAGTAAGAAATGTATTACTAAGTTCAAATACAGAGACTTCAGAGACTTTCCATAACCAGAAAGTAAGTTTTAAGCAAGATATCAATTAATTACAATTATTAAACTTCTCTCTGTGCAGAACTATGTCTAAACTAATTCGATTTATGCACTTATGCCCGATTTTACCAACAGATGTTAAAATCGACGTTAACAAATGTAACGTAACAATTGTCAGAGCGCTAAAACTAATGTTAAATTTCTTGCATTTCATCAAACTGTTTTCTTAAAATGTTAACAAACCTGTGTTAACGCCAAGAAACTTGTAAATATCACAGCTATAGAAGGCTATTAATGATTTTCTGAACGTACTGCGATGCGCTTTTGTTTTCATTTTCGTCTGCACAAATGGCGGATGAACAAAAGCATAAATAAAGCCGTGAGACAAATTTCTCGTCGATGCAGAAAGAATTGTTAATTGAAATGGTGACGAAGTGTAAGGATATCATGCAAAATAAGAGGACGGATGCAGTGAATGTAAAAGAGAAAGATATCACGGGGAAAATATTGGAAACGAATTTAATTCAAATGCATGTGTCACTACTACAAGCACCAAACAACTTGTCAGTATTACGTAAATTTAAAACGAGGTGCGAAGAACAAGTGCCTTAAGTTTCAAGACGGGAGGTGAACAATGTATTATCCACATAATTCAGTGAATTATAAAATCGCAAAGTTATTAATACTTGAAGCAAAGGCGAGATCTGCGTATTCCTTTCGATGCATGTTCTAACTCAATATTACGTAAATTTAAAACGAGGAGCGAAGAAGGCCAAGTGACTTGAACGTTTCAAGACGGCAGGTGGACAGTGTATTATCCACATAATTCAGTGAATTATAAAATCGCAAGGTTATTGATACTTGAAGCAAAGGCGAGATCTGCGTATTCCTTTCGATGCAAGTTCTAACTCAGTATTACGTAAATTTAAAAACGAAGAGCGAAGAAGGGCAAGTGACTTGAACGTTTCAAGACGGGAGGTGGACAATATATTATCCACATAATTCAGTGAATTATAAAATCGCAAAGTTATTAATACTTGAAGCAAAGGCCAGATCTGCGTATTCCTTTCGATGCATGTTCTAACTCAGTATTACGTAAATTTAAAACGAGGAGCGAAGAAGGGCAAGTGACTTGAACGTTTCAAGACGGCAGGTGGACAGTGTATTATCCACATAATTCAGTGAATTATAAAATCGCAAGTTTGATACTTGAAGCAAAGGCGAGATCGCCATATTCCTTTCGATGCATGTTCTAACCTCTCTTGTACTTCCGCAGTAACCTTCATAGCTATTTGTTTCGACAGTCTATACCTCCGTAAAAAATTTTTCTTCGGATAGTTCCTCAAAATCATTTCTCCTCATAGGCCGTACTCTATTACGAATGCCATTTAGACGGTCTTAAATATAGCAAATCGACATCAACAGCTGAGTTCATGCTCGCCATCTTGACTATTTACAATTGTTAAGGACTTAACATCAGAAATCGGCTTGTTAGTTTAACATGAGATTTAACACGTGTGTTACGCTAACACTTGTTGGTGAAATGCAATTTTTGTTTTAACTATTGCTAAACTCGTGTAAAGTCTTAACATTTGTCGGTGAAATCGGGCATTAAACGATTATTTGAAAACGTTCATCGGACGATGAATGAAATCATGGGTATATAGCAGCCCAGACGACTAATCTTCGTCAAATTAAAACTTTGGAACACTTCCAAATAAAACAAATACCAACATCCACTGATATAAGCACATAGTTGTCAGAATTATTATTTCAATTAAGTAGGTACACACTTTGGACTCTGAGGCCGATGCGTGCCGTGTCTATGGAACTTGTAACTGCAGTATCAGGCAGCGATTAGGAGGCGGCAAATTAATCGAAATCATATAATTAAAGAAAAGAAGATAACTTAATAAAAATGCCTTGCTAAACTAAATTAAAATCTTGTTATAATAATATGAAATTAGAATGGATAGAGTAATGATTAAAATAGCGGTTGACTTAAAGAATAAGAAGGGAAGAATATAATTTAATATAGCATATATACTAGCATCCAGGCAAGAAAGATAAATATTCTTGTAAAAATCTGTACACGTCGGAGAGACAGGAAGGAAGGGCCGTTATCTTCTTTGTGCTAGTAAAGGTTCAATGTCTGAGAACTATAGAATACTTTCAGCCAGGAATGTTTTGGAACAAAGGGCTTTCAAAATGCAGTTGAGCATGAACGCTAAAGGGATTCACTTCGCTGATTTGATAACGATGTATGCCGTTACAAACAACTCAGGGCAGGCGTTCCCCAACTCAGGGTAGGCTGAACGTCAATGAGTTAAATATGTTTTGCAAACCAATGCGAAAATTCGAAATAAATGAGAAACCAATAATAATGTAACATTTGAGAAGGGTGAGCTAGTTTGGTCATGTGATAAACTTAGTGAGGGGGTCAGAATAAGGTTCGAACTGAATCGTGAAGTAAGAAAATTTTACTTAAAATGTGATACTACGACAGGAAGGACGTGTTCATGCGCGTTAAGAAGAGAAGCGAAGATTTTTAAGTCTGAAATGTAGGGAAGTTAAGAATAGCGCAACCAGCGTAAGTGGAAGCAGCATTAGAAGCGTATTAGAGCAAAGTAGTCGCCGTATAAAGAAGAAATAGAAACCGCGCGGAAGTAACTTTACACAAGTAATCCAGGGTTTCAAGTAAAATTGAATTTATGTTAGGAATTTTACTAACAGGTGGTCACCGATCCAAGTCGATAAGCAAACTTGGTAGGAATTAAACCAAATAATTCTGCAAGAAAGTGTTATTAATACGACTGAGTAGCCAACAACCACCAAAATCCATTTCCTACAACCATTCACCTGAGGATAACAGAACTCATAACTCCAATTTGAACCCAATTAATTTAACACTGGTATGCGGGTATGCCGCAAACTACATATATGAATTAAAATATGCGTATAGTTTTCCAAATGATGCCATTTCACTGTGGAATTTCTGGCAATGAGCAAGCAGATATGTTGGCCAAGAAGGGTTCCAAAATATCTCAAACAACGAAACAAAATATCCCCTATGAAACAGTTAAAAGATTAATCAAAAACATCTTCACAAAACTATATAACAACTATCTAGTTTCCTCTGAAAAACTTAATTGGAAAGTTCTCCAAAACAAACTAAAGACAATTCCAGAACTACCCCGAAAATCTTCAGTAGCAATGTTCAGATTAATCACAGGCCACGATTGTTTGAATGGACATTTATTAAAGGTTGGATTAACAACTTCTCAACAGTGCTGTTTATGTGGTAATGACGATTTAATGAACATCGATCATCTAACTGTATGTGAAACTCTCCAAAATCAAGATCTAGTCTCCAAATATTGGGAAGCAAGAAGAAAATGATTTTATTATCAAATTCTGAGCGTTAAATACACACACATACACACATATATGAATCCTGCATTTTCCACAATTTCACAATTCCACTTCTTCAATTTAAAATGTTGCCAACAATGTGAAAGCACAAATATAAAAATAAAAAACAAAGCATCTTAGAACTCTAGCAAGAAAATCTATAACTTCATTATTGCACAGAGGAATATCACAATGAATTGACAACCTAGGCATGTGTCATTTCTTTTTAAATATATCTTTGTGTTAGTGTGGAAACTGGGAAAAAGAATAACTTATTGAGAATATATAAACAACAAAAGAAAACGCAGTATTAAACTTTTCCATACGCCAGACATTCTTATAAAAATTACAAAATAAATATGAAAATAAATACTGGGACTGATTTTAGCTAAAATGTTTGCAATTGCGTTTCGTTAAACAAGTTATACATATAATGAATAACCTTAGTCTTGAAATCATAATGAAAGAGTTCAAATTTATATTAACTTATTTTACTTAAACCTTTAAAATGGAATTTTTAATCCTAAATAAACATATTTTTTCGAGATAAATACAAATTCACTACTGCTGTACCAGGAAAAAAGAAATTTGGGGTTCGGGGCAGGGCCTCATTCGATCCCCCTTAAAACCGTCTCTGGGTGAAGGGCATGAAAGCAATGAGACAAGAAATTTCTTGAATAGAAACTTCGGTCAGACTTTATCTATGTTGTAGATATTTGTACAGAGTCCTAACATGAAAGAAAATTTTACTCTTACATCGCCTGATATATTATTTCCTAATAGTTTTTACTTCTATCGTATAGTGAGTAGGCATTTAGAATAAAAACAACCAGGTAGCTTTCGAAACAAAAGTGCTTTCGTACTCTTTTGAGCTGCAATACAGTGAGCAGCCAATATCACTTTAAGGACGGCAGTACACATAGTTTCGATATTTGTTGACTTAGTCCGATATCAGAACTTAATTTACCAAGTAAAACAACAGTAAAAACGATGTAAATTAAGAAATTGGAGCCTGGGAAATATCAGCTGTAGGGACGGACATCCCTGTGGTTACAACGGTAGTGCATAACAAAACCGAGATAACAGCTGACTGACGACTTGCCGGCAATGACCTTGACCCCTTGCGGTTTCTTCGCTATTTCTTCCCGGCACCTCAGGCACGTAATTTGTTTACTACTTCCCAAACCGCAAACGTGGTAGCCCGCAGTACTTAAGCGTTTAAAGCATTCCAGGGGAACTTACCACAAAGCGACTGGTCCTGAAGGGGTCATCTGGAACAGTGACGCTCCTTCGGAACTGTTTGTGACGTGGTGGTACCGTCTGCATCTTCGCTGATTCTTCACAGTGCGTTCAGATCACTCGTCTAAGCTTTTTATGCGGAAAATTAAAAGAAATTACGAAAATTTTGTGATTGAAATTTAACACTTTCTTGATATTTTTGCGACAAAAAATGTCAAACACACTTCAGAGAAACCACACTAAGGGTGCTAAACCAAAAATAAAATTAATTACTGTCTATAAAAACTATAACACTTAATTTGGAACAAACAAATTAAGCTAAAAGGGTAAAAACTGAGGCAACACTAGCACTGCTGATAAACAGTTAGAACTTCACATATTCATCACACTGTACCCGGCAATCGTTTTGAGTCACGTGCCGAAAGGTAAGACCGAACCTCCAAATTCCACCGTCACCTCTGCACATGGCAGAAGACTTGATCGCACTGAGCCAAGGCAAGGCGATGCTCGACTGTTTAGTAGTCTGGTTGTGCAAGCTCAAGAGGGAAAGAGATGGTAGACGGACTGCTTTGCCTTGCCTCTGTGTCTGCCTGAAAACACAGCCTTCACTAAAAACTGCTTCTATAATACTACCAGTACTATCTTCCTCAGTTCCATTTCTTTTCGTTCTTATTTTGGCTCCGCCGCCAAGTTATAAAAGTTCAAGTACTGCCAACGCACGTGATAGAAAACACGCTAATACACTTCACTAAGTGCAATGTGTTGTAATGGCTTGGGTGCCCATTATGTGCGATATGAAGCTATACAGAACCCAACCACATGTGCGGGCTAACGCTCGCAAAATATTTTGATCCTGCACTATCAGTAGTGGCTAGTGAGTCAAAATATCAACAAAGTTCTGCTCTCTTAGGCACTCCAGTTATGTGAACAAGATTTCCTATGTATACTTTCACTGAATAACCCCAGTGTGCATTACAAATACGGCGATTTTATGTCAAGCAATCTCTCTCTCTCTCTCTCTTTTTGCCTTGTTCCATTTATATCCCGCCTTTAACTACTATGGTCATATCGGCGGCCGTTCTCCTTTGGAACATACCGAAGGTGTTAAATCTTTGATTTTTAATCATTACATCACGCACACATTCACACTCATTCATACTTCCAGACTCTGGGGATGATGGGGAATTATCTTGGTTGGAGAAAAATCCCCACCCCCACCGCCGGGAATCGAACCCGGGACCCCTAGCACGGTAGGCAGGTGCTCTTCAAGCAATGTTCTTTCGCCATCTGTGTGAATTTTGCTTTGCAAATCTCAAAGAAGCATGTCATTACCAAAAGCCAATTTGGGCCTCTTTTTTTTTTTTTAATTTTACGTCCTCCAACGTTAAGTCATATCGGACGGTGAATGAAATGGGTGAAATGATCCTCAAATGTGTCCAGAGTCCATGGAGCTTAGAGCTACCCGACATTCGTCTTTTAGGATAAAGGAAAACCCCAGAAAAAACCTTATCCAGGTAACTCAACCTGACCGAGATTCGAACTCGGGACCTCTTGAACGTGAGGCAGACATGCTACCTTCTATGCTACCGAGACGGGCTAAGAAAGTCTATAGGGGAAACTACCATGTGCCCGAATATTTCCAATAAGCAATCGAGTGTGTGTTTAGTGTTTAACGCCCGCTTTTACTACATACGACATGAGATGAAGATGGAGCACCGGTGGAATGAGATGGCGGGGGAAACCGGATATCCCGGAGTAAACCCGCCCCATCGCTGTGTTGTCCAGCACAAATCTCACTTTGCGGTCGCCTGGGATCGAACCCGGGCCGGCTTTGTGAGAGCCAAGCGGTCTAGTCATAGAGCCACGGCACGGCCAAGCAATCGAGGAATATACAAAACCAATCTTGTCTATGTTCTGTAATGTACTACTATTTCTTGAAATAAACACCCTCCACTTTCCATACAAATATCCCTTCAACTAACCCCCTGCATAGCCAAGTGATAGAACCAAATTAAACCTCAGCAAATTGAAATCACTGGCCACTGGAACGAAGTCATAGATGTTGCTTGGTAATATAAAACAAATAACATGATTCTGCTTTGCTGAAATGGTTGATTCATTACTGAACTCACTGACTTCTGGACTGTTTTAGATTGATAGCATCACTTGAAGAAAACAAATAATGGAATACGCTCACTTTCTTCTCGGGCAGACAGTCAGGTGAAAACATGATTAGATATCAACGTTCCGGGAGTGTGCATCTCTCCCATCATCAGGATATTTATGAAATGTTATAACTACAAATGAAATACTGGATATAACACAACTATAAACAAAAACAAAACACTATCAAAATTCGCGTTACTTAACAAAAGACTGTTTTCAGTAAATTAAATGCCAGCTCAGGAGATGGCGTGAGTATAGAAAATCGTGTCAAAGAAACGTAACTAGTTAACTTGATTATCAAGCTGTATTGATCTTTGCTTCTTAATTCGACGGATTTCCATTTTAAGACCGGTTTCCAAGAGGAGCTGAACTGAAATCCAGCATCACGATTAAGCGTGCTCCTTTCAGAGGAAATCGGCAAAGCCTCCTTAATTCTCCGCTCCCAGTAACTGTTGCATTTTGCCAAGATGGTGGTCTCCCGAAAATTGACTCTATGTCGTTATCAAAACAATGCTCTGCCAGCCCAGACTTCTCAGGTTGCATTAAACGAATGCTCCGTTCATGTTCGATTAGTCTAGTAGCGATGCTCCTTCCAGTTTGTCCTATATATGGTGTTCCACATTCACAGGGAATGCGGTACACTCCCGGAATTTGGAAGTCCAGTTTGTCTTTCACTGGTCTCAACAGCTGTTTGATCTTCGGAGGTGGCTTGTGGATGGTCGTTATTTTGTATTTCATCAATTATTATTTTATCAGTTAATTTGAGCAATTAATCTATTTATATGTTGGGAGACGATCATCATGGCAAAATGCAACAGTTACTGGGAGCGGAGGATTAAGGAGGCTTTGGCGATTTCCTCTGAAAGGAGCACGCTTAATCGTGATGCTGGATTTCAGTTCAGCTGCTCTTGGAAACCGGTCTTAAAAATAGATATCCGTCGATTTAGGAAGCAAACAATTTTGACACAATTTTCTATACTCTCGCCATCTCCTGACCTGACATTTAATTTACTGAAACCAGTCTTTTGTACAGTAATGCGAATTTCGATAGTGTTTTGTCTTTGTTTATAGTTGTGTTATATCCAGTATTTCTTTGTGGTTATAACATTTTATAAATATCCTGATGCTGGGAGAGATGCACACTCCCGAAACGTTGATAGCTAATCATCTTTTCACCTGGCTGACCGCCCGAGAAGAAAGTGAGCGTATTCATCGCCAGAAAAGCTTCAGGTCTTATATTAAATAATGGAATACATTCCCTTTTCTTTTATAAGCTCAAAGAAAATTTTAATCCCAATTCTGTAATATGCACGCACATTTCCTTGGACACTTGGCACTCTCAGTTGATACAGCTTGTGTAAAACGTCGTTACAATGCCCCACTCCTGAAGCAAAGATACGCAATAGCAAACACCAGTCCACTTACATAATATAAGTGGGGATTACTATTCCACTTACCTAGTGTGAGTGTGACAGACCAATTGCTTACGAGTTCTGGTAATACTTCCAATGACTTACTCCCTCATCACTCTCAGCACTCCTCACTTCTCCTGTGTTGGGCACATGGAATTTCACATTTTACACAAGCTGCACCTTTAAGGAAGTCTTTGATGTAACTATTACTGCAAAATGTTATCGCAATCAACATGAAGTGAATAAAAAATAAGCTTCCTAAAGGACATTTTGTGGGAATAATATAACAAATAAATAATAATAAATAGGTAGTGAAATCTATGTGAATGCAACACAGATTTTTTATAAGAAAAGATTATATTTGTTTTTACAACGTTTAGGATGCATCAGTTAACTTTTTTCGTATTCATTGCTCTTCAAGCATCTCGTTTCACCAGATATTAGTGTCTTTATTCTACCAAAAAAGAAAAAAGCTGGTTACCATGTCTAAAAAATAACCTAACAGAAACCACTCAATCGGCGCGTTTAGTTAGGTGCATTAATAACAGTATAAGCAATTTTTATTTTATTTTGTTGTCCGTTTAAAAATAAAACATAGTTAAAATATAGTTAACATAATTTTGCTGTATTTGCTAAATTGACAGATAAAATTATTTGATTTACAGCGTCTTCTCAATGTATGCCTCTACAAGCACCAAACTCTTTCGTGTACTGTACACATTTAGCTGTTACATTAGCAAACTCATAGGTAAACCAGTTGCTTTTTCCAACAAAAGAGTGACTTTTTTATGTCTTTCTTCCTTTTCATTTATTCCAGTCCTCTTGAGACACCTCCAAAACATGTTTTCTGAAGACATCAACGGCTTCTTCTGTCGTCGAAAGAGCCAAGAGCCAAGAGCAGGTGCGGGTCGCCCGGGTTCTCCCGGGCGGAGGGTTACGCGCCACGGTACCTATCCGCTGTGCGGATTTACCCGTGCGGTAAAATAGATCTAAGTTGTTCGCAAGGGTGCGTGTCGTTGTGTTAGACGGCGCAGTTGGCCTCTGCTGATGCTTCTGGTGCCGGGATATTCCCCCCTGGCGGAACAGTGCCCGTTCCACCCTGCTTTTGCGGTCGCTAGCGAGCCGACAAGCCGTGGTGGAACCAGTAGCGAGAGGCCAGATGGAAATTAGGTTAATGATGTTGGTATTTCCAGGTCGTGCGCGCGCCCAGGGCACGACTGCAGGTGTTAACCTGCCAGCCGCGGCGAGGGCGCGATCTGACCTGGCGGTGAATGTTAGGGGTAGGAGGAGAGGCAGAACCTACCACCCAAGGCCGTCCTTGGGTAGGCGATAGCTCCTCCGTCTCCTGGGGAGACGGTGGTCGTATTGACCGAGTGTGTTTACCAGCTGGTTTGGGTGGGGAGTGATCTTGGCATACAACGTGCGTGTTCGTTCGCGAACGACGTCTACGACGTATGGTATGCCAGACTGGGTGTGCAGGAAGTGGGATGGGAACCTGCGGTCGGTACCGTAGATCATCCTTAAGGCCCTGTTCTGCACGGCTTGCAGCCTGCGGAGGGTGGTATGAGCCACCGAACCCCAGACCTCGCATCCGTACAGGATCAGAGGCGGGACGATCGCACGGTATGTCCGCAGTTTGAGGCGGATGGGCATTGTGGATCTGAAGATCGGGTAGTGTTGCCTGAGTGCAGCGTGGCCGAGGCCTGCCTTTGCCCTGACGTGCGGAGTGAAAGTGAGGCCGCGGTCCAGTTGGATTCCCAGGTATTTGGCGGTTCGAACCCAGGGGATTCTTCTCCGCCTCAACCGCAGGTCACCTTCTGGGTGCCAGCTACGGGTCTTTGTCGTCGAAAATCGTTGTGCACGCAATTTATTCTTGATGTTCGGGAACAAAAAGAAGTCATCAGGACCGTGTGGCGGATGAACCATCACTTCGAGTTTGTTAACCTTCAAATACTCTTGTTGTTAGATGAGACGTGTGTACACTCGCATTGTCTTGATGAAGAACGATCTTACGGTTCTTGTTGGTTTTCCTTCTTCACCGAAGACTTCTGGCAAACAAATGATTGTGTAGAGTTAGATTACTTCCGTAAAAACCCTGGCATAATGCATTGCTTACCTTAGGAGCGACTCTCACCACCGATGGGCGTGGCTTAGGCGTGAGGTGAATGGGGAAGTTCCTCGATGCCGGCCAGCATGTCGTCTGCACATCCCTCGAAAACCTTCCTCTCGGCTCTGCTGCTGCACTCATATTCAGACGTTGCTGAGTAATCACTTTCCGAATCACTGCTGCTACTGTTGTCATTAACAGTGATCGTTATCTTTTCCACCTCTGTTTCTAGGAGACCCTCAGGTTTTATATATTTCTCTTCCACTTGGTGAACATGCCGGCAAACTGGACCCCATTCTGCTTCTCCTATTTCACCAAATCGCTGTTCGCACAAACGCCACACGTCTCTCATGTTGAAGCTCACATTGCAAAGCGCAACCCATTCTTGTACATTTGCCCAATTTTTTTCAAATGCATT
Source organism: Mantis religiosa (assembly GCA_030765055.1). Lineage (NCBI taxonomy): Eukaryota > Metazoa > Arthropoda > Insecta > Mantodea > Mantidae > Mantis > Mantis religiosa. The sequence continues at coordinate 39,040,288 of CM060954.1, forward strand.
CAGGTGGGGATGGTACGGTGGTAAGCGGAGAGCTACGTGCCCATCTTCTTCTAAAATTGCATCCACAATATATTTCTTATGTTTTGGCTTATGCAACGTTATAAGATCATATAGTTCCGCTTTCAGTATATGGCTTCCGAACGGAATCCTATGCTTAACCAACCAGTCTTGCATATCCTGCTTTTCTGTGTTCGCTGTGGGGCATTTTTCTCTGGTCACATTGTGATATGAAGCGTTGTCTATCACAAGAACAGACTTCTGGAAGATTGGGCTTTAGTTTTTCTTTAACTGCATTCTAACTGATAAGTTTCACAGATTTAGTGTTCCCAACAAAGCACGTGATAACCAAGTTCACTCGTCTAGATGAGGATACACACTGACCTTTGCGCATACAGGTTGACGCATACGGCTGGGCGGGAGGGAGAGAGGGAGGAACTGGCATACATGAGGCGCCAAGCGGATATTGAAAACAGGCTCGCCCGCTGAACACCCAAGGCTTTAATCGGAATACGGTTACTCTAGCATTCAGCATTGGCCGCTTTACGCTCCTCTAAAGGTACTGTTGCCACATGGCCAGTTTTGCTAAAAGAGCAGGCGACTTCTTGCTTCGAAGTGCTTCGAGTGCGAACAACTTTTGTTGGATTTGCTTCATCTTAAACAGCCTTACTCGACTGATGTTTACATTCCGGCTCAAACGCATATATCCATAATGTTACAGTAAAGTGCTTCAAAACTACGTCATGTTAAAAACTATAATTTATTGTTAACTGGAAGGCGTTAAGTTGAATTATTTAGGCATAAAGTAATTAGTTGAATAACTTATTAACTGCATAATCTTCTTTATTTATTCAGTATTTCTATTTAACTAAAACAAATTGACACCTGATAAAGCAGCCACCAGTTGCTAGGTAAATATTTCAGTTCTATATAGAATATTTTCATATTGTCGCGACTGGCGCCAAAGCGTACAAAAGGTTAGGAGCGGAGAGATAAAGAACACATACTGGAATGCGGAGATAAAAGCTTGCCAAAACAGATAGCTGACTAGAAGTTTCGATTAGATTAGATTGATTTGCGTTCAGTAGGTTCACTTGTAGCCAGAAAAGGCTGTGAACATTGAACATGTCCAGAGGTATAAGGTTTAATAGCATATATATGTACAAAAGTTAACATCAGACACATATTATAGTACACAGGCAATATGAACAACATTATGGAAAACAAAGCAGGGATAATTATATATTATACAAAATGAAACACTTTTTAAACCAGCTTACACTTGGCTTATGCCAGTACGTCTCAATCTTTTTGCAATGCATATCATTCTTGTTATTTCTTAAATACATATACATTAAAAATAAACTTTCAACATGCATCAAAGATTTATTGGTAATGATTTGTCATTGGAACAGTTAGATACTACTTACAGAGCTACAGAAGCATTATCAGGATAATTTGTCATTCAGATAGTCCTGTACAGAATACAAAGATTTTGAGCAAAGGTACTCTCTAACAGCATTTTTAAAAGCACTGAAATTACCAACTTTTTCTTTAAGAACATTAGGAAGTGTGCCAAATATTTTGATAGTTTCATAATACACACCTTTCTGGAAGCAAGAAAGTTTAGCACTGGGATAATAGATATTATACTTTTGTCTAGTGTTTATTCTGTGAATTACATTATTTGTTGCAAATAAGGCACGATTGCATACAAAGAATTTTAGGATCGAGAATATATACATGCAAGGAAGCGTTAATATCTTCAATCTTCTAAAAAGATCTTTACAGGAGCATCTGTTGTGGGTGTTAGTAATGATTCGTATAACCTTCTTTTGCATAAGAAATATTTTTTTTACTTTCTACTCAGCTGCCCCAAAATAATATTCCGTATTCCATAATAGAGTCAAAGTATGTATAATATACTAATTTAAGTGTGTCAATAGAACTCACATTAACCAGCTCTCAGATAGCCTAATAGGTAGAGCTGAGTCTAGGTAAGATATAATTTATGTGAGCTTTCCAATCTAAACATCTTTCCACTTGAAGGCCCAGAAATTTTATACTGTCAATTTCTTACAATAACATATCATTAATCCCAATTTCTATTTGAATATGTGACGTACGACAGGTTATAAATTTGACCAATTTTGCTTTGTCCATTTCCTGTTTGTTACAGATTATTCAATAAATGTCTAGTAATATGAGTAGAGGTATTTAAGGAAGCCGTGACTCACTAAGGTACAGTCGTAAAAGTAGTCGTAATGAGGTGACTGATAATCGAAACTGATTCGTCTGCCTGCAACTGTTTTGAAAGTGAACTCTTTGTTTGTGGGTTGCGGCAAACCCGCATACCAGTGTTAAATTGATTGGGTTCTAATTGGAGATATGAGTTCTATTATCCCAAGGCGAATGGTTGTAGGAAATGGATTTTGGTGGTTGTTGGCTACTCAGTCGTATTAATAACACTTTGTTTGTTGCAGAATTATTTGGTTTAATTCCTACTAAGTTTGCTTATCGACTTGGATCGGTGACCACCTGATAGTAAAATTCCTAACATAAATTCAATTTTACTTAAAACCCTGGATTACTTGTTTAAAGCTACTTCCGCGCGGTTTCTATTTCTTATTTATACGGCGACTACTTTGCTCTAATAAACTTCTAATGCTGCTTCCACTTACGCTGGTTGCGCTATTCTTAGCTTCCCTACATTTCAGACTTGTAAATCTTCGCTTCTCTTCTTAACGCGCATGAACACGTCCTTCCTGTCGTAGTATCACCTTTTAAGTAAGTTGTTCTTACTTCACGATTCAGTTCGAACGTTATTCTGACCCTCTCTCTAACTTTATCATATGACCAAACTAGATCACCCTTCTCAAATTATTATTGGTTTCTCATTTATATCGAATTTTCTCATTGGTTTGCAAAACTCATCTAACTCATTGACGTTCAGCCCACCCTGAGCTGGGGAACGCCTACCCTGAGTTGTTTGTAACGGTGTACATCGTTATCAAATCCGCGAAGTATATAACCTTATCGTTCTTGCTTAGCTGCATTTTGAAAGCCCTTTGTCCCAACACATTCCTCGCTGTAAATGTTCCATAGTCTTCAGACATTGAACTTTTACTAGCACAAAGAAGGTAACGGTCCTTCCTTCCTGTCTCTGCGACGTGTACAGATTTTTACAAGAATATTTCTCTTCCTTGCCTGGATGCTAGTATATATGTTATATTAAATTATATTCTTCCCTTCTTAGTTTTTAAGTCAACCGCTATTTTAATCATTGCTCTATCCATTTTAATTTCATATTTTTATATTAGTTTAGCAAAGCATTTTTATTAATTCGTCTTTTTTTTTTTTTTTTTTTTTTTTTTTTTTTTTACTTGTTCCAATGGTCATATCGGCGGCCGTTCTCCTTTGGAACATATCGAAGCTGTTAACTCGTATTCGTTAGGTTTTAATCATTACATCACACACACATTCACACTCTCATTCATACTTCCAGACTCTGGGGAAGATGGGGAATTATCTTGGTCGGAGAAAAATCCCCATCCCCACCGCCGGGAATCAAACCCGAGATCTCTAGCACGGCAGGCAGGTGCTCTATCGACTGAGCTACGGGGCCAGCTAGTTTGTCTTCTTTTTTAATTATTTAATTTCGATTAATACGCCGCCTCATAATCGCTGCCTGATACTGCAGTTATAGGTGTGGCAGTCGAGCTGGAAGATTGTAATTGTGTATGTGACGTAATTCTGCTACTGTAAGAGTTGACCAAAGCGTATTTCTACGGAAATAAAGAATACTTTGAATTTCTGCAACTTGGGTTTTAATTCTATGAACCCACAAAGTGCCATCATACACGTCGTCAAAAGAGAAAGTATTTTTAAGGAATTAAACGCACTTTGCATATTTAACAAATTTAACGAAAATTTATCTAGGTATATCAATCATTTTAGAAGTGACAACCAAGGAAAAGTGATTCCTTCAACCTCATTTTTCTCAACACCGTAGTTTAAATCGTTGTTCTATCCAATCCCTTTATTTCATGCAGTGACCTGGACCGAGTCGTTATGTTGATACATAGATACCAATCTGGTTTTACTTCCAAGCGTTGAATTGATAAACATTCAGGTTTCATGAGTGTTGAAGTAACATCTGAAATAACCTGTCTAATGTTCTCAGAATTTTAGGTGTGGACTGGCTTTTAACTAACAGCCTCCCCACTACGAGGTAGAACGTCGAGTTCTTAGATCTACAGTCACAGATGTTCAAGTTTTACCAAAAACTGTCACCGTGTCTTATTTATTACATAACCTCATTTCTTAATAAACATTTCAGCAAGAGTTTCTAAATATGCAAATTAATGTTAATCACCTTGGACCATAAAGTCCTTTGTTCTGCCTGACTAGCAATATGTATATATTCTTTGGACATTCCTAGGACCAATGCCGTTTTTCATTTTCTTTCTTTCTTTTTTTTTTTTTTTTTTTTTTTTTTTTTTTGTTGTAGATGTGAGGTGCGACTGCTTGGGGAGAACAAAAGAGATAAAATACGAACAAGAAAAGTCCAAATAACTTATTTGGTCTGATGAGGACAGCAAATATAACCAAACAGTAATAAGTCTCGAGTTTTTCATATTTCACTGATTTATTGATTGACATTTTTATGTGTATTCTAACAACGTTGCTGCTGTTGCCCATTTACTCAGGTCAGTAGCAGTTGTTACAGGAGCTACGAATCGTCAGACATAACACCTGTGTGCTGCCAACGTGACCCCTTGGAGAAAGGAGTGAATGGGATATCAAATCCGGTGCACTAGTAAGGGGTTTCTATATAAATGTGAGTAGCTGGCATGCTTAATTTGTGAGATTACTCACTCAGAATAGTCGATGTTCACCATTTTCTCCAAAAGCGCTTTTCCGTCTTTGCTCCAGACCATTTTTAGTGGATTCTGCGCCAGCTACTGCCTGAGGACGTCCGTCTGACTCTTCAAGAAAGATTCTCCATTGAAAATCTCCTGATTTCAATGCCAACTTTTGGAACTAGATCTCCATGGACTCTGGACACATTCGAGCATCATTTCACCCATTTCATTCACCGTCCGATATGATTTAACGTTGGAGGACGTAAAGTTACACAAAAAAATGCCAACTTTTCGAACTGGAAGATTGAGACTAGACACAGATGATTGGTTGTCACCTGTGATATTAACAGGTTGGATTTGCTTCGTTTCTGGATGTGAAGAAGTTAAACTGTTGGATGTTTGTTGTGGCAAATATACTTCCTCTTCTATCTCAGTTTATGGAACAATATTTTGATTACCAGCTGTCCCGCGTCGCTTCATTCTTTGTCGCACGACGCGAAATCGCTTATATAAGTGCGACCTTCTAGCCATCTAGTAGTCGTTAACTAAACGTACATTACTACGTGCTCTAGGATAGAAGCACTACCCTTGGTACATCCCCAATCTAGTTATCCGACGACACCGACCTATCCCCACAAAAACAGACTACATCCATACCCTTTCACGTTCCTTCTATCAAAACCTCTCCCACAACGTGAACTCCCTCATCCGCGGTCTAGGTGAGTACGACATCGATGCTGGGGAGAGCTACAACCACCTGAAACTGCTTCTAGGCACATAAAATAACACACCGTATATTATCCTTCCTTAAAAAACACTCCGCTGCCAGTAGTCAGTGATCTGGCTTGAGACCGAAGGTCTGACATTCAGATCTTCAATGTCCAGTCGTGATGGTGATGGGGAATAGAAGCACGTACTAGAAAACAGTTGAATATAGAACACGGGTTTATTTGTTTCATATCTGTAATGGAATCAGTCTTTGTATATGTGTTTGTTTTGACATAAATTATTACATTTTATCTTTAATCTTTTTGCAGTACATTTTTGTCTGTTTCCTTATATCTTGGTTTTATATTATAGTATTTTATAGTATTTTATTTGTACTTACATATCTTACAATCTCAATTAGAAGGTTTACATTTCTAATCTAGGTACAAATTTGTCCGCTGACTATATTACGGGTTGATAGTGGTGTTGGCTCCCTGGCCCTTAACCTCTACCCTAGCCCTTATACGACCTTGACCTAATGTTCTGATTGCGTCTTCCATTTCTCTACCTCTTATTTCCTCGCCCTTCTCAACCATTTCTCTTTGATTTTGTTAGCAAATTTCCCCACCTCCCTTAGTCTTTTCTCTCTTTTCAACGTAAGCATTTTTATTGTTACTACGTAAGCTCCTTTGCTATCCCAGTTCTTATCCCATATTAATTTCCTCCAGTTTTCAATTTCTTTACATTCCACTACATAATGTTCTAAACTTATTTTCTTTGCACATAGAATGCACTCCTTTGGTGAACCCTCTCAATATGGCTCCTGTCCTTAACCAAACTAAACCCTCCCTCTCATATCTAGCACATATGTCTATATATGTTTCCCTTCCCGAGTTCGAACCTCGGTCAGGGTGAGTTACCTGGATAAGGTTTTTTACGGGGTTTTCCCTTATCCTTAAAGACGAATGTCGGGTAGCTCTAAGCTCCATGGACCCTGGACATATTTGAGCATCATTTCACTCATTTCATTCACCGTCCGATATGACTTAACGTTGGAGGACGTCAAGTTACAAAACAAAATAAATAAAAAAATAAATAAATAAATAAATAAATAAATAAATAAATAAATAAATAAATAAATAAATAAATAAATAAATAAATAAATAAATAAATAAATAAATAAATAAATAAATAAATAAATAAATAAATAAATAAATAAATAAATAAATACATACATACATACATACATACATACATACATACATACATACATACATACATACATACATACATACATACATACATACATACATACATACATACATACATACATACATACATACATACATACATACATACATACATACATACATACATACATACATACATAAATAAATAAATAAATAAATAAATAAATAAATAAATAAATAAATAAATAAATAAATAAATAAATAAATAAATAAATAAATAAATAAATAAATAAATAAATAAATAAATAAGTAAGTAAGTAAGTAAATAAATAAATAAATAAATAAACAAATAAATAATAAATAAATAAATATATAAATATATAAATAAATAAATAAATAAATAAATAAATAAATAAATAAATAAATAAATAAATAAATAAATAAATAAATAAATAAATAAATAAATAAATAAATAAATAAATAAATAAATAAATAAATAAATAAATAAATAAATAAATAAATAAATAAATAAATAAATAAATAAATAAATAAATAAATAAATAAATAAATAAATAAATAAATAAATAAATAAATAAATAAATAAATAAATAAATAAATAAATAAATAAATAAATAAATAAATAAATAAATAAATAAATAAATAAATAAATAAATAAATAAATAAATAAATAAATAAATAAATAAATAAATAAATAAATAAATAAATAAATAAATAAATAAATAAATAAATAAATAAATAAATAAATAAATAAATAAATAAATAAATAAATAAATAAATAAATAAATAAATAAATAAATAAATAAATAAATAAATAAATAAATAAATAAATAAATAAATAAATAAATAAATAAATAAATAAATAAATAAATAAATAAATAAATAAATAAATAAATAAATAAATAAATAAATAAATAAATAAATAAATAAATAAATAAATAAATAAATAAATAAATAAATAAATAAATAAATAAATAAATAAATAAATAAATAAATAAATAAATAAATAAATAAATAAATAAATAAATAAATAAATAAATAAATAAATAAATAAATAAATAAATAAATAAATAAATAAATAAATAAATAAATAAATAAAATAAATTCCACATTCTGTCTTTATTTTCAGTTACACATTTAGTGATTTCTTACTTATCAGATTTGCCCACGTCACTTGTCTGTCAATGTCCTCTATCCTATTCTTAATAATTGTCCAAAAACCTTTTATATTTCTTTCACTCTCTTCCCACATATCTCCCATCCCTATTTTAGCCAGCGTTCTCTCTAGTTCTGCCCACCAGCTGTTCTTGCATATCTTGGTTTTATAACATTCCAGGATAATGGTGTTCAAGAAGCTGTTTATATAAAAATCTATTTAATTTTACCTGTTATATCAACAGCTAAAGCTCCTGTTACTTTAAAAAAAAACATTCCTTATAACCATTATTGAGGAAAACTATAATTTTCCACGAGATTTGAGTTAGAAAAATTCATTAAAGAATGTTTACCTTACAGTTTTAAAAGTTGCTGATACTGGATATATTTGTGAATCTCTGCATTTATTCGATCACACACACGCACACACACAGCCCGCCTCCGTGGCGTTACGTTCAAAAGGTCCCGAGTTCGAATCTCGGTCAGGGTGAGTTACCTGGATAAGGCTTTTTTCGGTGTTTTCCCTTATCCTGAACGACAAATGTCGGGTAACTCTGCTCTATGGATTCTGGGTGCATTTGAGCATCATTTCACACATTCTATTCATCGTCCGATATGACTTAACGTTGGAGGAAGTAAATTAAAAAAAAGGGGGAACAAAAAGAAAAAAGAAAGAAAATAAAACCACACACACACACGCACACACACAACACACACACACACACACACACACACACACACACACACACACACACACACACACACACACACACCTCCAACTGAAGTAACAACTCTCTAACAAAATAAATAACTTTCATATCCCCTGAACTGTTAGAAAAAGTAAAAAGAAAGCTGCGTCTTCGATATAATTATATCAAAACTGTGCACCTCGGTTACTCGCGTCTTATTGCATTGATTCACAGTATATAGGGCAAATAAACCTTCTGGAACGGCAGCCAGCTGACTAGGCACTATTGCACGGCCGCTGCTTTCTATACCTCCGAACTTAAAGAACATTATGCATAAGGTAGGTATTGGGATTGGTATATAGACAGGGTGGCACTTAACCCTGGAGACTTTAGCAGGATTTTCTCATGGTTTTTTTCCTTAAGGACCTCAACAGGCCGAGGGAATTCCATTTCATGATTCCTAATCGAGGCAAAGTCCGTGGTACCGGGGATCAAACCATGGGCAACAACATTGCAACAGTGTAAGGTGTAACACGAGAAAAATATATGTTAATAACTTATCTAACTTAAGGGGAGCCGGAAAGGCATTCTGGGAGGAAATTTTACAAAATGACACTCATTTTGAAAATACTGCACAATGTGCCACGTCTCCTATTAGCCATTTGTAGCTGTGTTCTCTCCTTGGTTGTAACCTTATTGAAACTATATTCTAGAGCACACACTTATTAGGGAAGGAAGTCCTTGTTTCTTCTATTAATATTAATCTGTGGATCTGATGTAATACTTCCATGCTTTGTTTAGTATGTTTTGAATTACTAGTTTTCAAGATGGGAAGAAGCAATAATTTTAGTGTAAGAAATCGGCATAGGAACCAATATAAACAGTTTAAGTAATACCAATTACATAATAAAAGAGTTACAACCCCTAAAATCTAAAAGGTGGTAACACATGACAATATATTGACTTCGTCAAGTCCAACCACAAACATTGGCGATGAATGTGAAGTGAAACTTGGTTCTTCAAGGAGAAAAATGGTTTATTCATTGTGTAATGGTAGTGATAACAATTTAACCAAAGTAAATAATGATATTATATCAACGAGTATTTAGCTAGTAGATATAGAAATCTTTTACAGTGTAAATTTTGTGAAAATGAAAAAATATTTTCATATCAGAAATGAAATGTGTAGTGTTTAACGCCCGCTTTTACTACATACGGCACCGCAGGCGGTGACACTGATGATGCACGAGATGAAGATGGAGCACCGGTGGAATGAGATGGCGGGGGAAACCGGAGGTCCCGGAGAAAACCCGCCCCAACGCCGTGTTGTCCACCACAAATCTCACTTTGCGGTCGCCTGGGATCGAACCCGGGCCGCCTTGGTGAGAGCCGAGCGGTCTAACCACTGAGCCACGGCGTGGCATTTTCATATTAGAGGACACCAAGAAAAGGAATGGATTATTAGCTACATTGTCACTCAGTTGCCAAAAGTGTAATAAGGTATATATACATTTGAAACGCCCAGAAGTATTGAAAGTGATGCAGAAGTAAATGTAAGGTTTGCTTATGGCTTGAGAAGCATTGGCAAGGGAATTGAAACAGGTAAGATATTGCTTGCCGTTCTCAATTTACCAGCCCCCAGCCAAATTTAACAAAATAATTAATAATACCATATAGTAGTGACTATGGAGTCTAGGAAGAAGTGAAGGAGTGAAAAATTAAGGGTATGGATTCTGATGATGAAACAAATGCAGAATATGTATCTGGGGAAATTCTGAGGTGTAGTTCCACCATAGCAAAACTTTAATGCTGTTTTACTCTGGTTTATTTTTTAAAGCTTTGGGTGCGCTCATCTATAAAACTTCTGCAGCTACAAATCTAGAGTTTTTCTGGAATTAAAGCAATACTTAAACTGTTTCAAAAGTAACTGTAGAAAGATATACGAAATTTTGAATTTAAAAAAAAGAATAAAACTTTAATATTTTTAGAAGTAAATTGAAGATATTTATTTAAAAAATCACATATCCTTTATTAAAACTCAAAAATAATATCTATTGTCTATAATGAATTATCTTATTCCAAGTGCGGTATTTGAAACCCAGCTCCTTTAGGAGGCCGCGCAAAGTACAGTGCCCATAAGAAAAATCACAAATTTCTTGCAAATGTGCAACCAATTCGTCTAAGGTGGGCGCTCTCCTTTTTGCATAGACATTCAACAGACATCTGGTAATCAAGCTATTGTTCCAGAAATTGAGATAGAAGAGGAAGAATATTTGCCACAACAAACATCCAACAGTTTAACTTCTTACATCGCATGTGAAATTATCTACTTTAGAGAAACGTTTCCTTTTGTTTTCACACTTGATCGGCGTCTATGGTATTCCTTTCGTCACAATATTTCTTACTGTATTTCTGTGAATACCCAGAATTTATCATCAGGTTCGTTGCACGACCCCTTAGCAAGATTATTTGTCAGCACATATTTATATGTGTTCAAAACAAGCGCTTGAATTTGCTTAGAAACAGTTCCCGTTATAACTTTGTTTTTTGAGGCTTTTCCAGTAATATAACTCGGTCCAGTTATTCACCCTATTGTCATCACTTTGATTATTTTCACTTGACTGAAAGTTATCTACTACTTCATTTGCATTTACCACTGCATTTCCCTCCCACGGTCTCCACATCGTGACCCACAACGAATTTCTGCACGTAATGAAACAGATCAACTGGAAGTTGGAACTTTGGCAACTCTGGAGTACACATGCGACTGTCACTTCGAGAAAATCAGGGTTGCTATTGGTCCTCAACGACAGTGTTCCATTTCTGAAGCGTGGAGATAGATTTATGACGGTCATTAGTGGGCGGGAGGGTCAGGTACCTTTGACTCCGAACTGCGTGCACACGCGTTAACTAAACAGACTTTAAAGGTTTCAAATTAATGCGTACAGTAGTTCTTGCTCTAAGCGTACCAGAAAACTCTCATTTTAGCATTGTTGAGATAGGCTGTTTCGGCTCCCCTTAATTAAAACGTAGATATACCCTAAGTGAAAAAATTAAAAACGAGCTAATGCATGATTAATACTTATACAGATTAATTTTTCATCCTTTGCTTGACTATTTCATTAGTTTACAGAAAAAACTTCAGCCTCTGATTGCCCAGTCTGTTAAGCATAATGCTACACTTCCTAAGCAATTAAGAAATCGACTACGATTTAGCACCCTGTATACGTACAGAAGTTGGTCAGCCTGAGCACGTGGCACGTGCGAGCAACCAGACTGAAGCAAATCTTTTGGCCCGGTCAGTTCTCAACTCGATCGTTCAACTCAGTTTCCCCTATCCTTATGTAGATAGAAGCGAGGTTAAGTGCTCATTGCCCTCCCTATCCAGGAACCGGTCTTGTATTTTGTTGAGGGAGTGGCTAGAACCAACTGGATAATCATACCAAGGTACCCGAGCAATTGTGTTTACACCTTCCCGGGCAGTAGATCTACTTCAACTTTTTCAATGAAATGCTGTTATCTAGGCACATTCCCATTATTGTGCGATACATACCGCATGTCCACTCGGTTACTTTATTGTGTGAGACATATTTACTTCACCGCATATATAAGTACATAAAGGTAGAGAAATACATGAGAGCCTTTCTGAAATGTAAATATATCCATTTTATACTCATGCTAATATTACCGAGGGGGATGACTCAGGCGATGTCATCTGTGGCTCGCATTCGGGAGACCCGGTTCGAATCCCTTGATCGACCTACCTGACCCATGGGCTTTTTCGGGGATTTTCCGCGTCGCTAGGTGAATGCTGGGTAGGTTAATTACATCCCCAGAATTTCCTGTCCCTCCATTTCATGTCATATCATCTATCATCTGGTGGGCCCGCCTCGGTAGCGTAGATGGTAGCGTGTCTGCCTCGCGTTCAAGAGGTCCCGAGTTCAAATCTCGATCAGGGTGAATTACCTGCATAAGGATTTTTCCGGGGTTTTATCGTATGCTGGAAGACGAATGTCGAGTAACTCTAATCTCAATGGGCCCTGGACTCATTTGAGCATTATGTCACTTAACGTTGGAGGACGTATATTACAAACAAAACAAACTCGTGGTCTCTTTCAGGGTAGAAGTGTCGGCGGGGGTCTCGGCGGTGCATGGCGGGATGATGTGCTCTGAGGAAAACTACTTCCTCCTCCGGTAGGTCGGTTGCCGGTCTCCGCTCCTCTGCCGGGACCATTTCGGGACTGCCAGCCAGTGCCCGCCTCGGTAGCGTAAATGGTAGCGTGTCTGCCTCACATTCAAGAGTTCCCGAGTTCGAATCTCGGTCAGGGTGAGTTACCTGGATAAGGTTTTTTCCGGGGTTTTCCCTTATCCGTAAGGACGAATGTCGGGTAGCTCTAAGCTCCATGCCTGCCTCGGTAGCGTAGATGGTAGCGTGTCTGCCTCACGTTCAAGAGTTCCCGAGTGAGTTACCTGGATAAGGTTTTATCCGGGGTTTTCCCTTATCCTTAAAGACGAATGTCGGGTAGCTCTAAGCTCCATGCCCGCCTCGGTAGCGTAGATGGTAGCGTGTCTGCCTCACATTCAAGAGTTCCCGAGTTCGAATCTCCGTTAGGGTGAGTTACCTGGATAAGGTTTTATCCGGGGTTTTCCCTTATCCGTAAGGACGAATGTCGGGTAGCTCTAAGCTCCATGCCCGCCTCGGTAGCGTAGATGGTAGCGTGTCTGCCTCACGTAACTTCCCCTCTACCCGCACTAACCCGTAAATCCAGCGTCCTTCTTATCTTGCGCGCACTGTACCGAACCCACTCCGTAGCCCGCCTCAGTAGCGTGGTGGTAGAGTGTCTGCCTCACGTTCACGGTCCCGAGTTCAAATCTCGGTCAGAGTGAGTTACCCGAATAGGTTTTTTTCAGGGTTTTCCCTTATCCTGTAAGACGAATGTCGGGTAACTCTAAGCTCTATGGACCCTGGGCTCATTTGAGCTTCATTTAACCCATTCCATTCATCGTCCGATATGACTTGACGTTGGAGGACGTAAATTACACAAAAAAAAAAAAAAAAAAAAAAAAACACTCCGTAATGGAATCCCAATCCCATGCTAATATTTCAATCTTCAATGTTTTATCAAAATGTGTTCTTAGAAAGAAGAAAGAACCAAGTAAAGATTTCGTTATTATGCTTTTAAACCATTCATTATTACTAAAAGTATATTTTCGATGAAATTCAATATCGAATGCAGGGCACATCTAAAGCAAAATATTTTAAAAGGAAATCTTCTATAAAAAGTTGTATAACAGTATTTGTGAACCTATATGTAGAAGGAATGCGTTCGAGTACGTAAAAAGCCACTAAATGTTTTACGGCTGCACTAATGATTACAAACCGCTGATCGTGTTTTAAAAAGTGACATGAAGTATCTCTTACCAGATCATAAACAGAGAATCCCCGCCCATGCTTTCCTGTTAAGATCGTGATCTTGCCTTCTTGACTCACCTAGAATAAAGATAACACATCTCATTACTGTACAAGATATGACATACATATAATTATTTTTATAGATGTGTGTTTAGCATTTTAAAACTAACACCTCATGCTCTAAGATTTATTTCCTGAAACAAACGCGAGCTACAAAGCGTGATATTTTAAATAAATTAAATCAAGGCTGTCACATATTTAAATCAAAGATAACACAAGAAGCTCTCATAAAAGTTTTGTTTCTTTCTCTGCTACCCAGTAGGTGGAGGAATTACTCATTTCATTAAATACTTAATATAGAGATTTCTCTGGAAATAGCTATGTGTTATGCCTCTTCAATAAACAATACTTAAAAGAAGGTAAATATTAATACCAGATTGTATTGGGTAATTGAAAATCAGTGAGAAACGTCTTGCATGGATAATGTTTTATAATGAGTGAGATATCGGGTGAGTATACAGTATGCAACAATGTCTGTAACCGACTGTTACAACTCTATGAAGTGATATTTCTTAGAAAAACTGTAAGTTATCAACAGGCTCTCACATTACTGTGATTAGGATTAGGATTTCTTAACGGTGAGGATTCGGTACTAGGTCACCATGCTGGTCCCATTGTTCCTATGCCCCGAATTGCGGCATCCCCGGGAGGAAGGATGAGGCGAGAGGAGACAGAGGGCGGCTGACCTAAGGAGTCACAGATGGCAGGGTCCCTACACTTGAGGTACTTTATCTAACCCTTCAGCCAGCGTTGCTCTTGGGGAACGCTATAATCTGTCTCATTCTGTTGTAGAGGGGAGACAGAGAGAGACAAAAATATTTTAATGCAACGCTCTTGTGCTGCTGATTGGAGGAGGAACTTTTTTTTTATTTATCCAGATTTATGAACCCTATTTTACACAGTGGTATATTAGAGTTATAGTTGATACATAAAAATACACAATTTTAACAAAGATATTTTAAATACTAGAAGGAAGAAAATATGTTATAATCTGATGCATATTAATTTAAACTATTTCAGACGTTTTAACACTGAGTTTATAAACATCATGAAGTACTTATACTGTTGTGGCTTCATTAGCAAAGATGTGAGCGGAGCAGAAAATTCAGTTCCTAGAGAGTCTAGCTTGAATATTAATTCTTGTCTTTCTCTCCAGAAAATGGGACAACAGGAAAGGAGATGAACCACAGTTTGAAATTCTTCACCACACATGCACTTGGGGTTAGATGTTAAGTGAAAACGTGATAAGTATTCACCAAATTTACCATGTCCACTTAAAAATTGTGTCAAAACAAAATTTGGTACAAGAGTTTCACATTTTCCTCTGTCATATACACTAGGGAAAAATAATGTTTTTGTTAAACTTCCATTTGGAGTTGTTAGCCATTGTTGGTTCTATTCTTCAAGAATATGTTGATGTATTATTCTCCTTACAGTAGAAATAGGACATAAAGAGTATGTCACAGGAAGATTGGATTCTGCAGCCTTCTTAGCCAAGCAATCAGCTCTCTCGTTACCTAAAATTCCACTGTGTCCTTTAAGCCATCCCATGCAAATATGTCCTGGATGGTTTTGAAGCAAGGTTCTGATGTCATGTGCTAATGGATTTAAATTGTATTTATCATTAATAGCGAGTAGAGCTGATTGTGAATCACTAAGAATACGGGCACTGTTCCCATTAACAGTACACCATTTTATAGCTTCTTTAATTGCTGAGAGCTCCGACTGG
The DNA here is from genome assembly GCA_030765055.1 of Mantis religiosa. Classification (NCBI taxonomy): domain Eukaryota; kingdom Metazoa; phylum Arthropoda; class Insecta; order Mantodea; family Mantidae; genus Mantis; species Mantis religiosa. The sequence goes on from CM060954.1 coordinate 39,056,112, forward strand.
AATAAAGAACATTCAGGTGACAATTTAAACATGGAATGAGCTAGTTCCGTTTGGAGGAGGAACTTTCCTGGGTGTTTATAGAAGAGTTGTAATTGAAGGAGGTAGAAGAAGCTACACCATTCAAGAAATGCAATTGAGACGCTTAGAACTATAAGCGCATAAAGCCCAACATCGTCGATTTTGAGATTGTATGTATGCTCCTGCCAACCTTGTGGTCAACCAGCTGTAGTTGTGCTTTAGGCCCTCTTTGATGTAATGAAACTTTCATAAAAAGCTGCTTGCCAGTTTTTCCTGATATTCATTTACATGAGGGCTCAAAGCATAATGTATCATTTTGTTGGCTCAGCGATGTTCAAATTTTATCTAGTATTGCCAACATAATTTACTTTATATATGACGTTTGCAAATATACTTCGTAACGGAAATTTTGATTTGAGAAAACTTTTTTTTTTTTCAAAACTATGTTCTCAGCGTCTCAACTGTTTTATAAAATTTGTTAATACTGTGACTTTGTGGGTTCGTGAAATGAAAAGTCCAGTTTCACCACTCAAAATTGTTCTTTATTTCCACCGACTTACAGTTGAACACTTGCCAATTACACAAGATTACGTAATGCACACAATTACAATTCACCCGTTCGTCCGTTACAATTTCACTTGTACTCGCGATTACATAAACTCCGATGCACATACCAGTTACGTAAAGTCTTCCGTTGCACAATCTTCTCGTTCATTAACACGGCGCTCCTTTGCTAACACGTCACTGACTAACTCTTACACCAAGAACTGCGACTGTCTCCTCACTCACTAACACACTGTCTAACTGACCTCACTTCGCTCCGGCAGCCCCTTTTTATAGGAATATCGCCGCCTTCTGGCTTCTACAGGAAGGTTCCAGTAATAATGAAAGATCCCGTAATTTCTAAAACACAGGTGGAAGAGAAACAGACGGCACACTGATGTTTTTCCTCCGACCACCGCCTGTCACCACTATAAGACAGACGAGGGGGAGGTGTGGCTAACACGAACCTCCCCTGTCTTCCGCTCCCAGCTGCTTCCACAGGGTGTTCCAGCGCTCGCGCGACAATACTTGCACTGCCCTGTACAACGTGAGATCTTTTAGCGCCTTATGTACGGTAAACAATGACAGAAAGATACACTATTATTCATATTCGTTTAATTATCATTATCTACCATTAATTTGTAGATAATATTAGTTATCTAAAATTATCATTAATCTCTGTATATAGAGTGTGTAAAATGGTGTTCGGATTTTATGTATAAATTTGAGAAAGAAAATTTGAATATTTAAATAGAATCTAACGCAAGAAGAAGTTGTATTAGACTGTTGCTAGCTGTAAAAAGAATACAAACTAATACATAGTCGTGTCAGTGTAGTCTTTATGGAAAAATATGGTTTGCCATTTAGTTTAAATGGCATAGTTTAAGACAAAAATGAGTTATTGCTAAATATTAGACTTTAAACGTTAGTCTTGTTTGTTTATGTCGGCTTCTATTAGAGGAATAACCTAAAAAAAGACATGAACAAACAAAACAAAAGCAGTCATATACAAGTGTTGTGAACATGATATTCTTGTTGCGGCATTGGGAAATTTGCGTCGTGGATTTCATGATATATGGCCACACAACCACATAAGAGTGATTCGATGCACTGCGGTTTGTAACTTTAAAATATGGATTCTAGTTTCGCAAAATTTTTATTTATAGTTTTTAATCCTACACAACATTAGACCTACAAGTTTTATCTTAAGCTTCCTTTCCTTACTTATAAAATGTAAAATAAATATAAAATAGAGAAAAATACGAATGCATAGAACAGGGCAACCAGCATTACCTTCCTTTCGGATGAAGCCATGCTAAGAAATTATACGCCCGAAATAAGCCATAGCCCTCCGCGGATTTAGAAAATGCTGAAATGAAATATCTAGTTACCAAGACAAACCTACTCCGCGGTAACGTGTGTGCCTCGTATTTGTAAGTTCCGGGTTCGATTCCAGTAGAAGCTTTGATCGCGATTTCCTTACCATAATTTTCCTTTCATTCTGTGTTGGCCCGCTTCGGTTGCGTAGATGGTAGCGTGTGTGCCTCACCTTCAAGAGGTCCCGAGGTAAAATATTGATCAGGGTTAGTGATCTGTGTAAGCCTTTTCTGGAGGTTTTCCTTATCCTGAAAGATGAATGTTAAGTAAATTTAAGCTCTAGGGACCCTGGGCTCTTTTGAGCATATTTTAACTTAAAGTATAAACTTGGAAGAAGCGTAGGGACAGTGAAGCACAAATTAGTACAAAAGTGAATCGAGAAGATGTTGACACATTGCTTCACTCACACTGTTTATTCACAGGACATGTTTCAAGAGCTTTTGCTCCTATCATCAGCTGATACTCGACTAGTGCAAGTTGTAGTGGTTTCCTCTTTCTCCGTTTTGTCAATAGATGGCGTGATGTACTTGTCAAAGATGTCCGGTGGTGGAGTTTCAAAATTCATGACTCTATGACGATTTTTGTTGATGAAGATTTTTTCCAATACGGAAAGGTCTGTGGGGTGATTAACATATTTTATTAGAGATGTTTCCAAGTTGATGTCATGTCTAGTATTCAAAAAATGAAAAGCCACTGCTGATTTTTCTGTTTCACCATTTTTAATGTTTCTTAGATGTTCTTTAGTTCTGATGTTAATATTTCTTTTTGTTTTTCCTATGTAAATTTTAGGGCAAGTTTCACATTTGATCTCATAGATCCCTGGTTTTTTCTTTGGTAGTGATTGAATTTTCGAGTATCAGCTGATGATAGGAGCAAAAGCTCTTGAAACATGTCCTGTGAATAAACAGTGTGAGTGAAGCAATGTGTCAATATCTTCTCGATTCACTTTTGTACATATTTTAACTTACTTGATTCTATTCCGATATGACTTAGATTTGCTGGGCGTAAGTTTAAAAAAAAAGCTTCAGTAAGACACTGCAGATCGTACTGCAGATAAAGATGGCGCAGATGCTTGTACAGTACTTCCCGTGGACACTAGAGGGATATTTGGTCAACAGTTCTTTCATCGCCCTCTGTAGGTGATGGGACCGAATTCGAACTATGTCTAAGGTTTCAAGTCTCTAGCTCATCGTTAAGTTAATTTAAATTTTTTCCATTTTATTTTGCTTGCTTCAGAGTTTCTCTTTTTTTTTTTTTTTTTTATTCATATGAAACATTTTCTACATTGTACGTATATTCCACGGAAATAAACTTCCAGTATTTTTTCTATTTTCTTTGTTTTCTTTAAAAAAAAACTCTTTTCCTTATCATTAACACATTAGATAGGTTTTTATGGAATAACTTCAAGAAATAGAACGGCTAGGGAGGTTTCAAAACCTCACCCTACCCATCCTTGCTGCAATCTCAATCTTGTGTGCGCGTGAATGTTTTTTTTTTTTTTTTTTTTTTTTTTTTTTTTTTTTTTTTGTTAATTTATCCATCGATCAGCAATTATGCTTTACAGATGTTTGTTATAATATACAGAGGAGCAGGACACAGAACAATGGAGGTAGCCGTGAACGACTCCTCTAACTAAATATGGAGGGTAACTGTAACACAAATTGAGAACTTAAAGTCTGATGGTAGTAATCACGTGTCTGAGGCATCTGTGCTGGAGACGTCACTCAGGAGAAGATCTTGGGGCAGTCTGCGCTTCAGGCGAGCTGGTTGGCGAGTGCAAGCACCGAGATTGTAGGTAACAGCTCCAGGGACCTCCTGAAGATGGTAAAAGAATGGACGTGCCAGGCGTCGGATGTAGTGGTGAACGGGTAGAAGACCAAACTCATGATGTAGTTGTTGGTTTCGGATGAACCATGGCGCGTTTGTAACTGTACGAAGCACCCTGTTTTGTAGTACCTGCAGTCGGCGGAGATTAGTCTTACTGGTGCCACCCCAGACTGGAGCTGCATAGGTAAAAATGGGACGGACTAGAGATGTGTAAAGAAGCAGGGAGGATTCATAACCAAGTGAAGTGCGCCTATTGAGTAAAGGGTACAGTTTTGATAGCCGGGCAAACGCAAGCGTGACAGACCGACAGATGTGGGCGTTCCAAGTGAGTCGAGTGTCCAATAACACCCCAAGATATTTCACGGGCACATTGGTTGGAAACCAGGAGAGCGGTTCCCCCAGCAGCTGTAGTGAAGGAGGATCCCTATAAGGTCGTAAAGAGAAGATCTTAACCTCTGTCTTGTTAGTATTGAGGGAAATGCGCCAGTGATAGAACCAATGAGCTAATTGATCTAGGGCAATTTGCAGTTCCTGAATGGCATGAAGGATAGTGGTGTGAGAATAAAATAGAGCAGTGTCATCTGCATATAAAGCCGTAAAAACTGGAGTTATATCAGGAAGATCATGAGTGAATATATTAAAGAGGAGCGGTGCGAGTACTGAACCTTGAGGTACACCTGCTAAAATAGGCCGTCGGATGGATGTGAAACCAGCAATGCGCACCACAAAAGTTCTGTTAGTGAGAAAACTTGCTATGATTTGTATCAAATAAGAAGGGAGACCAATGCGATATGCTTTAAGGAGTAGTCCAGTGTGCCACACCTTGTCGAATGCCTGGGCGATATCTAGGAATGCTGCCACAGTGTATTGCCGGTTTTCGAAACCTTGAATAATAGACTGCGTGATTCTGAGCAATTGGTGAGTGGTAGCATGCTTCGGGCGAAAGCCAAACTGAAAAGACGGAATTATCTGATTTTGAATCAAAAAATGAGAAATACGTTGATGAATAATCTTTTCAAAAAGCTTAGAAAGTGTAGGTAATAAGCTGATTGGTCTGTAACTTGAGGGAAGATTTTTAGGCTTGTTGGGCTTATGGAAGACTATAATTTCTGCATGTTTCCATGTAGATGGATAATGACCAATGCGCAGTGCAGCATTGATGTTGGATGATAAATAAGCTAGGGCTTTGTTGCGCGTGAATGTGCGAGTGTCTACGTTGCTGATTCTACGGGCGGAGCTCCAACTTCACAAGGTACGTATTTATTTTCTTTTATTCAATCAGTGTCATAACTAAATTCATCAACATCAGCATCATCTCTTTGCACTGCTTCCTCATTTGTATGATCTATTTATTCCAACTCATCATCATAATTCACTGCTTCTTCCTCTCCATCACCTATTGTACGCCATTTTTCTAATCGCAATACAACATCCTTTAGTCCACTAAAATTTTCGTTCAGCTGATTCACATTTTACTTTATTCTATTTTCCAAGTCCCCTGATTAATTATATCCTTAATTTTTTCATTTACTCTCTTCTTCATTTTTGCCGTCTCTTTCAATGCTTTTTGCAAATGTTTTTCAACCTCAACTTTCTCTAATTTAACTTTCTCTATCTCACGGTTCTTTCCATTTATTCTATTTTCACATTCCTTTATCATCTTTAACCTTTGTTCATTCATACTCTTCCTGCATTTCTCGGTGGCCGCCTTTCTTATACTACGTATTGATATTCTTCCTCCATACATCTCACCTCCTTCACCGCCATTGCATTTTGATTGAACTCTCAAATTTCCCTCGGCCGATCATCTTGAACCCGTTTTCACTCTTCCTAGCAATCTTCTACTATTTCCAAGTTTCAATTCCCACTACCCTTTTCCACACTCGCCAAACACATATACAAAGTTATCCGGAAAATATGTTTTCATTTCGTTTACCACACTGTACGCTAAAGCTAACTCAGTCTCCTCTGGAGTCATTCGTCAATCCAAATCTAATGGTTCTGGTAAGTCCAATGTATCCATCATCAAATTACAATCCAACATTTCAACCTGAATTGTTTCATTGTCTTTTGCATACATTCTTAATGGTTTCCTATAAAATTTGCATTTGTCATCATCAACATCATCAACATCACAGCGCGTTATAAGCTTTTAAAAAGTCCAAAGTTTCTAACCATTATTTCTTTTTTTTCTTTTTTTTTTTTTTGGAATTTACGTCCGCCAACGTTAAGTCATATCACACGATGGATGAAATTGGTGAAATGATGCTCAAATGAGTCCGGGGTCCATGGAGCTTTCTAACCATTAATACTATATTTTCACATATATGAAGTAATAATATTTTCTTTTGGTAATTTAAAATCTTTAATCGCTATTGAATTTCTCCCATTCATGGGCGTTACCAGTTTGGAAACGAATCCAGCTTGAAAAGCTGTCGAGGGAGGCTTGTCTCTCTCCGTTAACTTAAAGACAACTGCAAAATATCCTTATTTGATATTAAATTGTATTTTGTTATTTGAAATCACTAAAACAATTTATTGGTATAGGTTATCCGATATATATAGTTCTTGCTTTAACCTATTTGTCCTCTGGCAAACTACCAGAAGCCTTCAAAAAATGTACAAAAAGTTCCTAAGAAATGTTTCCGTCTCTTATAATTTAACGAGGCATACTCGTGAGTTGATTAAGAAAACAGGCTTTGAAATCCTGAAGCTTGGACATCTCTGAGTCTGAGGCTCCTTTATATCTTATGTACATTTTTTGCCGACTGTTTTATAGTTCCGTTACTCTTGTGAAAAATACAATGTTTTTTACGGTCATAATTTTTCGCACTAAAATTCAATCTTATTATATTCTGTTAGCTTAATGTGAAACAAACACGCCGTAGTAGTTTCATTGTTCGTACTCCTGGTTCCCGCCTGTGAGAACCAGGCAAGTTCAGACATGTTAGTATCGCTTACCTCAGCAATGGAGGTAACACGCGAGGAATAATATGCGGCTTTGAAATAATGTTTTCATATCAACAAATCTTCTGTTGAGGCCTATACAATGATACAGGAGGCATATGGAGAGTCTGTTCTTCCCTACAGCACAGCTCGAAGATGGTTTAACATGTTTAAAGAGGGGACACAACCAATTTCAAAGGAAGATGGACCCGGATGCTCCAGTTACTGCTCTTACAGAAGAAGACATCAACACTGCTGCTGCCATTGTGAGAGAGGATCGACGATTTACCTTTGGATCACTTTCTGAAATGCTGAACATTTCAGTAGGTGCCACCCACACGTTGATGACAGAAACGTTACACATGAGACGGGTTTGTGTGCGATGGGTTCCAAGACTGTTGATTCCCGAACAAAAGGACATTCGCATGCAGGTCTGCATGCAGTTAAAGTTGACGTCAGTGGAAGACAAGACCGGGGTTTCGCTTAAACGTAATCCTGCTGATGAAACTTGGCTACATCATTTTGATCCTGAGAGAAAACAGCAAATCTCAGTGTGGAAATCTCCTTCATTACCAACCCCCAAAAATTCAAAAGTGGTTGCTTCGGATGGGAAAGTTAATGGTCATCTCATTCTTTGATATTCATGGAGTGGTTTATCCGCATGTTGTACCTGCACACACATCAGTAACTGGATAATACTACAGGGATGTCTTGAAAACATTGCAAGTCCATATCAGGCGCAAAAGACGATATTTCCGTGAAGCAGGCTGGATGCTGTACCACGATAATGCGCGGCCGCATATTGTCAATGTTGTTGCTGAAAATCTTGCAAAAATCATCGTGAAGTGCATTCCTCACCCTCCCTATAATCCGGATTTAGCCCCATGTGACTTTTTCTATTCCCTAACTTGAAGATACGCCTTCGTGGGAGGCATTATCTATCATCAGAAGCAGTGGTGAAGGCTGTGGAGGCGATTTTGAAAGATCTCTCAAAAAAACTGTTTCCAGCATGTCTTTGAAGACTGGCAGAAACGCTGGGACAAGTGCATCGCATTCAGGGGAGGCCTTTTTGAGAAGCGCCGTCAAAATTATGAGGATAAGTAAACGTACGTTGTCAAACAAAATTGTGATCATTCTTTATTGAACAGCCATCGTATAAGCTGAATGACTAGCCATGGCGATTTCGTACCAAAACGGTTATATCTGACAGAAGCTGATTCAGTACAGTTTCATTTTGAAGAACTCACATTTTCACTGCTTAGCGTGGTATGATTAATGACACTTAATGTAACCAACGACAGATCTTTCATGTTCCATCGATTGTCTTCTTAACTACAATTTAGCAGGCGTTAAAACTTGAACTGCACATTCAAGTTATTTTAAATTTAAAAAATAAAAACAGTAGGCTGAGATGGATTTTGCATACAATAAAGACAAATACAAAAGCTTGTTCGCAGATTTCTTAAAATGACAAGTAGTATGCGTTAAGGATGTCTTGTAGTAATTTAATTCAAGCAAACAACAGAAACAGAAAAATGTTTTTGCACGCCTCGATTATAATAAATGAATATTAATTAAAATATCTGCGCAGTCTGTTTTGCAGAAAACGAAAGGTTTACACCCTTAATCATCCCACGCTCAAGAAGTGAACCTTACGTATGGTAGTTCATTTTATAATTAGATTGACATCACAAAAGATACACAAAGTAATAAAACGAAACTAGCTCCTATGACGTGATTTATTCACTAGGAAAGATATTCTGTCTCAAATTGGTTGAAGTTTGACATTACTCAAAATCTATTCGTGAGAGAAGGATGTGGAAGAATTGATTCATTATTTGAGACATTATTTGCTCATGAAATGAACATAAACAATAAAAGGAATTCGTTAATATATAACACGTTGTAAAAAGCAGAGCTTTTTTTAGAATTATTTCAGTATCCTTCATTTCTACCTTTATTCCCTTGCTATGCATTAGTTCACTATACTGGTACCCAATCTAGAAAGTGATTGACATTTCGTATGGAGAGAGAGGCGACGTTGCCGCTTATTGCTGCCACGTGGAGAGCGCGATAGCATTACGCGTGTGAAGGTGATTCAGTTGCGACTGCAATGGGTATTTATTTATTATTGTTATTATTATTGTCACCGGAACGTCGGGACTTCTTGTGGAACCGGCCGGCGGTGGGGCCGGACGGGAGACGTTCGACCACGCCCACCCATTTGTCTTACAGCTGTAACGAGGGGTGGTTGGAAAAACATCACTGTGCCGTCTCTTTCCCCTCCCCCTAAGTTCTCGAACATACAGGATATTTCATCTAATCCGGAACCTTCTACATTGGCCAGTTGGTCCTATATAAGCAACGCGTCGGGCTGGAGCAAAGTTCTTGTTCTTGGCGAGCAGCGTGAGGAGCGCCCCGTGAGGGAACGGACTGTGTACGTGCATCGGAGGAGTGTACGTAATTGCGAGAGCAAAGTGGAACTGTAACGGACGAACTGTGGAATCGTAATTGTATGCATTACGTAATTCTGTGTAATTGGCAAGTGTTCAACTGTAAGTCGGTGGAAATAAAGAACATTTTTGAGAGGTGCAATTGGACTTTCAATTTCACGAACCCACAAAGTCACAACTGGCGTCAGGAAGTGGCATAGCGGCCATGGGATCGGCACTGGAAAAGCTTTTACACAAAATGGAAGAAATGAAGGCGGCCAACGACAACCTTAACGCAGAGTTGAAACAAATGAAGACGGCCAACGACAACATCACCGAGAAGATGGAAGAAATAAAGACCCAATTGACCACAGAAATGAGGGCAGCGAACGACAGTCTGGCCACGGAAATGAAGCTGGCGAACGAGGTCCTCGCCACCAAATTTGAGGAACAGTTGGCCGGCGTGAGGCCAACATGCAAGAACACATCATTGTAAAGATCATCGTAACAAAACAGGCATATCTGTTTAATTTTGATGCTTATTGGAGTGGGAAAATGCCGCTTATATAATTTTTTCCCGGGAGTTTCTAATTTATACCCCAATGTCTACCTTTTTTCTTAAAAATACTTTTCTTTCCCAATCTTAACCTTAATGCCCTTACTGTTACCTATAGCACGTGAAGTCTTATCAAGCACTTAGAGAATGGAATACTAGACTCCCCTTTCAATTTCTCCTCAACGAAGTATTCTCTCACAGAACATATTATTTCCCGTGCCTGTCCTTTAGTCGGCATACCTTTACCAAATACAGTTTTATTTGGTTCCCGAGCACGTTCAGGTTTTCGCTTGTCACTATATTTAGACATAATTAAACATTCATTAAACACAATTGCAAATGATCACAACACGCGCACAGATACACGGACTCAGGCACACGTAAACCAAGGCAAATTGCCACAAATAAAATGCAAAGTCACTTGCCAGTACAGGCTCTCAAACTGTTGTATAGTGAGGGAATTCTGTTTATGCAGCCTTATCGTCAAGGTATTACTGCAGCGTTTGCGTAACTCGCTCACCCGCGTCATGCTAAGCACGTGTTAGAATATCGGCAACCAAGGTTTGGCGTCTATCGTTGTCATTCAAACTTCTCGAGTCTAATTGGTCATTTTAATCGTAACTACGACAACCGTTATGACGTACTCATCCCCTCCCATTTATTTAGACCGTTATTCTATGTCGTTACTGTCGTTCACATTCCAGTTTTACAACAAGATATACTTAAGAACTTAATATAGCATTAGAAGTAAATTTTACTTTCACAATTTAAAGCCATAACTGGGAGATCCATTACTTAAATTGGCTCTACCTTAATATTGTGACTTTTTGGGTTCGTAGAATTAAACGTCTGAGTTTCAGATATACCAAATATTCTTTATTTCCGTAGAAATACACTGTTTAATTCTCACGTAACAGCATTACGTCACATACACACCACAATCTACCAAGGTCGATGACAATAACAAATCAGCTCTCGTTACAACAATACTCTACAAGCTGTTTACTGCTTCCAACTGTTCGCAACTTACTCTTGTCGAGTCATCGCCTTCTTAAATACCTCATTGATTAAATTCTAGATATTTCCGGAACAATAAAGAAACCGAATAATCTCTATCAACCAAGACGTCACCAGAAATTCCCTTTATGTCAGTTTGTTTGTTTCGGCAGACCTTTATCTCGCGCTATCTTTAACTGCTTATGCAAGCTCTTTATTACCGTGAACAATTCCGTCTGTTAACTATTTCCGAAACCTTTATGCCCGTTGCCGCGAAAATTAACTTGTAAGTTGTGGGAACTTATATTTTCCTTAGTTGGTAAGTGATGTTCAATATTGTCAAAACAATATTGTAATTAGTTGTTATTAATAACGAGTTGCATTTGAGTAAATAAATTAAGATAGTCGCCAATAAAATGCTGATTCCGACGTGATATTTGAAAAGAAAGAGCATATACCATAGACGCCGATGAAGAAAATGTTACCGCTTCCAGTAAAGCCGAAGTTGACGTGGTTAGTGTGAAATTGCCACCGCTTTGGGTACAAAAACCCGATATATGGTTCTGTCAAGCTGAAGCACAGTTTCATTGTGCTGGAACAAAAACGGAAACAACCAAATTTAACTATCACTTTGGTCTCTGGCAGCAAGCCAGGTGAAAAGATGATTAGGGTGTACATCGGGAGTTTGCATCTCTCCCATCATCAGGATATTTATAAAATGTTATAACCACAAATGAAATACTGGATATAACACAACTATAAACAAAGACAAAACACTATCAAAATTCGCATTACTGAACAAAAGACTGTTTTCAGTAAATTAAATGCCACGCCAGCAGATTTCAGAAGAGGCTTTGGCGATTTCCTCTGAAAGGAGTACACTTAATCGTGATGCTGGATTTCAGTTCAGCTCCTCTTGGAAACCGGCCTTAAAATGGAAATCCGTGGAATTAAGAAGCAAAGATCAATACAGCTCGATAATCACGTTAAGTAGTTACGTTTCTTTGACACGTTTTTCTATACTCACGCCATCTCCTGACCTGACATTTAATTTACTGAAAACAGTCTTTTGTTCAGTATTACAAATTTTGATAGTGTTTTGTCTTTGTTTATAGTTGTGTTATATCCAGTATTTCATTTGTGGTTATAACATTTTATAAATATCCTGATGATGGGAGAGATGCACACTCCAGAAACGTTGATATCTAATCATATTTTCACCTGGCTGGCTGCCCGAGAAGAAAGTGAGGGTATCTGGGATTTAGTTAGCAGTTCCGAGAGTAATAAATATTCCTTGGCTAAAGAAAGGCTCTTGACGGTATTCAAGGAGAATTGAAGAGAGTCAGATAAAACAACTAGTCAGTGAACTTGAATTAGGTGACCTGAAATCAAGTCAACTGTTATTGGAAATGAAAGGTTATGCCGGAAACAAGGTTTCTGAGAAGATCCTTAGAACTTTGTGGTTAGGTAAACTCCCAGGCCATATTCAAAGTATTTTGACTATTTCTGATGAATGTGTGGATAAAATGGCTTTTATGGCAGATCGAATGATGGTAAAGTGTTTTGTAAGGCTGCGCATAACTGCACATACATCCACATTCATAATATATAAACATGTATTTAAGGATTAAATATATATTTATGAATATTTATCAATAGATTGAATGCTAGAATTTACTTAATACTATAACGAATATACCAAAATTATATTTTCAATAGGGATGCACATTTGTTTTTGTGTTCTTGCTTTGCAAATAAGAAATGTGACCATGAAATAGTTCCAATTTTCGTCTGTTACAAAAGCATAAATCGAAAACTATGTAGTCCGGTATACCTCTATTAAATTTCACATTTAAGAAACTGTTTCAATTAATTTTTGCTCCGAATTTGTCTTTTACATTATTATTTTTTTTTCACTTTTCTTTCTTTCTTTTCCCCAATCCTTATGAGTTTAAAGTCATCAGCACCCTTCTTCTTTTTCCTTTTGAAAGTGTCTAACGATTTTGAGTTAGATCAGCATGTCTGTCGTTATAGGACATATAAACTAAATGCCTTATATTCTGTGTAAATAATAAAGAAGGTCTCACTCTCGTAAATTTCCTATGAATTTAACACAAAAAGACAAAGTATAGTATTCGTTAGGAAATTCAAATCTCATTAGACTACAGAAGTAATTCAGAATCCAATGATTCTCCAACTAAGCGAGCTATAGAATAAGATAGTGAAACTCTCACGGCCTTCCCTTAACACAAATTACGTAACAATATCTGGCAACTATGTGGAAAACAACTGAATGTGGCACTTTCTACCGTTCTAGCACCAGTGAAATATACTTTGAAGCTATCTAGAGCACCAAGCCCGGCTAGCTCAGTCGGTAGAGCATGAGACTCTTAATCTCAGGGTCGTGGGTTCGAGCCCCACGTTGGGCGTAGCATTTTATTCAAGCAGAACGGCTACAAAATTCAATGCGCAATCACACACAAATAATACTTATTTAAAATTACCAAACACAAGAGTGTAAAAGCATTTTTCTTCAACACTTAACAATGAGTTAGGTTAAATACCAGCAATTTATTTGTATCGTAGATCAAGGAGGAGAGCATTTATTTTTTTAAATTATCTATGTTCTTTTCCAAAAAGAAACCCAAGAGTGAATGGTTGCACTGTGAGGCTCTTTTCAGCGCTTCAAAACACACAGACATCGAGATTTCATCGCTATGACTTTGAGTTACTATTTCACGTTACCATAATCTTTGGGTTTGAACTCCAACGTGCACATTTGTAATGGGGATCCAAAAGACTTCTATTTCTGGCTTATTGCTTAAAAAAACAAAGGTTTTCTTTTTTTACATTAAGGGGGGATGATTTTCTAGAAAGTCCAAATAAACGAAACGGCATTAACTATTCACATTTAATTCATTCATTTTTAACTAACAATAACCTTTCAGGAATTGCGTCTATGTATTTCCTAAGCATTTCATATTAATAAATACAGATGTCATAACAAAGAACGGCAAAAAGTATGCTATGGTTCCTATGCATTGAAAATTATAATAAGTAAACAATATTTAAATGATATGGATACCACTAAGAAAATTATAAATAGATATGAATCGTCTGGAAGTTACAGAAATTGCAAAGAATATCAGTGATTTGCACCGACCAATGAATACAGGACACGTCAGCATAAAATAAATTCAGTTTTTAGTCTATAAATTCAAAGTAATGACCAACAAAGATGTCAATATGCAAACGGTAACCTTTAGGTTGTACCGCGTATTCAAGTAAGCCGCGTAGCAGAGTTGACTTGATTGTGACATTAAGTCACGGGAGTCCCCTAGTTGAGTCGGTGCAATTGTGACACAGTTCTTGTGAACGATTCATGCGAGACAGAAGTTGGTTTGATAGTGAAGCGGTTCTCCTGAACGATTCACATGAACTTTAGTTCAGTCGACCTGGTTCGACTGAAATCATTACACTTGCGTCGTTGAGCAATTCCCTAAGTTGTTGACTCGTCAAGATTAAAGTCAAAAAACTAGAAACAAAGATTGTAATATTTACTAAGTATAGTAAAGCAAAGAAATATCAAGTGGGTATGTGCAATATTTAAATTTCCTAAAAGTATACATTATATATTGAGATCACAGCTTATCATCCATGTATTCCTAATGTTGACTCAATCTATCAAAAACCTTAGCCTATTGTCACCCAATTATCGGAAGGCACGACCAACTGACAGCTGAGTGGGGAACAGGAGGTATTCAGACCACGCCTACCCATTTATCTCGTGTCACTAAATGAGGGAATGGTTAGGAAAGTGTCACTGGTCGATGACCGCCTCTTTCCTCTCCCCCTGATGTCTGGAACAGTCGAGGTATTTTATCTAACCCGGAACCTTCTAGATTGGTCAGTTGGTCTTATATAAGCGACGCGCCGGGCTGGAGGAGAGTTCAGTTCTTGGCGAGCAGCCGTGAAGAGCGCCGTGCTAGAGAATTGACTGGAAGACTGTGTACGTGTATCAGAGGAGTTGTACGTAATTGTGAGTGTGGAGTAGACCTGTGACAGACGAACTGGTGGATTGTAATTGTGTCCGCTACGTAATTCTATGTAATCGGCAAGTGTTCCAACTGTAATTCGGTGGAAATAAAGAACATTTTGAGTTTGTACAATTGGAATTTTAATTTCACGAACCCACAAAGTCACACTATATACGGCTATTATGAGGAAATTATTAATTTCCATCAATTAAATAAAATAATAAGAGTTAAATGATGAAACCTGGGACTCAAGTACTTACGATAGTAAGTCGCCACAAACGGTGTATTTCGGATACCAGAGCTCCTAGTGGTTTGCCTGGGAAATATACGAGTCAAATGGAGAATTTAATGCCAGGACGGTGCGTTGGCCATAGTGGCTCAATGGATTAGAGCGAATGGACGGAAACCAGGTTCAAATCCCGACCATGGCATTGAATCTATCAAAACCTTAGCCTATATACGTTATTATGTGTTTCAAATGGGAAGAGTTCTCGCCTGTAGCCAATCAAATGCGTTAGAGCCTTCACCGTTGCCACCTCATTATCCCCACTCGTTTTATATTTCTCTCTCTCTCTCTCTCTCTCTCTCTCTCTCTCTCTCTCTCTCTCTCTCTCTCTCTCTCTCTCTCTCTCTCTCTCTCTCTCTCTCTCTCTCTCCCTCGTTCACTTGCGAGTGTTCGTGGCGCTAGACGTAAGGGAACGCCAACTGAATTTTCCAAAGTTTTATAACTATGCAGTTGTTGAAATAACAATTGCAACATGAATATTCGTATTTTACCAAATAGCTTAAATCTTTAGTTTAAAATTAATTATAGTTTATGAATTACTTATTTTTCTGGTCCAACGGTCAGGGTGATTTAACTGGATAAGGTTTTTTCCAGAGTTTTCCCTTATCCTAAAAGACGAATGTCGGGTAAACTCTAAGCTCCATGAACCCTGGGCCCATCTGAGCATCAATTCACCCACACCATTCATCGTCCGATATGACTTAAAAAGGTTAAAGGGCGTAAATTACAAAAAAAATGCTAGTTCCATCCAAGAGAAACGTGCAGGTCAATAATCTAACTATCCATTGAATATATTTCATTTATACTCTTGATGCATTATGTAGCCCAGCGATCATTCCAAGTTTAGAAAATGTCATATTATGTGGAAAACTAACCTGTAATGGATGGATGGTAGCTCCTTTTGATTTATCGAAAAAGACACACTTAAGTTAATTGTTGTATAGCGTAATCAACGTTATAAGCCATTTTGAAACATTTAACCAATTTAAAATGATATTTATTAAGTCCCTTGCCAAATCTTATCAGCGTAAGCTGTTTACTCATGAAACGCTTTGTCAGCGAAGAGAGCCAAAATTACTCTTAAATGGAATTTTAAACAAATATGTATATAATGCATATAGGCAACTTAAGTTTATAAAAGTACAATTGCATAATTCAGACATGTTACCAAATCATAGGAATTCACACATTTTGCCTTCATCTACCTTTTAATATATCCCTAGAAGGACAATTACAGACAATTATTAAATGTCCTGATTACTGTACTAAGAATTGTTTCTTTACCTTTGTATTATGGACAGCATTTTCGAATTATTGCTCCTCATTAAATTTTTTCGCCCAAGTAGGGCTCGAACTCACGACCCTGAGATTAACACCAACTGATCTAGCCGGACTTTATACTCGGCCGCTACTTTTATGTACATAACTGACGCAGGCATAGGTGTAAAGTCAATTTATTAAAGAGGATTACTATTTTGAAATAGTTTATCCTCACCTCCGTATCCTCCCCCCTTTAATTATTTATTTTATTTTATTTATTTTTAATAGTGTTTTTTGGTTTAAGGGAGGGGGCCTTGTCCCCTCCCGTATGAATGTTTATTGAGTTTTGTTGAAGTGAGGAGTAGTGAAGTATTTGGTGAATGATGTGGAGGTTATGGAGTTGGGGGAGAGTAAGGAATTTGATGAATTATATGGTATGGAGTTTAAGGTGGGAGTTGGATATGGAAGAATATTTTGTTGTTGTGTTAAGGATGGTGATTATAGAGATTGAGGTGAGTGTTGGTGTATTCTGATTTAAGTGGAAAGAATTTTATTGTTGATGTGTTGCAGGTGAGAAGTGTTAGAGTTTGAGGTGGATGTTGATGTGTGAATTATTATAGATTAAAGTGGATTTTGATGGGTTAAGGAGAGTTTTAGAGAGATTGAGGTGGAAGTGTATGGGTTTCTAAAAGGGAATTGACAAAGATTATGGTGGATATTGATGTGTTTATAAGAGTTTTGTAAGAGTTTGAGGTGGATGTTGATGTGTTTTTAGGAGTCATTGAATAGAGAGTGAGGTGGTTATTGAGTTTGTGAGAGAAGATTGAAGGAGATTGAGGTGTGATCGAAGTATTTTAGGAGTGAATTAATAGAGGTTGATGTGGATTTTTTATATGGTGAATTTGAGGAGAATTTGTATAATAGATTATTATGTAAATAGAAATGTTTGGTTAAGAGTGTATTGTTTTGTTAAAGTGTGTTGTTGGTTTTGAAATTTTAGAGTGTTGTTTGTTTAAAGAATATAGAAAAGATTATTTGTTGTTATAGGGTAATATTGTTGAATTGTTTAATTGAAGATATATTTTGGTTAATAAGATTGTTTTTAATTTTTATATGAGTGAATTTTAAGGTGGAAATTATAAGTTTTAAATGAATTTAAAATATTGATTTTTATTTAAAAAAATTGGATTTTAATGGGATTTAATATGATGGATAATATTTTGTTAAATAGATGAGATGTATTTGGATTGGATAATTGTATGTGATTGTATTAGTATGGTAGTTGATTATGATAAAAATGAGTTAATTAAGTTTTTATATATCTGATGAATAGATGGTGTGTGATGTATGAGAATAAGGAGTATTAAGTATTTGTTAAATTATTTTGGATGATTGATAAAATGAAATCAATATTTTTTTTGTATGTTTGATTTTTGGATTATTATAAAATAAATTTTAAATTTTATATATTTGGTATAGTTATTACAAAGATGTTTTTATGTATTTAGTATGTATGAGGGTCTTATCTTTGTATGATATGATTAAATGAGTTGATATGAATGTTGTAAATGATTTTGTTATGTTAATAAGAAATTTTTAATTTTTAAATTTTCTACGATAAGATGAGATGAAGAGAACGTATTGTATGATTGGTTTTGTATTGTAAATTTTTAAAATTTTTATTTTATTAGTTAAGATGAATTAAATATGTTGATTATATTAATTTTGGTTGAAATATTTATGTAAAGTATATTGGATAATTTTGATGAATAGATGATATGAGATGAATAATTGTTAAGAAGAGGTAAAAGTTATTTTAGTTTAAATTAATAATATAGAATATTTTTATTTTGTTTAAGTATGTTCTGAATATGATAATAAATTGATGTGAATATATATAGAATGTGTAGAGAAATTATATGATATGAATTTTCTTAGATAATTTTTAAAATTTTATGAATGAGATGATTGAAATAAGTTATTTAATTTGATGTTATAAAGTTTTGATTTAAATGAGTTTTGAAGTTATTTTGTAGTTTTAATTGTAAATTATTTTGTGATATTTAATACTGAGTGCCAGTATTTAATACCGGATGCCAGTATATTTTTTTCTTTTTGTGTAGTTGTAGATATTTAGCTGGCTGCCAGTTAAATTATTTACTGGATTCCAGTAATTTTGTAGATAATTTGAAATTGGTAGTCTTCCTATGATTTTTTTTATTTAAATTGTTTTATTTTCTGTTTATATTATCTGAAAAATGATTATGTAGTTTGTGGTTTTTGTATAATAAATGTAAAATTTGGAAATTACGTCCCGGTTTTAGTAATTAGGTACCGGGACGGAGAATTTTCAGATTTTATTTATTTATTTTCACTTCCGTATCATATGAAGCATTTGCGATTTAATTGCTCGTCATTAAAAATTTTCGCCCAACGTGGGACTCGAACCCACGACCCTGAGATTAAGAGTCTCATGCTCTACCGACTGAGCTAGCCGGGCTTGTTAGTCTTTACTTGTGGTTTGACAATATAATCAAATCCTATAGTGCGATTAATATAGGTGTACCATTTCTTTTGTTTTAAAAATGGCTGTACTTTTTCTGAATCTAGATTACAGATATCTGTTCCTTAGTAAGTTAATTGCATAGAATTCGATATGAATTTCGAATATCTCGAAAGCCAGTAACAAATAATTTAATAAACAATGAAATATTCCAAACGTATCAGTTATGCGTCAATTGTGGAATATGTTTAGAAATCTTCTCATTACATCTTTTAACAAATTTTGAAACACACACGTAATACACCAAATTGATAAATTTATAAAACAATCACATTATTTATTTACCCACTATAGCATATTATTATGTAATTTCTGCCAACTTTTCTTAATTATTTTTTAATTTATTATTTGGCTGATCAGCAGTATTGCTATACAAGCCATTGATAAATTACGTAAGTACTGCATACAAATTAACAACTGAGTAATTATTACTGTCCTGTAACATATACAAGAGGTGATAAATGTATAATATAAACAGAAAACAATTAAGAACACATTTAAATGAAAGATAATAAAAGACAAAGTATATAACAGAATAACTAACACATACAATAACATTAAATAAGATGGATAACAATTGAAAAGTGAGGTTAGATATGCGAGACTAGATTATAATCAGTGTTATGAGAAAAATAGAGGATATACTTTGAATTAGTGAGAAAAGTCTCTATCTTCTGAATCAGTGAGTAGGATGTCTTGAGGCAGTTTTCTGTTCTATCTGGTCCTTTCGAAGTTTCGTGGTCCAATGTTATAGGTTACAGTGCCTGGTACTTCGGATAATCTAACGAAGAATGTCTTTGATATCAAGAACTTTTAGTAAGAAACTTAATTTTCTTATGGTATCGGGATAAACATTTATACAATTATTTACTACTCATTTCGTTTGAGGTAGGAACAAAGAACATAAGAGGAAATACAATAGTTAATTGAGATGTTTGATCGGGAATTGCTATGTAATAAATAACCTTGCAGTTCCTTAGCCTTTCCACGAGAACCCGAGATACAATTGAAAGCTGAAGAAGAAAGTTAAGCTGTTCAAAGTCACACCACCACACAGGATTTCACTACGGAGGGGATATGGTACCTAGGCCACCATGCTGGGCTCATTGTGCCTATGCCCCCAACTGAGGCACCTCCGGGAGAAAGGGTGAAGCGAGAGGAGACAGAAGGTGGTCGAACCAAGGAGCCATGACAGTGCAGAGGGAATGGTCCTTACAGTTTACTTAGAGACCTCCCCAGACAGGCCAGGACAACGGACATGCTCCCCTACATGGGGACGGCAACGAGCCCAGCAGCCGAGTCCCAAAGGTCCCAGGCTGGCGGTCCCGAAATGGTTCCACCAGAGGCGCGGAGACCGGCAACCGACCTACCGGAGGAGGAAGTACGTAGTTTACCTCCGAGTATATCATCCTGCCATGCACCGCCGAGACACCCGCCAACACTTCTACCCTGAAAAACGCCACCAGATGAGAGATGATGTGAATGGTAATGGAGATGAAATGGAGGGACGGAAATTCGGGGGATGTAATTAACCTACCCAGCATTCGCCTAGCTACCCGAAAAAAACCATGGGTCAGGTAGGTCGGCCACGGGAATCGAACCCGGGCTCCCGAATGCGAGCTACAGACGAAACCGCCTGAGCCACCCCGCTCGGTCACCACCATATTCACTGTCGAAGAATTTGACATTCATCCTCTCTCTCTCTCTCTCTCTCTCTCTCTCTCTCTCTCTCTCTCTCTCCTCCTCTCTCTCTCTCTCTCTCTCTCTCTCTCTCTCTCTCTCTCTCTCTCTCTCTCTCTCTCTCTCTCTCTCTCTCTCTCTCTCTCTCTCTCTCTCTCTCTCTCTCTCTCTCTCTCTCTCTCTCTCTCTCTCTCTCTCTCTCTCTCTCTCTCTCTCCCTCTCTCCTCTCTCTCTCTCTCCCTCTCTCCCTCTCTCTCTCTCTTTCTCACACACACACACACACAAACACACATAATCTATTCAAAATCATTTATCATCAAAATTGTCATCTGCACTATATCAGTCTCTGCTTAACAAGAGCTTGGTCAGTTTAGGTTTGCACTTAACAACTGACAAAGTATTTTCTAGGTTTTCCGGAAGTTTGTTAAGCATTTATGGACCAAAGTATTGAGGCTTACGTTCAAAAAAATTTAGCCTATGACCTTTAACTATATACGAGGGCTGTTCAATAAAGAATGACCATAATTTTTTACGGTCTTAATTTTTCGCACTAAAATTCAAACTTATTATATTCTGTTAGCCTAATGTGAAACAAACACGCCCTAGTAATTACATTGTTGGTATTCCTGGTTCCCGCCTGTGAGAACCAGGCAAGTTCAGACATGTTCAGTATCGCCTACCGCTGCAATGAAGGTAACACGCGAGG
Organism: Mantis religiosa; assembly: GCA_030765055.1. Lineage (NCBI taxonomy): Eukaryota > Metazoa > Arthropoda > Insecta > Mantodea > Mantidae > Mantis > Mantis religiosa. The sequence continues at coordinate 39,077,339 of CM060954.1, forward strand.
AACAATGTGCGGCTTTGAAATTCTGCTTTAGTCTCAACAAAGCTTCAGTTGAGGCCTATACAATGTTACAGGAGGCCTATAGAGAGTCTGTTCTTCCCTACAGCACAGCTCGAAGGTGGCTTAAAATGTTTAAAGAGGGGAGACAATCAATTTCAAAGGAAGGTGCACCCGGTGCTCCAGTTAGTGCTCATGCGGGAGAAAACATCAACACTGCTGCTGTCATTGTGAGAGAGGGTCGACAAATTACCTTAAGATCACTTTCTGAAATACTGAACAGTTCATTGGGTGCCACCCACACGTTGGTGACAGAAACATTACACATGAGACGTGTTCGTGCACGATGGGTTCCAAGACTGTTGATTCCCGAACAAAAGGACATTCGCATGCAGCTCTGGATGCAGTTAAAGTTGATGTTAGAGGAAGATCAGGAGTGTCTTTCAAACGCAATCACTCCTGATGAAACTTGTCTACACCATTTTGATCCTGAGAGCAAACAGCAAAGCTCAGTGTGGAAATCTCCTTCATCACAACCCCTAAAAAAGCAAAAGTGGTTGCTTCTACTGGGAAAGTTATGGTCATCTCATTCTTTGATATTCATGGAATGGTTTATCTCCATGTTGTACCTGCACACACATCAGTAACTACAGGGATGTCCTGAAAACATTGTAAGTCCATGTCAGGCGCAAAAGACCACATTTCCGTGAAGCAGGCGGGATGCTGCACCACGATAATGCACGGCCGCATATTGCCAATATTGTTGCTGAATATATTGCAAAAATCAACGTGATGTGCATCCTTCACCCTCCCTATAGTCCGGATTTAGCCCCATGTGACTTTTTTCTACTCCCTAACTTGAATGAACACCAACGTGGGAGGCATTATCCATCATCAGAAGCAGTGGTGAAGGCTGCGGAGGCGATTTTGAAGGGTTTCTAAAAAATGGTTTCCAGGATGTCTTTGAAGACTGGCAGAAACGCTGGGAAAAGTGCATTGCATTCAAGGGAGGCTATTTTGAAAAGTATCATCAAAATTATGAGGATAAATAAAGGTACGGTGTCAAAAAAAATGTGATCATTCTTTATTTAACTGCCCTTGCAGTTATCCTTTCCCCTTATTTCATATGTGTGGATATCGGAATTATTCTGGTATTTACAAAAAGTATGGTTCGCAAAACAGGGTTTGCATGTACTTGTACATATTATTTTTGCCAGGTATCTAAGAGCTCTATTCTGCGGGAGAAAAATTCTGTTAAAGTTGTACTTTGGATGTGAGTCCACACAGGGTGATGCCATAAGAAATGTGTGAATATATTAACACAAAATACACTAACTTATTGAGAGAAAATTGGCTAAATTAAGCAGTACAAAAAGTCCTGAGCTTAATTTACTTTAGTTTTTCAATTAAAGTTTTATTTACGAAGCCTTAACCCTGTATATCTACTGAGATTTATATATATTTGTGGAGGGGAGGTTGGATGCTCTCATTGCTCCAGTATCTAAAGGAACAAAACATAAAGAAAGACAAAATGCACGCCTTACTCGTGTCTCTGCAGTGTTTCACCGCCATGTCCTCATAAGGTAGTAGGAGCGGCGGTGAAGAAAGGAATTGAGGCAGGTTCAACATCCTCTGGAACATCTTCCCAGCTTTGGAACACTGCGGTAATAACAATTATTGTTGGCGTGTGAGGAAAACGATCTTTAAACAGGTGACACACGTGTGCGGTAAAAGGGAACAAACATTGCGTGTTCCGAATAAGAAAGCTGAACTGGAATCAACAGCACGTGTTTTTGTCACTTGACGCTCAGCACCGGTCTTCCTAATCCGGAGTTATTTGTCGCTCCTATCGCTGATCACACACATTCTCTGCTTAGCACTTCGAAAATGGTCATGCTCCAGCAAACTGAACTGTGTCATCTTACATGTATCGATTTTTGTACTTGACCAGCAAAAGATAAGTGTAGATTTTGCTTTCCCCCATTTTGAAGTAATTAAATTATCCTCCTAATTGTGGATATTTTGGAAGAATTTCCTTTCCTGAAAATATAACGTTTTGGTCTTTATTCCCTTCTGCTTTTCATATCCAAACTGCGTGCATTAGCTTCTCATATTATTACAACAACAAATTTTTAAGTTAATATGCACAATTTCATTTCATTTAAGCAAACACACGTCATTTAGAATAAAGAGGAGATACAAACAATTTTATGCGCACTTCAAATTTCACTGTCACATCCCCATTAACTTTGAAAGAGTTTTAATGGGACCAAATCCACATTCCGATACCTGATACTTCGATTTTCGATACTGCCATTTGTACTTCTATTTTCAATTCAAAATACAGTGCGATCCATATAAACCTGAACCAATAATAGGGTGTGCAACTTTTTTTTTTTTTTTTTTTTTTTTTGTAATTTTACGTCCTCCAACGATAAGTCATATCGGACGATGAATGTAATGGGTGAAATGATGCTTAAATGAGCCCAGGCTCCATAAAGCTTAGAGTTACCCGACATTCATCTTTCAGGATAAGGGAACCCCCGGAAAAAACCTTATCCGGTAACTCACCCTGACCGAGATGATCAGTAGGTGCCGAGTACCATATTATAACGTTGGAGCGCGTAGCTTATCTTTTTATTGTTCCAACTGCCGTGGGCTATCTTCGATAACCGTGAGCTGCATCCGCTGTACAGCATGATTACCAAATTAAAACTTGAATTATTCAAGATTTGTCCTTGAAAAATTTGCACTCGGGACCTCTGGAGAGTATTCTCGCCAATGTTACTTATTTCGGTTCGAATGGATTCCTTGAAAACACCAACTGTCCGTGGCCTATTCTTGTACTTTCTATTTTTAGATACCCCCACAAGAAACAATCCGGTGTGGTTTAGTCAGGGGATCTAGGGGGACATAGACCTTTTGAGATTATTCGATTATCAAAGAAACTTGTTACAAGTTACCTCGTGACATTAGATGTATGGCACGTTGCTCCATCTTGCTGGAAATAAGCTTCTCTCAATTCGAGGGCCGCGCCGTGGCTCAGTGGTTAGACCGCTTGGCTCTCACCAAGGCGGCCCAGGTTAGATCCCAGGCGACCGCAAAGTGAGATTTTTGGTGGACAACACGGCGCTGGGGCGGGATTTCTCCGGGACCTTCGGTTTCCCCCGCCATCTCATTCCACCGGTGCTCCATCTTCATCCCACGTATCATCAGTGTCACCGCCTGCGGTGCCGTATGTAGTAAAAGCGGGCGTTAAACACTACACATTTCATTTAATTTCTCAATTCGATATCATCTCCGTAAAACTTCATAGAATATGATGACACGAGTACAAACATGTATAGATGCTGGTGGAGGACACTTCCAACATTTTGTCTGAGATGTAAATAGTGTAATGTAATCTCCCAATTGTGTATTATATTCTCCCAAAGTTGCACGTGTGTCCTATTATTGGTTAGAAAATTATGGCCTTATGAAATGGTTCAAATTGCGATACAAATTTAAATAATATAAATTTTGTTCTTTAACAAACGATGACTGGTGTATTGATTAACGATTACTTTCTTACACACGCTATTTGTGCTTCTTAAATGCACACTCAAAAATAATTTTGTACAACCTCGGTGAGACAAAATGTACATCTTTCTCCTAAGACGTTCTTAAGCAGAAGAAAATATTTTAAACATTTAAAGGAAGGCAGCAAAGGAATGGCTAAAAATATGGGAACATTTTTTTTGTGTTTGAGCTAATAAAATACTTTGAACCTTATAGTATCATAATCCAACAAAATTTATGAGTGTCAGGCATTTAAATACCCTCACACGACAATTTAAATGTCCGTGCGCACGTGCCTGCCGGGCCCTTGAGTTCGATTGAATGTTCTAAATTAATACATTTGAAATTAGCGGGAAAAGTTTCTGGTGGATTTTGTGTGTTGGTATGATGATTATTTCTTACAATATGTGGCAACATGGAAACAAAACACTGGCTACAAACATTGAAAGTAAATAATAATGTTTATATATTGCTTTTGTGTGAGTTTCTAGCTTGGTCGTGATATTCTTGTGTTTCTCGTTAAACAACATACTGTTAATATATAACTGATGAGTTTTCGTATTCCATTTAACATTTATAAATGCATTTTATATATCAAAACGTGCATATAACTGTTATATAGGTTATAGGTAAAACATTCTTTGAAACAACAGACCTTTTGTTGACTGTGTACATAGTTAGGATCATGAATACGCTAAACGATAAATGGGAAGAAACACCTAAACATAACACAACAATGAGAACATACTTGAGGCCTGATGTGATAAGAAAACTAATGCCTGTGTACCAAAGGCTGGCATCAGATGAAATCCTAAGGAGATGCACATTGGGTAAGACACAAAATGCAAATGAAAGTTTATATACCATGATATGGCGTAAATACCCAAAAGAAATATTTGCTGTGACATTAACCATCAGTGAATTCAATTTTGGTTGTTTTGCCTCACTCAAGCTGCAGTAAGACATAATGGACACAGATTTCACCAGCATCTCTAAATATTAGCCAAGGGAAGGACCAATTACGCTAATTCATTCAGCAATTTCTGTGAAGGTAACTTCTAAAACATCCAGAAGGAAACTAAAATTGAGGAAAACTGCTGCAGAAGGGAGAAGGAAGAGGGAGGGAAGTCCAACTTATATATCTGGAGGGTTTTAGTCCCCTTCAAGGCAAGTAGCTGAGAAGGAAAATGTTTTGGATTTTAAAATTTGATTTACTCATAGTCTTTTCCACTTTTTTGTCATTCAAAATGTTCCACACGATGCAGTTTTAATTCAGTCCCTCTAAAAATTTTAACACGTCTTTTTAGAAAGCAAACAAAGGTTTCTATCATATGAAATTTTAAATTTCATTATATTTTTAAAGTTGTTGATATATAAAATTAAAGGTTTAAACATGTTTTGGCATATTTTGTTTACTCCATGCCTAATTTTTCCCCTCTAAAGCTAAAGGCAGTATAAGAAATTCATATGATAGATCTTTTCTTCATAATCGTCTGAATATTTTTAGAAATAGAAAAATTAAATTTTGTAAATTTTCATCACGTGGAGCGTTTTGAATTTTGCCCAAATTTTAAATTTCTCAAATTAATTACTCAAAAACTATTGAAGTTATAAAATCAAATTTTAAATTCTGTGTCCAATATGCATTAGAACTAAGTGGTAAAAATTTCAGAAAGATTGGTTTTAAATTGCTGGATTTGGGGTTTTTGGTGCTGCATCCCGTTAACAACTTCTTCTCATTTGAGGTTGTCATGGTTACACATTATCTACCTTACATTATATCTCTATTTCATTACTTATTTTAATTCCTTTAACTATTCTTCTTACAAAACATGAAATATGTAAAATAACTCCTTCAACTTTGGATTCATATAAGAGTATGTCTCTAAAAACGTTGTGTAGACATACATGGGCTCATTTGCAATAAAAGATAATAATATCCTCTGTCTGAACGAGTAGATTCGAACATCAGTACACTTTGGCGTAAATTCCGTCCACAAAAACCTCACTATGAACCCAAAGCAGTCTCTGTGAACACATCTTTACTTCTACAACGTGTTACTGCAGGTAAATGTCAAGGACACTTATTATTTGCAATGCTTCTATCGACAGCGGTAGATGCTGTATCGATATGGGACGGAAACGTCAACAGAGCGGCAAGTGTTCACCCGTACATCTTTGGGTGCGGCCTTCTTTCGGCTCTCCGCCCTTGGTTCAAGGTTCTCACAAGACACAACACAATTGGTATCGGCAACCCGAGTGGGACGATCACGTCACCGGTGAGAATTTGGCTGTGCTGATGATAGGGTGGATCAGACGCATTGTTGAGCTACGTAACAATTTGTTAGGCTCACCGGCAACAGGTGTTTGGGCTCGGTAATCATATGCAGGAAGTAGAGCGATCAGCTCTCAGCATTTCCTTCTGATACCATTACATCTGGAACGTTCTGGGCTGACTAATCTTCGCGATTACTCGGTTGTTGAGCTGTCGTTACCTCGTAGCTACTTTACAAAATGTGTGGAGTTCCACGTAAGGCTAAATGGAAGTGCAACTTTTCCACGAAAAAAAACGAGAATTTTAGGCATGTAAATAAAACGCAGGTTGTATTTTGTAAAACAGATCTTCCAACTTTATATGACAAATCAAATTATGTTAAAAAATGGAAAGATTGAGTCACACTGAAAAATTCAATGCCATGGCCGGGATTTGAATCATGGATCTTCTGATTGCCGTCCAACCGTTCTAACCCTTGAGCTACTATAGCCAACATGCCGATATGACATTAAATTCTCCAACTGACTCGTGCTTTTCCGGTAAATCACAGGAGTTCTCATAAACACATGAGATAACTACCTTAATGGCGACTTACAACATGTAAGTACTTTAAGGCCCGGGCTTTATAGTTAACCACTATTAGGTAAATTAATTGTTCTTTCACACTAGCCGTGTGTAGGCTAAAGTATGGAAAGATTGAGTCAGACTGAAAAAGTCAATGCCATAGCGGGGATTTGAACCACGGATCTTCTGGTTGCCGTCCAGCCGCTCTAACCCTTGAGCTACTATGGCAAACGTGCTGATATGACATTAAATTCTTCAACTGACTCATGTTTTTCCCGGTAAACCACTTAGGAGCTCTCATAAACACATTAGACAATTACCTTAATGGCGACTTACAACGTGTAAGTCCTTTAAGGCCCGGAGTCTCCAGAGTCATAATCTCCAGAGTCAAATTTGTGTTCTACTTTAATTAAATTATCTCTGTAGTGCTATTTATCATACTCCTCAAAACAGCTGTTTATCGTATCGATGACCTCGTTGCTGTGAAATTTCATCCTCCAAGAAACGTTTTGAGGTTTGGGAACAGGCGGTATTCACAGGGTGCTAGATCTGGCTAATAGGGTGGATGTTCAAGCAATTCGAACTTGCACATTTTCTCCACTGCATTAACTTAACGATGTGCCGCAGCATTCTCGTGAAGAAACAAGATCCTTTCTTTTGCAAATGATATATTTTCCTTTTCACCTTATCACTCAAACTTTGCAGTAAGCTTACGTGGTAGTCATTGGTGATACCTTTACCCTCTTCCAAGTAACCAATAACAAACATTTCCTGTACGCCCTAGAAAACCTGTGTGATTTACTTTCTGGGGTTTAGTGATGTATCCAAGTCTCGTCTATTTTAATAAGCTGTCTCAAAAATTCACTGGGATTTTTAAGTTAACACTCTGTAACAGTAGTTTCGAGTTATGTTTAGAAAAGTTATGAAAAGTTTATGAATTTATAGAAAAAAAATATGACTATGTAAATCTACGTAGTCATAACTGTATGACGTAATGTTGTGACGTGGAATCAAATCGGCCAGTCACAAAATTAAGAGGGGAGTAACAATAGTTACGAAAAATGAATAATCTTAGTAGAGGTTTTTGTAATGGTGAGTGTGATGAATAGTGGTGCAAGATTTAAGTAATAGTTTGAATCTGTTTAAATACAGCAAAGTAAGAATTTATCGATATGTAGGAAGTGACTGGGAAAGGAAGTTCAAGTAAAATGTAATCTAAATAATACAATTAAATAGTTACAAAATTTGACTTCTCCGAAACTTTATTCCGAACGACGCTTTGAAACCAAGATTCTCATGACTCTTATTTAATCAAGCACAATCATCAAGAAACAAATCAAAATACAACGAATTTGTTATTTCTGGCTTCTCGACGTGGATCTTTGAAAAGTCAACGTGCATCCCATCTCAAACATAGAAATCCTGTACCAAATTTCGCCCGAACGTGTGGATGATTAACATGGAGACAAATTAACGACGAATAGTCACAAATTCCTCTCCCAACTCCAAATTCTTAACAGAAACAGTTTTTATTTGCAGCTTTTGATCAGGTGAAAACAAACGCGGCACCCATCTTGCACAGGCCTTGCGAAGGCCCACAACGTTACTTAAAGTATTACCTTGATATGTTTCTTTTGATATCAAACATATGCGTCACTTCGTGTAGATGAGGTAATCATTTTTATGCTGCTATGGACACGTCAAGCGTTGCTCACACCTTCCGTATGGATAGTCATATTTTGGAAATTGCTTTTCACTCTAGCCGTGTGTAAGATGAAATATGGAAAGCTAGAGTTCAGACTGAAAAATTCAATGCCAGAGCCGGAATTTGACTACGGATCTTCCGATCTCCGTCCGGCTGCTCTTAACCATTGAACCACCATAGCCAACATGACATTAAATTCTCAAATTGACTCGTGTTTTTGCTGCTAAACCACATTAATTGTACCTAATAGTGGTCCGAAATGTAAAGCCCGGGCCTTAAAGTACTTACAGCATAGTAAGTCGCCGTTAAGGTAGTTGTCTCATGGGTTTATGAGAACTCCTAGTGGTTACCCGGTAAAACACAGGTTGGAGAATCTACTGTCATTTTGGCATGTAGGCCATGGTAGCTCAGTGGTTAAGAGCAGCCGAACGGAGACTGGAAGATCCGTGGTTCAATTCACGGCTATGATATTGAAGTTTTCAGTCTGGCTATACCTTTCCACAGTCATATTATAATTGTATTTTTTGTAGACTGCTATTGTTACTATTAATGCGTACAATGTGTGTATTTACAGGGTATAATTCTGTACACCGTGTACAAATACATAAAATTGCTGACCCCAGGTCCCCTGGCCATAAATAAGCCTTTGGTCTTCCTGAGCAGCTAGGTGTCATTTGTTCTTGACCTTCACTTCTTTTGTTCTTATCCACTTTTCTCTTAACCTATATAAAATTCTCCTATACATCTATTTTTCTTTTCTCCCATCCCCGTTAGCATGCGTACTGCCAATATCTCTTTACTTACACTGTCCCATTTCTTATCCCATATTTTTCTCCTGTAATTTGTTAACTCCTTACATTCTATTAGGTAATGAACAGTGCTCTCTTCATCTCCACAAAATTCACATATTCCTACCTCATTACTTCTCAACCCTTTTAAGTATAATATTCCTACCCTATGCCTTCTCTTCCAGTTTTGCCACATTGATCTATATATCTATATATTCTCCCCATTCTGTCTTTAATTGCTTATAAAATTTCAAAGATTTCTTTTCTTCTATACTTTCCCAAATCTCCTGCCTATCTATGTCTTGTACTCTAGTTCTCACTTCCTTCCAAAAACCACCATGATTTGACGACTCCTTTGCTCTCCATAAATCTCCCATTCCTATCTTCGATATCATTCTTTCCAATTCCGACCACCAATTGTTTGTGTTCTTAATGCCTTTCTGTTGTTTCATGCACAGATTCATTTTCTTTTAATTTACGTCCTCCAACGTTGTCATATCGGACTATGAATGAAATTGGTGTAATGATGCTCAAATGAGTCCAAGGTCCATAGATCTTAGAGCTACCCGACATTCACCTTTCAGGATAAAGGAAAACCCCGGAAAAACCTTATCCAGGTAACACACCCTAAGCGAGATTCGAACTTGGGACCTCTTGAATGCGAGGCACACACGCTACCATCTACTCCACCGAGGCGGGCCCAAATTCAATAATTCCCCTTTGTGCCCTTTAATATACTTATACCAGAATTTCAGTATTCTCTCTATTATTATTGCCCTCCTTTTTGTATTACCCAACTCGAGTAATGCCACCTCTCTTGGTGCCGTACAGGGTGTGAAGCAAGTTACGGGTACTTAAAATAGAATGGAAACGATGGAGAAAGTTATTTTGAGATAATATGATGATATATGACTTCGTTTTCTTCTAATTATGTCATTATATGTCAATTAATGCCAAGAAAATTAAGTCCATTGTTTTTAGTAGAACTAAGGGCAAAATTATTGTTAACTATCACATGGGAGGGGTGCAAATTCCACAGGTGGACAGCTGCAAATACTTGGGAGTGTACCTGGCAAGTAATGCTGGATGGGACGAACAAGTAAATTCCACAACTAGGAATGCGTGGAAGGCATTACATTTCGTAATGAGAATATTGAAAAAGGGGAGCGCTAGGTCCAGGGAAATTGCCTACAAGGCCTTAGTGCGGCCGGTTATGGAGTAGCATGCTGGGACCCGCATAGAGCTAACCAAATCGATCCATTAGAAAAAAATACAGAAGAGGGCAACAAAATTCATAAAAAGAGGCAAGTATTTTGGGCCTATAAAAGGAGATGAGACTAAATGGGAGGAATTAAGAATTAGGCGTAAAAAAACATAGGTTGGTAGCATTATTCAAAGCTAATGCTGGTGTAAAGGCATGGGTGGACGTAAGTGTAAGGTTAGATAATCCGGATTATTATGGACGAAACGATCATAGGTATAAAATTAAGGGTAGAAGATACAGAACCGAGGTAGGAAAATTTTCTTTTGTTAATAGAACCATTGAAGAATGGAATGAATTGGCTGTAGCAGTGTTTCAGGGCTGTCCCCTGTCGCTGAAGAAATTTAGAAAAAATCTAGATGGTTTATAGTTTAACTTTTAAATTATAATGGTATATAAATGTAAATAGAGAAGTAATTAGATAAGTTTTAAGTGACTAAAGTTAAAATAATATCATGCTTGTATTGTTTATTGTGTTATTGTTGTAAATCTAGTATTGTAATTTGATCTGTATTGTTAACTCTGCCACCGGGTAGTACCCAATTGCAGTGAATAAATACATACATACATACATACATACATACATACATACATACATATCAGATATTGTCCACAAAGAAAAGAGAAAAATTAAACGAAGCAATAATAGCTTATCATCAATTCAGATCTAGGAAGATTAGAGGAATATCTCATGGAATTTTAGATAAAGGCGTAAATGATATGCAGAGTAGAAGATCCATAAATAATAAATGTGAAAGATTGTGCAAAAAACACGATATGTGCATCTTTGTGTCTATCTTGTTTTTAGTGTGATGTTTATAGTCCAATTCTAACTTTAATGATCATGTCGGCGACGGTGAGTTTTTGAGAGTTTGGGTCATTTGTGCAGTACTCGTACACATATTTTCGCTCTTATTCATAGCTCCGGAATCTGTGAAGGATAGGAAATAATCTTGGCCAGAGAAGAAAGTAGGTAAACACATGTTAAAAGATATGATGCATTAGAGGATGTAAACTATTTTTACTCTTAAGAATTTAAGGAATCAGTGCCATATTTATACTTAAAATATAATCTATTGCAAAGTTTAAATATTAGGTAGTTCTAAACAAAAGACGTTCAAAAGTAAGTAAACTGTGTTTTGGGACGTGTTTGGTGAACATATTACATTATTTTCCACGTCTCACAGTGAGCTAAATGGCTTGCCTTAAAATCCAAGGTCAACTGATAACTACTAAATATGTAATGGGGAAACCTGAACAATAAACTCACATACCACTACAGAACATTCCACTCTCACGTTAAGTCTTGTGGTTGGAGGACTATAAAAGAGCAGTAAAATGCATGTCCAGTTCCTGGAAGTTCTGTGGTATGCAGCACTGACACAATTCTCAGAAATTCGATTGTTACGGACCAAACAAAAATATTAGGATAACATATCAAGGACGTGCATTGTTCACAAGACAGAAAAGGGTTACATTTACGTTAATTTCTCTACTATTATCGTTTATTTTTATGTATCTTCTACAAACTTTTTACGAAAGACTTTTCTACCTAGTTTACTTAATCTATACAAGTAATTTACTTAAATACATTCATGACTAAGAAGCGGATTCATATGACATGTAATTTATAGGGTCTTAGAAGTCATATTCTCCATTTTTTTAAATTGTAACCGCAGTATCAGGCTGCGATTAGGAGGCGGCGAATCAATCGAAGTCAAGTAATTAAAAGAGAAGATAAATTAATAGAAATGCTTTGCTAAACTAATATAACAATCTTGTTATAATAATATGAAATTAGAATGATTAAAATAGCAGTTGACTTAAAGAATAGGAACGGAAGAATATAATTTAATATAACATATATACTAGCATCCGGGCAAGAAAGAAAAAATATTCTTGTAAAAATCTGTACACGTCGCAGAGACAGGAAAGAAGGGCCCTTTACCTACTTTGTGTTAGTAAAGTTCAATGTCTGAAGACTATTGTATTCTTTCAGCTAGGAATGTTTTGGGACAAAGGACTTTGAAAATGTAATTGAGCATGAACGTTAAAGAGACTTACTTCGCTGATTTGGTAACGATGTATACTGTTACAAACAACTCATTGTAAGCGTTCCCCAACTCAGGGTGGGCGGAATGTCAGTGATTCATATGAGTTTTGCAAACCAATGCGAAAATTTGGAATAAAATGAAAAACCAATAATAATGTAACATTTGAGAAGGGTGAGCTAGTTTGGTCACGTGATAAAGTTAGAGAGGGGATTAGAATAAGGTTCGAACTGAATGGTGAAGTAAGAAAAACTTTACTTATAAGTTGATACTACGACTGGAAGAACGTGTAGAAAAACTTTACTTACAAGTTGATACTACGACAAGAAGAACGTGTAGAAAAACTTTACTTACAAGTTGATACTACGACAGGAAGAACGTGTAGAAAAACCTTACTTACAATTTGATACTACATCAGGAAGAACGTGTAGAAAAATCTTACTTACAAGTTGATATTACGACAGGAAGAACGTGTAGAGAAACTTTTACTTACAAGTTGATACTACGACAGGAAGAACGTGTAGAAAAACCTTACTTACACGTTGTTACTACGACAGGAAGAACGTGTAGAAAAACCTTACTTACACGTAGATACTACGACAAGAAGAACGTGTAGCAAAACTTTACTTACAAGTTGATATTACGACAGGACGAACGTGTAGAAAAACTTTACTTACACGTTGTTACTACGACAGGAAGAACGTGTAGAAAAACCTTACTTACACGTAGATACTACGACAAGAAGAACGTGTAGAAAAAACTTACTTACACGTTGATACTACGACAGGAAGAACGTGTAGAAAAACTTTACTTACAAGTTGATACTACGAAGGGAAGAACGTGTAGAAAAACCTTACTTACATGTTGATACTACGACAGGAAGAACGTGTAGAAAAAACTTTACTTACAAGTTGATACTACGACAGGAAGAACGTGTAGAAAAACCTTACTTACAAGTTGATACTACATCAGGAAAAACGTGTAGAACCACCTTACTTACACGTTGATACTACGACAGGAAGAACGTGTAGAAAAACCTTACTTACAAGTTGATACTACGACAGGAAGAACGTGTAGAAAAACCTTACTTACAAGTTGATACTACATCAGGAAAAACGTGTAGAACCACCTTACTTACACGTTGATACTACGACAGGAAGAACGTGTAGAAAAAACTTTACTTACAAGTTGATACTACGACAGGAAGAACGTGTAGAAAAACCTTACTTACAAGTTGATATTACGACAGGACGAACGTGTATAAAAACCTTACTTACACGTTGATACTACGACAGGAAGAGCGTGTAGAAAAACCTTACTTACTCGTTGATACTACGACAGGAAGAGCGTGTAGAAAAACCTTACTTACACGTTGTTACTACGACAGGAAGAACGTGTAGAAAAACCTTACTTACACGTAGATACTACGACAAGAAGAACGTGTAGCAAAACTTTACTTACAAGTTGATATTACGACAGGACGAACGTGTAGAAAAACCTTACTTACACGTTGATACTACGACAGGAAGAGCATGTAGAAAAACCTTACTTACACGTTGATACTACGACAGGAAGAGCGTGTAGAAAAACTTTACTTACAAGTTGATACTACATCAGGAAGAACGTGTAGAAGAACCTTACTTACACGTTGATACCACGACAGGAAGAACGTGTAGAAAAAACGTTACTTTCAAGTTGATACTACGACAGGAAGAACGTGTAGAAAAACCTTACTTACACGTTGATACCATGACAGGAAGAGCGTGTAGAAAAATTTTACTTACAAGTTGATACTACATCAGGAAAATCGTGTAGAAAAACCTTACTTACACGTTGATACTACGACAGAAAGAACGTGTAGAAAAACCTTACTTACACGTTGATACTACGACAGGAAGAACGTGTAGAAAAAACTTACTTACACGTTGATACTACGACAGGAAGAACGTGTAGAAAAACTTTACTTACAAGTTGATACTACGAAGGGAAGAACGTGTAGAAAAACCTTACTTACAAGTCGATACTACATCAGGAAGAACGTGTAGAAAAACCTTACTTACATGTTGATACTACGACAGGAAGAACGTGTAGAAAAAACTTTACTTACAAGTTGATACTACGACAGGAAGAACGTGTAGAAAAACCTTACTTACAAGTTGATACTACGACAGGAAGAACGTGTAGAAAAACCTTACTTACAAGTTGATACTACGACAGGAAGAACGTGTAGAAAAACCTTACTTACAAGTTGATACTACATCAGGAAAAACGTGTAGAACCACCTTACTTACACGTTGATACTACGACAGGAAGAACGTGTAGAAAAAACTTTACTTACAAGTTGATACTACGACAGGAAGAACGTGTAGAAAAACCTTACTTACAAGTTGATACTACGACAGGAAGAACGTGTAGAAAAACCTTACCTACAAGTTGATACTACGACAGGAAGAACGTGTAGAAAAACCTTACTTACAAGTTGATACTACGACAGGAAGAACGTGTAGAAAAGCCTTACTTACAAGTTGATACTACGACAGGAAGAACGTGTAGAAAAACCTTACACGTTGATACTACGACGGGAAGAACGTGTGGAAAAACCTTACTTACAAGTTGATACTACGACGGGAAGAACGTGTAGAAAAACCTTACTTACAAGTTGATACTACGACGGGAAGAACGTGTAGAAAAACCTTACTTACAAGTTGATACTACGACGGGAAGAACGGGTAGAAAAACCTTACTTACAAGTTGATACTACGACAGAAAGAACGTGTAGAAAAACCTTACTTACAAGTTGATACTACGACGGGAAGAACGTGTAGAAAAACCTTACTTACAAGTTGATATTACGACAGGAAGAACGTGTAGAAAAACCTTACTTACACGTTGATACTACGACAGGAAGAACGTGTAGAAAAACCTTACTTACAAGTTGATACTACGACAGGAAGAACGTGTAGAAAAACCTTACCTACAAGTTGATACTACGACAGAAAGAACGTGTAGAAAAACCTTACTTACAAGTTGATACTACGACGGGAAGAACGTGTAGAAAAACCTTACTTACAAGTTGATATTACGACAGGAAGAACGTGTAGAAAAGCCTTACCTACAAGTTGATACTACGACAGGAAGAACGTGTAGAAAAACCTTACTTACACGTTGATACTACGACAGGAAGAACGTGTAGAAAAACCTTACTTACAAGTTGATACTACGACAGGAAGAACGTGTAGAAAAGCCTTACCTACAAGTTGATACTACGACAGGAAGAACGTGTAGAAAAGCCTTACGTACAAGTTGATACTACGACAGGAAGAACGTGTAGAAAAACCTTACTTACACGTTGATACTACGACAGGAAGAACGTGTAGAAAAACCTTACTTACACGTTGATACTACGACAGGAAGAACGTGTAGAAAAGCCTTACCTACAAGTTGATACTACGACAGGAAGAACGTGTAGAAAAACCTTACTTACAAGTTGATACTACGACAGAAAGAACGTGTAGAAAAACCTTACTTACACGTTGATACTACGACAGGAAGAACGTGTAGAAAAGCCTTACCTACAAGTTGATACTACGACAGGAAGAACGTGTAGAAAAACCTTACTTACAAGTTGATACTACGACAGAAAGAACGTGTAGAAAAACCTTACTTACACGTTGATACTACGACGGAAAGAACGTGTTCATGTGCATTGAGAAGAGAAGTAAAGATTTAGAAGCCTTAAATGTTAGGAATTTTACTAACCGGTGGTCACCGGTTCAAGTCGATAAGCCAACATAGATTCACGAATTAAATCAAATAATTCTACCACAAAAAAATCATTATTAATACGACTGAGTAGCCAACAACCATCAAAAATACCTTTCCTAAAACCATTCATCTGAGGACAAGAGAACTCATAGCTACAATTAAACTCCAATTAGAACCCAATTAATTTAACTATGGTATGCGGGTTTGCCGCAAAATATTTGGTCATATTTATACTTATTTCCATGATAAAATCATATTTTGATCATATTTTGGGGATTATTATATCTAATGTAATTCGCAGCCAATTAGAAATAACCAATTATAACTCTTTAGAAAACGTAGTTCAAGATTTTTAATCTTCTAATTCGCCTTCCTTTAAGATTATGCAAGAAGCATTTTCTTCACCGACTTTGGCAGCAAAATAAAATCGAATTTCGGTCAAATATCAGGTCCAATTACCCAGAAACTGTAGGCATTTCACGTAGTGATGCGTTAAAAATTGTGAAAGAAACTGAAAGTTAATTATAGCGAACAAAAGGTAAAGTAGCTAAATAAATTACTGCAAAGCTGCAAAATGTTGGTGACTAAACAGGTTATACTACCCTTTCCAAGGTCAGTGATATTCTTTCTGCGCTCGAAGCAAAGTTTGAAGATTCTGAGCCGACATTTTCCCCAAATGAATTAACTTATTTCAAATATGTATCTATAACTTCATGTGATGTGGAATGTAACTTTGCTGCTGATGAAAACTACCACCAGGTATGGATTTTTTATTTCCTTTAATTATTCTTTTCTAGGTTACCATAATTATTCTTCCCTAATTTAGCACTTTTTAAACTTACAGATTCCATAAAGTGCTGAATTAAGAAGTGGAAAAAAAATTTCTGCAGAAACGTTTAAAAATATTTATGCATGAACAAATTATTAATTGTTAATCAAGTTTCAATGTCAATTAATACGAGGGCCGTTTAATAAAGAATGATCATAATTTTTTCGCATTAAAATTCAAACTTATTATGTCCTGTTAGCTTAATGTAAAACAAACACGCCGTAGTAGTTTTATTGTTGGTACTCCTGTTTCCTGCCTGTGAGAACATACAGTATCGCCTACCGCTGCAATGGAGGTAACATGCAGTTAAAGTTGATGTTAGAGGAAGATCCGGAGTTTCTTTCAAACGTAATCACTGCTGATGAAACTTGGCTACATCATTTTGATCCTGAGAGCAAACAGCAAAGCTCAGTGTGGAAAGCTCCTTCATCACCAACCCCTAAAAAAGCAAAAGTGGTTGCTTCTGCTGGGAAAGTTATGGTCATCTCATTCTTTGATATTCATGTAATGGTTTATCAGCATGTTGTACCTGCACACACATCAGTAACTGGACAATACTACAGGGATGTCCTGAAAACATTGCAAGTCTATATCAGGCGGGAAAGACCATATTTCCGTGAAGCAGGCTGGATGCTGCACCACGATAATGCGCGGCCGCATATTGCCAATGTTGTTGCTGAATATCTTGCAAAATCAACGTCAAGTGCATCCCTCACCCTCCCTATAGTCCGGATTTAGCTCTATGTGCCTTTTTTCTATTCCCTAACTTGAAGGGAAACCTTGGTGGGAGGCATTATCCATCATCAGAAGCAGCGGTGAAGGCTGTGGAGGATATTTTGAAGGATCTCTCAAATAATGATTTCCAGCATGTCTGAAGACTGGCAGAAACGCTGGGACAAGTGCATCACATTCAGGGGAGACTATTTTGAGAAGGACCATCAAAATTATGAGGATGAGTAAAGGTACGTTGTCCAAAAAAAAATTTTTGATCATTCTTTATTGAACAGCCCTCGTATAGTAAGTAATTCATTAAGTTATAAAGGTTATATTTTTGTCTTTTAGGTCATATTTAAATCATTAATGCATTCGCATTTTCCATTTTTGCTCATAGAAATCCGCTCCTTATTCATGCCACATTTCGTTGAAGGTACAAGGTGAATACACCACACAAAATCGATCGGAAAACGGGTGGCTTATTGCTGACTTAAAAATTTCATTGCTTCCGTAACATCGCGAACAACTGAAAAGCGCCCGCACTTTAAACAAGATTAGGAAGGAATATTTACAATTCAGTGAATATCTCGGAAACGGCCAATCCACAAAATAGTTTTTTTTAACAGATCTACAGTTTTGTGTAGTTGTGTCTGCGTCTTGCAGGTTAGATATTATGTAAAACCTTACAAGTTTCCATTCGAATGAAGATAGCTTCATAGGTTGTTCCAAAAAACTTCAATATATACTTTTATTCATCATGTAAGAATTTTCAAATGTATTTTATTCGAAAACTATGGAGTCATTATTTATAAAACCACACATTTCCCAAAAGCTTTCAATGTAAGCGGTGTCTGGGATAGCATACTTCTTGAAAGTTTCGTAAAACGTAAGCGTGGGATCAATATTTTGACAATTTTTCACAAAAGCCCTATTTATTACATCAATATGAAGGTTGTTACCTTATATTGAAGTCTTGGCATTCTACATTATGTTAAATGCTAAGTTTTTCGACCCGCCTCGGTAGCGTAGATGGTAGAATGTCTGCCTCACGCTCAAGAGGTCCCGAGTTCGAATCTCGGTCAGGGTGAGTTACCTGGATAAGGTTTTCTCGGGGTTTTCCCTTATCCATAGCCGAATGTCGGGTAACTCTAAATCCCATGGACTCCGGACTAATCTGAGCATCATTCACCCAGTTCATTCATCATCCGATATGACTTAACGGTGGAGGACGTAACTTGAAAAAACCCACTAATTTTTATAATTGTTAATTAAAAATATTATGTAATCCCGTTAAAACCTCGACATCCAGTTTTGTAGGTGAAATGTAATATCTTCTCTTGCCTGCCATAGGTAGATAGTAGATAAAATAATTAACTACTTTACTTAGACACTAAAATGAATTCAGTTGAACTGTGCATTTCTGGAATGCACAATGAGGATACTCAGTTTGTAATGGAATACAAAGTAAGTCAGCTGAAAAACCTGTTGTCAGGTAAATCACGTATACCCAGCTGATGAAAGTGGGGTTTTGTGAAGGCGTGCCTTATGAATCACAAATGCAATAACAACAAAAACATCGCGATGAAATGAAAATACTTTATAATCCGGAAAACTTACCAAACATTCTCTTAAGGACATAAAGTAATACAAAATCGAATTTAAAACAATATAGATGTTAAAAGTGCAAAGTAAATCGAACGAAATGAACTCGTAAAGTGAAATTTAAGGTAACGAGAGAGCTGATTGCTTGCCTAAGAAGGCTGCAGAATCCAATCTTCCTGTGACATACTCTCTATGTCTTATTTCTAATGTAAGGAGAATAATACATCAACATATTCTTGAAGAATGGAACCAACAATGGCTAACAACTCCAAATGGAAGTTTAACAAAAACATTATTTTTCCCTAGTGTATATGACAGAGGAAAATGTGAAACTCTTGACACAATTTTTAAGTGGACATGGTAAATTTGGTGAATACTTATCACACTTTCACTTAACATCCAACCCCAAGTGCATGTGTGGTGAAGAATTTCAAACTGTGGTTCATCTCCTTTTCTGTTGTCCCATTTTCTGGAGAGAAAGACAAGAATTAATATTCAAGCTAGACTCTCTAGGAACTGAATTTTCTGCTCCGCTCACATCTTTGCTAATGAAGCCACAATAGTATAAGTACTTCATGATGTTTATAAACTCAGTGTTTAAACGTCTGAAATAGTTTAAATTAATATTCATTAGATTAAAACATCATTTCTTCCTTCTAGTATTTAAAACATTTATGTTAAAATTGTATATTTTTATGTATCAACTCTATGTATCTCGTTAAGCGAGATTGATTAAGGTTCTATTTTCTATCCTTGTTTTAAATTATGCTTTTAACGGCATTACCGTTGGAGGACGTAAATTACAAAAAAAAAAAAAAAAAAAAAAAAAAAAACTTTTATTACGAAAGTTTATTTTTCTAATCATTTCTGCTAAACATAGGAATTTAATGAACTTATTCACTTACAGAGCTGGCTTTAAAACTCCATACTCTTTCTATGATATCGCTAAAACAACTGAATAGCGACAGTATTTTAAAAATTACAAATATTGAGAAATTGAAAGTGGAAGTGGTTGATGTCACAAAGTAAGTTATTTAAAATAAATTTTGCCGCCATAAAGATATTTTTAGATGTGGTAAGCTTTTCCCATGTATGATGCTTTACCTATTATGCAAGATTAACAAACTGCATTTACATGTTACGAGTATTCTTACGAAGTTGAAGTGGCACCTAAACAGTGGCGTGACGTAGGTGATTCTTAAGTGCTGCCGGTTGCTTCAGACTTAATCTGGGGAGTGGCAGTCGCGAATTCCGAGGGCTTTCACGTTATCATTATATAGGTTGTTGTATAATATAAAACAAACACAGATATATAAATAAAAAGTATAGCAACATGTTTCATTGGTGGGTATAACTGCGTATGGAGCGTCGATGTGGGCACACCAAGTAAAATTGAGGAAGAATATAGATTCTCTACGGAAATACCAAAGACAGTCTTTACTTCGTTGCACAGGAGCAGTATCAACGACTGCTACAATGGCGTTATTAGTGATAGTGGGAATATGACCATTGGATTTGTTGATTAAACAAAGGGCAGCCTTCTTTAGGAAGAAAATAAACATAGAAAATGTATTGCAAACTCCATGCAGGACGAGGAGAGAAATTAGGAACGTATTAATTGAATAATGGCAACATGAATGGGATCAAATTGATGTAGGAAGAAGGACACATGAAATCTTTCCTAGTATAAATGAGAGGTTAAAATTAAAGGAGATCCAACCAAGTCGAAGTGGAATACAATACATTACAGGACATGGACCGTACAAGACATACTTTAAAAAAATTGGAGTTGGGATGCAACCAGCAAGCCGCCTCCAGGCAGCGCTTAGACCAGTTTTCTATAACGCAGCTTCGCGTTTCCCATCATCGCTAGATTCTTTCTATTTTCTATACTTTCTAAGAAACCCTTGTGTGGTGTTAATGTAGGTGATTTGAGCACAGCAAACGTTCCCAGCTGTAACGTGTAGTGGGACTTTGCTAAGTATCATATTTCATTTAACTGCAAGGGAAGAAAATTCGCTGCCCCTTTCATCTCCAGAGAAGCTCCAGTGGACGTGTGAATCATGCAACACATGTGTTGTTTCTTGAGGAAGTTGTCGGGTTAAGGAACCTTGGGGCGACGTCCCAAGTCAGGAACATCCACTTACCTCCATATTTGATCTTCCACAAGGCTTCGAGAGGTCGTGCTGGTGTTTATTTTCGTCTCGTCCAAAAACGAAAACTGGCCTTCGTTTAGAATCTTTTTTGCTGGTGTTTATGCTCGTCTAACCAAAAGCGTGCGGAGTGATTCATTATTACATCTCCCAACCGAAGCTAGCTGTATGTATAACTGCGAAACACAATACAAGTTATACATCCGTAAGCAAACGAGACAGTTATCAATTCCCTACTTGGAACTTCCATGAATTTGTTTTTAATGTACACCATCGTATTTCAACCATTATTGTCTCTCTGGTTAAGAAATTAATTATAAATCAACTATACCAAGCTTTCAGCTTGGATTTTGATGTTCAAAAACGAATCAACACTTTTAAAGGATCTGCTATCAAATTGCATAGATATACGTCAATACGTCCGTTTGGGCTATAAAGCTATGCTGCAGTAAAACTTATTTAAAAGGAGTCTAAATCAATTTTGCACAACAATCTGTTATATTTGATTTCTAGAAATTTCAAAATCACTCGTTTTAATTCTCTATTTTGTATTAAAGAGAGCAAATTCAAACAAAATTTGACTGTAGAGGAACTATTTCTTCATAATGGAATACAATTGCAGCGATAATATTGACGGTAATCTACAGATATAGCAGTACTGTAGCTGAAGCAATAATGTTTCAGCCTAAATGCCAATTTCTTGGAAGAAATGAATATGCTATGATGTTTGAATGGGTTCTGAACATGTCACATTTAATTCCAGATATGTATGAAATGCTCCCTTAGAAGACCCTATGCAGTCTTTATACTTATCTGCAGGGAAAATAGTTTCCTGACTTATCATGGCATCTTGAGAATCAACGACATTCCTCCAACCTTTAAAGTGAGTTGTAGTCATGCTACTCGTTATCTCCATTTAAAGATATTAGTTATCTTTTAAAGCAAAATATTGTGACTTTGTGGGTTCGTAAAATTAAAAAGTTCAATTACACCACTCAAAATGTTATTTATTTTCACCTTATTCCAATATCACAATTACCATTTAATGTACACAATTACAATTTTGCCAGTTCGTCTTTACACGTACACTGGGCGCTCCTTACGCACCGCACGCCACAACACACTCAACTCAACTCACTGTCGCCTCGCTTGTATCGATCGGCGGCCCGAAGTTTCTCGAATCTCCTTTTATGGAGGGGGAAAACATTCTCGAAGCTTCGTGTCACTTCGAGTGGCAGGAGGAGGGGTAAACGAAGACCCAGCCACTCCTGCGTCTCCCCTCCCGCCGCCAGTCTTCATTTATTGATCGGCATCGCGAGCTCGCCGCTTGCGTAAATTTGGTAAAAATTTGCGTTTGCTGGAAAAAAAGGAAAAACTAATCCAACAGCAATGTTTATTTACCTTCTTTGTTAGGTAAATGCCAGATTAAAACACCACGAACCAAAGTTATACATACAGGAAACAAAGAAAAAAAAAAAAAGAAAAAGGAATTCAAATAAAACATCGGATACTACTCATTCTTGGCATTCAAAGCAAAGCCTCTGACCAACAGCAGAACTGAGCTTCAGTATTCAATTTGTTTGTCTCTTAGAATTCATCTGTTTTATGTTGGTGACCGACGATTTTAAGCGCTGCGGTCAACATTTGGGATTGCTCTATCAGTTTGACCTCCGGTAGAACTACCTAGTTGTCCAGATCCGGTAGCAGCATGCATACAGCAGCGAAGTCACTAACTTTGATCTGTCTTATGGACATATTGGGGCCAGAAGATTCCAATGACAATCATATAATCAGCACCTCCCCAAACCACATACTTTACATACGCCACATAACACTGTTCATACTCCTTGTCCTGCAATCCTGAAAGTGCAAGGGGAAAGTGGAAATTTGGAAGTTGAACTTTTTTTTTTTTTTTTTTTTTTTTTTTGTAGTTTACATCCTACAACTTTAAGTCATATCGGACGATGAATGGAACATTAGTCTTTCAGGATAAGGGAAACCCCTGGAAAAAACTTTATCCAGGTAACTCACCCTGACCGAGATTCGAACTCGGGATGTGAGGCAGACACACTACCACCACGCAACCAAGGCGGGTATTGAACAATGGATTAATACATTTTATTTATTATTTTTATTTGAAGGTGGATTTATAAATATAATTAAAATGATTTCTAGATTTAGTTTTATTACCTTTTTCGTATTTATTTCATCTTTAAAAGAACCGTACACCTCAGAGGAAGTGGATAATTTCACAAGGTATTCTTCCCAGGATGCCGAGCAACCTGGCAAAACTGCAAATATGGCGTTAGTCGTAATGGTTAGGTATCACAAGGGTTTGAATTCTAGACCTCCTAAATACGAACCTTAGAAGTTACAACTTGATTCCAATCTTCAATTTCCTTTAATGTTCTTTATACAAATCAATATGTTTTCATGTCAAAAGGCATAAAGTATCAAACACCTCATAGCGGGCAAAGAGCTCAATGGGAAGTAAGTGCATACGTGAGGCATACACGAAATGTATTGCTTTTTCAATTAAAAACTCAAAATTAGAATAATTTTTATTGCACATGACTATAGTCCTGACTATATTGTTTATGTTATGTGCAAGTAATATTTATAATTTGAATGTTGCATAAATAAAATATATGATGCGTTACATTCAGACAGTTTTATAATTTTATGCTCGTATTCTTTCTGTAATATTGTATACACGAGTATAAACTCCGGGTTCGCGTTCACAAGTGAAAACAGCGACCACACAACGACTTCTGCACCGAGAACGGCACTTATAATGTGCAAGTAGCTGGGCCGTCTTCCAGCACCACCATGCATTACGAGACTGAAAGGAGTGAATTATGTGAAAGGAAATTATACAAATGAAACCATGGTAAGCTCCGGCGTTCGCAAAATTGACAAGAAAGCCGACAAAACACTGAAGCTAGAATGCGTGATTGACCGGGAACGAACCCCCCACTGCATGTGCACACATCATGTACAAATGTATTTTTTTATCTTAAAAAGTACAGAGCGATGCGCAGTGGTATCTGGACGAGTCCACCTCAGAACGGTTGCAACTGGAGGGGAGGACAGGTCAGTTGCGTACCAGTTGCGAGCAACTAAAGACGTGCAGAGCTACTCGGTAACACTACAGCTTGTTTCAAAATGTGCTTTTCTCCTGGTTCCAAGAGAGCATGTATAAATGACGTCTCCTAGCAGCACACTATGAAATAAAGTGCTACATTTAAAAACACGAGAAGTAATAACCAATATCATTAGATTATAAAAAAGGAACAATGGTCTGGGTCAGCTATAAAAATCTGGGGAAGGGCATCTGAGGCAACAGTTGTGTCTGAAAGCAGTTTAGGAGAGTTATTAAGGAAAGAAAAGTCATTGGTGCTAGTGCAACAACGTCCTTCTCTATGCCCAGTAAACAAAGATTAAGAACATGCACAAAATGTAATTTGGATGTTTTAATTCAGAAGTAGTTAGGCAAACTATGAATAATTTTTAAAGCACAGAAAAACAAAGACCAACTTTGAAGAAAGTGCTTATGAAGCTTAAAAATTCTACTGGCTTCCAAGGCAGTGTCTGAACATTAAGAAGAGTTCTTTTGAAGCTAGGATTATTTGGAAAAAAAAAACATACACACACACTAAGCGTGACAGACAAATTTTAATCGAACGTCGCACCATACGTGCAAAAAGGCTTAAGTATTTACGAAATATTCGGAGATATCGAAGTGAAGTTTATATGGATGAAACTTATATAAATACAGCACATACTGGACCATATGCCTGGAGTGAAATACGTTACAGGGACTCTGTAGCGATATTGAAAGGCTGACAGTTGGTTATCATGCCTGCTGGAGGAGAACAGGGTTTTGTTTCAAATGCCTATGTACTATTTAAGATCCAACAAAAGCGTGGAGATTACTACCACAGTAAGAATTACAACTTAGTTTATAAGAGCTGCGAAACTGGCTTCGAGAATGAAATTTGTTTTTAGACATCTTATGCACCGTCCTCCCCTCTCGTAATCTTACGCGTGGGACGCATTGTGGCGATAGGTGCACTATCCCCACCACAGTTGCCACTTATCCCTACCGCGCAGGATTCCTGTCAAGATAAAATAATACTTCTGTACGGATTTAATAGATCTATGGCATCCTTATGTCTAATGTTGACCAAATCCCCCCCCCCCAAAGCAAAAAAGAAAGGTTGGAAGGAAAGGGGAAAGACATATGATTTCCAAGTTATATAAAACTCTCCCCTAATAAAAAGGATCTTGCATAATTCGTGGGATATTCAATATATCTGCATTAAATGTTAATAGTTATCAGGTTCTGTTTTGAGGAAGTAAGAAAATAAGCAGGGATACTTGATACTTGAGATACCTCTATACTCACGATACTTGCATGGTATCGACATCAACGCTTTAGATAGTTTGGTGGTGATTCTGTAATTTTTATTTTATTTCAAAATCAAAAAATATTTTTCCGCACTTAGAACATTGCGAAGCACGAGACATTTCCAGGAATGGAAATGTCAACATAATGCAAGAAAATTATCGTGTGCTGGATTCACTACCAGTTAACAGTTTCCAAGAACAAGTCATTGTGTATCTCAACGAAGATTTGTCACATTCTTTCTGGTGCACTGGGTAACTGAAAATATATTTAAAATTTCCAAAATTAAAAAAATAGCCACTATATATTTGTGTATCCTACCTGAAACAGTTTTCTCTGAAAGATTACTTAGCACAGCAAGATTCAGATGTGACAGAAATAGAGGTACATTTGACTGTGATAGTAGTGTTTTTAAATGTCTAATGTAGAGTTTAAAAATATTGTGACTTTGTGGGTTCGCGAAATTAAAAGTCCAATTGCACAAACTCAAAATGTTCTTTATTTCCACCGAATTAGAGTTGGAACACTTGCCGATTAGATAGAATTACGTAGCGCACACAATTACAATTCACCAGTTCGTCTGTCATAGGTCCACTCCACACTCACAATTACGTACAGCTCCTCTGATACATGTACACAGTCTTCCAGTCCGTTCGCTAGCACGGCGCTCCTCACGGCTGCTCGCCAAGAACTGATCTGTTTTTTTAAACGAGGTTTTAGGAGGGAGTAATTGGAGAAATGTGGCGGGGTCCCGCGGAAGCACCCTCGTTAGTATCGGTAGTAAGGGCGCAGGTGACTGAGAACTCGGAAGGAAGTGTCCGGGGGTCCAGCCATGACCGGAGGCCCTAAATGGATCGCCGGGGTTTAAAAGGATGTGGTAGAGGATCAGGAGTCTTTATTTTTTGTCATTGTGCATCTTGGATGCTTGAGTTTGGAGATGGGTTGCTTAGCGGCGCCGGTGGCGCGTTGTCCGGTCTATGTCATCGGTTGGTTGGAGTATGCATGCCTGTAGGTTGTCGATGCTTGCGAGGAGCTGGGCGAAGTAGTCGCGTAGGTCCTTAGGGTCGTGCGTAATGTTGCTACTGCGAGTTGGGAGCTGACTCGTCCACTGCAGTCCTTATATAGGAAGATCGCTGTTTCTGGAAGCCTCGCGGCTTGGAAAATCATCCCGAATGTTCCAGACATCAGGGGGAAGGGAAAGAGGCGGCCAGCGACCAGTGACACTTTCCTCAACATCCGCTTCAGTGAACGCCACAAGATAAATGGGTAGGCGTGGCCTCAATGTCTCCTGTCACCCACCCAGCTGCTAGCTGACCGTTCCTTCCGATAATTAGGTGACAATAAGTACACTGATGGTAATAAATTTTGCATCAATAAATATGTGCACCTAATTAATTTCATTTGCATTACACAGTTCTCCCAACGTTCTATTTTGTATTGAAACTACAATTACCAAAATATTCCTGGGGCACCCGAAATTTGGTAAAACTTCACCCCCGGACTTAACAAGGTTTGATGCAGTGGACATCTAAACATGCATTTGTAAGGTTAAGGTACCCCAAAACACTTATTTCTCGTTAAAACTCGTTATTTGTTTTGGTTACACTTCTATGTATCATAAGTAAACAAAGTTGGAGTTAGCATGTCAACACAGAGATAAAGACAAGAGACCGACCATCTGTGAGAGAAATCCGGGACGGTATGCCAACCCACTAGGTATTCCGTATGTGTCGTCAGATGACCGTGACTTTCCTCTCCACATTTCACTCAGACAAGACGGAAGATAAAAATAGTTTTACGACAAATTTGGAAAGGCGGTTTTCTTGGCTTGTTTTCAATGCATAATAAGATCGTCATTGTGAACTCAGTGCTGCCACATACACAAGTCATTTGATATAATTTACTTTCTAGAACTTCCTTTACAGAATCAACAACAGTTTATTATGGAAGTGATGCAATTGTAAGCCACAATACTACGCAGGTGCTTTCGATTTTAAATCGCCATAAATTATGCGAGTGTACAGGTGTAACACGGACGTTATTGTCATATCCAAGTTTTCCGAAGATTCCAACAGTAAAGTCAAAGCATTTTAACTATGTTGTGCGAAATTGGACAAACTATACACCAAGTTGCTGGAATGTTTTCCTCTCCTGGGCTTACTGGTTGTAAGATCGTGTAGATGCTGCACCTAGCGCTGCGTCTGCCTTGAAAACCATGAGCTATTTGTTCCCATTTCCCTACTGACTCTATTCCTAGTCACGTCTGATTAAATGTCAACTATTTGATAATAACTTATTTCACACTAGCCGTGTATAAGAAGTTTGCAAGTTGAATCCGAGTTGAAAAATCCAATGTCACTTGCGGAGCTGGTTCATCGAGCCTGAAGATCCCTTTGTCAAATTGGATTCAACTTAGCAATTAGTTGACCAAAACAAAACAGAAAAATATTATGCTTTATATTCATATTACTTTCTCTAACCATTCTTTAATAATCTACTCTTATACAAGTTTATTCTGCAAACTACTACTGCAGTAGGTACAATGGAAATAAAGGGGTAAAGGGATACAATAGGCCTTAATTGATATTGGTGGCTTTGAAATTACGTTCTCCTTACGTTCTACTGTCCATTTGAGAAATTTGTTAATGTTTGAAATTTAAATCTTATCAAGAAATGTCTAAAAAATGGAAAATGGCCATTTCCGAAATATATATGCTTTAAGGGCACTGGGAGGTTATTTTTACCCAGACAGGGCTAGTTTTTTAACAATATTGAAATATAAGTATACAAAAACCTAACATTGCAAGAAATTGAAATTTGGTATGATTATAGTATAAGGATGTGTGCATTTAACGACTGCATAATATTTACTTTAAGTTCATACAGTTCCTTGTAAAAGGGGCATAAGGCACTCTGTGTATCCTGAAAAAAAGTATTACATCCTATACTTCTAGGTTCCTTGTAGCAATTTAAAGTTATAGGCACCAATCTTTTTCCTAAATAACATATGCCACAGTTTTATAATCCAAACTAAATAAAAAGCATACATAGATTATACTATGCACATGAAAAATGATTTAGTTGTGTTAAAAAATTATATAATATTTTTAAGGGATGAATTTTATTTTCCCTCCATTTTATAAATCACATGAATATAAAGGTTAGATTAATGTGTTCAGAGAACATTAGAAAATAAACACTAAAAATGTTGTATCAATATCTTTTATAGTTTTTGAGAAACATGCACCTAAAGTATGAAAAATCAAGGTTTTGGGAAATTACGATCAAAGATTAAGCACCATTCTTTTTAAGTTATACATACTCTCAGAACATGCCTGCTCCATATTCCTGCTCAGTTAGGTTTTCCTCATCTTTTCTTTTCCTTTTCTTACTTCTAGCTGTACTTTCAAGTAACTGAGCTTTTCTTTTTGCCTCTGAGAGTCGACGCACATCTTTTTTAGACATGCTGCCCTCATATTTTCATCAACCTTTATACCCATTTTGTCATTACTTTATGTCTACCACTGCACCAATCATTATAACAAATAACACTATCATATAACACCAATTTTTAAAGTTTTTGGCCCAACATGCACATTTTTTGGAATTCTTTCCGATATAATATGATGAAAATTGTCATTTGGGTTTTGGGTGCAAAAACACGGCTAAAGAAGCCGGAAGTTGACCATAGAGAAATAAATGAGTGAAGCAGCAGGAAGGAGAATGATGAAATTTAACACATGTTTCTAAGTGGGTTAGTTCAGAAATTTCAAGCTTTGGAAGTATGCTGAGTGAAGTGTGTAAGCAGATCAGAAAGTGGGCGTGTCATTAAAGAACTTTAATAGCAGCTGACACCCTATGTTATGTATATCATTTAAAATCTTAAGAATTATATAATTTTAACACTAAAAACAAAAAATCGATTTTTTGAAGCCCATCGACCTCCCAGTGCCCTTAACAAGACCTACGCTTTTTATAGTAAGAATTTCCCTTTACCTTGAAGATTTCCTACCAGGTTTGCGGAAGCTATTCAGAATGTATACTAGTAGTAGTAGTAGTAGTGGCACTAGTAGTAGTAGTAGTAGTAGTAGTAGTAGTAGTAGTAGTAGTAGTGGCACTAGTAGTAGTAGCAGTAGTAGTAGTGGCAGTAGTAGTAGTAGTAGTAGCAGTAGTAGTAGCAGTAGTAGTACGAGTGGTGGTGGTGGTGGTGGTGGTGGTGGTGGTGGTGGTGGTGGTGGTGGTGGTGGTGGTGGTGGTGGTGGTGGTGGTGGTGGTGGTGGTGGTGGTGGTGGTGGTGGTGGTGGTGGTGGTGGTGGTGGTGGTGGTGGTGGTGGTGGTGGTGGTGGTGGTGGTGGTGGTGGTGGTGGTGGTGGTGGTGGTGGTGGTGGTGGTGGTGGTGGTGGTGGTGGTGGTGGTGGTGGTGGTGGTGGTGGTGGTGGTGGTGGTGGTGGTGGTGGTGGTGGTGGTGGTGGTGGTGGTGGTGGTGGTGGTGGTGGTGGTGGTGGTGGTGGTGGTGGTGGTGGTGGTGGTGGTGGTGGTGGTGGTGGTGGTGGTGGTGGTGGTGGTGGTGGTGGTGGTGGTGGTGGTGGTGGTGGTGGTGGTGGTGGTGGTGGTGGTGGTGGTGGTGGTGGTGGTGGTGGTGGTGGTGGTGGTGGTGGTGGTGGTGGTGGTGGTAGCGTATGTGGGGATTGAGAGTGCCGCAGCTTGGCCTGAAGATCTTTTGTAGAGTAGCCGTAGTTCCATAAAGTTCCTGGCAATGGTGGCGATTGCAGTATGCGAGCCCTCATATGTGCAAACCTGTATGCGCGAAAGTCCGTGTATTGTTGGTTACAGATAAGTAAATACCTGTACGGGACCAAGCTCTGTGTGGGGAAGTCGGTTAGAGAGGATAAGCTAGTGACATGAGGCAATGTTTGCATAATCAGAAATTATCACGTGAGACTGTTATTGTTCCTTACACGAGCGACGCAGACAATGATTTGGATGACATCACAGAGCCTCCTCAATCCCCTTGGAATAGCACTCTAACGTCACACCACAGACCAGTACCACTAAGCTGGATAAGACTCGTTTCTAAGCTTAGCTACTTTAAATGCAGGAACCTTATAGTACGGCTACTTTACCTGGCTTATCGCCTAAGAGTTCAGTGAAGTGAACACTGGAAAAATACCCGGACTTAAAAGATCCACATCTACTGAACTTGGAAAGCTTCCGCTGCTGGAAAGCAGAGATGCTACTCTCTAGCCCACTGCGCCAAAGAAGAGACTGATAATCCCAGAGAACTTAAATTTCATTTATCGTGAAATATCGTAATCATATGGTACCTATTTTAATGAAAATCTTAGTGTGAGTGGATAAGTAAAATATCATTGCCTCCTAGTTCTGATAAAGCTTCTAGTGCCTTGCTCCTTCGCCAATCTTACCCTCTCGTTTTTCTTCTCTTGCGTATACGGAATTTCACACGTTTTACACAAGCTGTAGAAACATTGTCAACTCTTTCTCGTATATTGCTCTAAATGCATACGTTAACTAACGTACCAATACATGCATCAACTGTAAAAATGTTACATTTAAAGGTTTTACATTCTTATTAAAGAAATAAAATCTGTGCAATATACTTCCGTAATATAAAATTGCAATAGTCACCTCTGCAGCATCTTCTGACAGTACAGACTTATACTATATTATGATACGTAAATAAATATTAAATAATAACTAATATTGATATTAAAATTAATTTGTTACCACATTTTATTGCCAGCTTAATGGTTACCAAGAGTAAAAATTAAAGTAAATGAATAAAAAATATTTTATTTAATTTAGCAATATTTAACCTCGAACCTCGTTACCTCTACCACAAAACAAAAGCGCGTGAAATTGAAAGCTATACATCTTGTTTTAATTATCGAAAATAATAGTACTTAGTTAAATCGGAACACCTGTGGCACTCTGCAAGAGATTTAATAACTTGACAAATAAAAGAGTGAAGAGAAATATGGAGAAGCGGAGCAGCTCCACAAATCATATGAAGGAAATCTCTTGTTCCTCATTAAGCGGACTTCCTTCTCGCCTCATGAGAAAGGCGGTAAGTGAAGTAGCTACCATGTGAAGTTTGTTTTCATAGCGTGCAGACACCACATAATTCACAGAGGGCGCGGTGTGTGATACAACAAATTATCCCGCAGTTCAGGGTCGTATCATGGAGTGGGAAGATACCGTGATATCATTGCTTGGTGCATTTTTTATTATGTTTAGTGTCCATACTTGCATCACAGCTATAAATGTAACTTTACCTGAGAACGAATGTAACTGCTAAACTGGCATCGATTAGTATACATGAGTAATTTACAACTGCTATTTAATGTGCATGATGCATTGTGCAGGAAACAAGCAAGGAAGGTTACTATGCAACCACTTTTATTTTACAAATGAAGAATCTTGTTTATAAAAGGAGCCTGCATGTACTGTTCCATGATAAGTAGCCCAACAAATTTGACAAAGAGTCTGTATTACTTAAGACAGCATAAATGCAGCATGCAGAATAGGACCACTTCCACTAAAGGATTGGCAATTCGCATACGCTACATTGTTGCAAACATTTGTTTCAGAGTGCAGACTAAACAAAGTCATAAACGTGCTCAAGTTTGATGGCTGGCTACAAGAACTAAATGTTATTTCTTATAACCTTGTCCACGCAACTACCGCACCCCTTTTCCTATATTGGCTATCATACATCTTTTAATGGTGATCTACAAGCCGTGTACAATGTAATAAAACTTATTATGACTGATCCTGTAGGTCTCTCTGATGAGCAAACATGTCAGCTCATGATGATAACTCTACTATCTATGCATTCAGTGGGCTTTAAGGCCATCAATGTACTAAGAAATACAAAGCGAAGAAAACGGACAGAAAGGGGAAGGGGACTGCCTGGTTGCGTCTTGTTTTATAATTACTTATATAAGTGCAAAGTAAGTCATGTGTTCAAAAGTCCTTTCATCTTGTCTCTCTGTCTTGGGCTTCTCATCGCATTCGTGGGCGCGGGAAGCGTGAGAGATATGTTCTTTGGCGTCATTGAGCTTTCAGTTATCTGACTCTCATCTGGAGCCTGTTAAGAAAAGGGACAGTTACAATAATTCAAGTTTATATATACATTTCTCATAATGGATTTGTTCAGTGGGTAACACTTAGAGAGAGTTTTGGTTCTAATTCAATTGTTTTTTATTCCTTTCAAGTCTCTCGGGCTGGTATTTCCTAGGTATCGTTCTAATCCCGAGATTCTACCCATCTACTTTAAGTTTCCTTTATTTTTCCCCTTTCTTACAAGTAGCCTTTCTTAGCTCTATGAGTTCATGACAAGATTCGCAGAGGGAACTTCGTACAACGATCTATAATTTTTTTTCCCCTCCAATGTCTCTGACAGGGTGCTCTCCAGCAGGGAGAGCTGAGATGGAAGACATCAAGGGTTTCCAGACCTGAGAAGAGACAAAAGAAGAAAGGTCCCTACCAGCAAAGATCTAAACTACCCGCTGGCGGCGCAGAAAATCGGCTTTACCCTGCTGTGGGCGTGCACATCTTGGTCCCGATCCCTAGGGTGTTCCTGGGTCGCTAGGCTAATGCTGGGTAGGTTAATTACATCCCCCGTACTTCCTGTCCCTCCATTTCATCTCCATTATCATCTCTCATCTGGTGGTCTCTTTCAGGGTAGAAGTATCGGCGGGAGTATTGGCGTGCATGGTAGGATGATA
This sequence comes from Mantis religiosa, assembly GCA_030765055.1. Lineage (NCBI taxonomy): Eukaryota > Metazoa > Arthropoda > Insecta > Mantodea > Mantidae > Mantis > Mantis religiosa. Next base: position 39,110,754 of record CM060954.1, read on the forward strand.
TGCTCTGAGTAATCCACTTCTTCCTCCGGTAGGTCGGTAGCCAGTCTCTGAACCAACTGTTGGGACCGTTTCTGAACCTACCGTGGGGGAGGGGATCCGTCCCCTTCTTCTGCTGTGGTACGGGCACTGCGGACCCTTAGCACTCGTGGTACCTCTGACGTTACTAGAGGAACCTCGGGCCGAACTGCCGAGCCCCTCCCGTAGGGGAGTTGTTCGGATTGGGTTGGACTCGAGGGGGCAGTGGTTCCCGATACCCGTGGAAGATCGGGTACGTCTCCGGACGGGGATGAGGGAAGCCATTAATATCCCCGCGTACTAGCCAGCATAGCCAGTAGAAGGTGTGCTAGATCACCAGGCGGCCCCACCGAGGTCATATCGGTGGCCTTCCCATTTTGGAGTTGGCGCGCGTAAGTGGCGTATCCACTTCCATCCCGTCTTGAGTCCACAGGACCAGATGGGGGGCTTGTTAGTCTCTAGGTCTTGTCCTATGGAAAGCCCCACGGAGGCACCGGGTGACCTTTTGAGACAGCTCGGTAACTCCCTGGTAGAAGGAGGCCCGGGTCGTAGGTCCTACGGGTCCAGGACCTATGGGAATAGAACCTCTGGCAATAACTCTCCGTCTGCGAAACACAGTACGGGGGAGTTTCCATTATCCTGGCCGGCCGAGTGAGGTTACCATCTAACTAAAATGTAGGGGCCGTGCCCTCTGCACTGTAGTGGCTCCTTGGGTCGGCCAACTTCTGTCTCATCTCGCCTCATCCTTCATCCCGAGGATGCCCCACTTGAGGGCATAAGGTACAATAGACCAATACTGATCGCAGTGCAGAATCTCCTCCGAAAATAACTGTGAAAAATCTAATGAATAACGTCATCGAGACAACAATCATCAAGGGAAAATATAAAGGAGAGCATATCTTGATCCCGCGTACTCCGATAATTCCAACGGATTTACCTTCTGATTATAAGCGTTTGGCCTTTGTGATGATAATAAATAAATCGCAAGGGCAGTCGTTGGAAGTTTGAGGAATCAACTTGGAGTTGATTGTCCTCTCATTAAGAATTTTATCACACATCGAGTGCTCGCTCGTCATTAAACCATCATCTTTATAAATTTATGCAACACAAAGAAAAGACAAAATAATGTTTATCAGAAAGCTTTAAATAACTTAATTGTAATTGTGTTATATTTAAAATCCACCCCCAATTGCAAACTAATCTGAATTTGTTTTATTTATACAGATAAGTTCAGACAGCCTTTATTGGTGGTACAAATTTGCCGGGTCAGCTAGTTAGAAATAAAATACGAGGGCTGTTCCATAAAGAATGATCGTCATTTTTTACGTCATAATTTTCGCACTAAAATTCAATCTTACTATGTTTTGTTAGCTTAATGTGAAGCAAACACGCCGTAGTAGTTTCATTGTTGGTGCTCTTGATTCCCACCTGTGGAAACCAAGCAAGTTCAGTATCGCCTACCGCTGCAATGGAAGTAACACGCGAGGAACAATATGCGGTTTTGAAATTCTGCTTTCTTCTTCAACAAATCTTCAGTTGAACCCTATACGATGTTACATGAGGCCTATGGAGAGACTGTTCTTCCCTACAGCATAGCTCGAAGGTGGTTTAAAATGTTTAAAGAGGAGAGACAATCAATTTCAAATGAAAGTGGACCCAGTGCTCTAGTTACTGCTCTTTCGGAAGAAAACATCAACACTGTTGCTGCTATTGCGAGAGAGGATCGACTTAAGATCACTTTCTGAAATACAGAACATTTCATTGGGTGCCACCCACACGTTGGAGACAGAAACATTACACATGAGACATGTTTATGCGCAATGGGTTGAAACAAATGATTGGCGAACAAAAAGTTCTACGTTGAGGTTACAGTTTGATGCAATTTTGTTTAACTCAGGGTAAAACCATGAGGTTTCTCACAGGGTATGCGTGGATGTGTGTGAGAAGGGTATTTTAATGACACTGGAATGCCCGTTTCAAACTTATTTATTTACTACTTCTTTTTTTAGAACATCGAAATTGAAGTTGCCCACCAAGGGCTACCAATATCCCTGTTTAGAGTTACTGACGGCAGAATGTTTATTACTCGATAAACTTTATTCGTTCCTCACGTATATGTAAACCGACAAATATATTCTCTCATTTCTGGTATGCCTGGCCCAAGGCAGAACAAGAGGGCTGCCCTAATCGTCCTCACGCCGTGGACTGTCTTAATGGCTTGCAGCCACGAAGTGTCTGAATGACCACAGATGCGCGTGGGTGTACATGTGACTTTCACTTTCTCGAAACCCTCTTTTCACACAAATATTTCCTTTGTGGCAATTTTGTCTCCATTATGAATGATCCGAAGAATGCCCTATTCATACAGTCAAGTGCCATCCCTTAGAAATCTGCTAAGGACACTGTTTCTTACGTTTCTTTTGTTAAAGCAACTTATTCACCCAAACTGCTATTCGACTCAACTGCCCTTGCACGTGTTGTAACAAAGAACCAACTTTCCTTTGAAATCCATCATGATTCTTCACTTATGGCAAACATTAATTTTGGTATCAGGGTTCCAAGATGGCTGCATATTGCCAATGTTGTTACTGAATATCAACGCGAAGGGCATTCCTCACCCTCCCTATAGTCCCTTGTGACATTTGTCTATTCTCTAACTTGAAGAAACGCCTTTGTGGGAGGCATTATCCATCATCAAGAGCAGTGGTGAAGGCTGCGGAGGTGATTTTGAAGGATCTCTCAAAAATGGTTTCCAGAATGTCTTTGAATACTGGCAGAAACGCTGGGACAAGTGCATCGCATTCAGGGGAGACTATTTTGAGAAGGATTATCAAAATTATGAAGATGTGTAAAGGTACGTGGTCAAAAAAAATACTGTGATCATTCTTTATTGAACAGCCCTCGTGCATGCTAAAGGATAGCGTCTACACAACTAAGGCCAACCATCAACATATCATTCCTGCAAATGATAGATACATGAAAGCGACTGCAGAAGTATATCTGTCCTACATCACAAAGCATGTACCTACCCACAGAACAAGAACGATACGATCGCACAATGTCTGCCTTCCAATTAAATTAATAGTAACAAAGTAAAGACAATATGCGAATTACTGAAACAAATGACACAAACACGCGGTTACGCAACTCGATCACTTGCTTGGGACACACTGAACTAATTGTATTCAGAAATACTTAGGTAATTATCACGATATCATGTGCTGAAGCAAAGTTAAATGAGCCCTTCTCCCAGGGAATAGAAAGAATTGTAACATCTGTTGCAACTTGGTCTACAATCTAATCGCACTGCTGTGTATACATCTTTTTAACTTTGTTGCTAATAAATTATAAAATATGAAGAGCCTTGGAATTCCATTAAGGGCAAAGTCTTCCTACGCGATGCAAGGTACCTCATTAAAACCAGGGTCATAAGCTTAGTTTGAATTACAGTGGAACCTCACTTCTGCATTTTTCGTTACACTCTTTTAGGCAGCTAACTTTGTCCTTTAATATTTAGCTCAATATTTATTTTGTTGTTAATAAATCTGTCTTATTTTTCTGATCCCCATGTATTACTTCACCTATCATTTACTCTTTATGTTCAATACTATATTAAGATATTTTGTGTATGGTTTGTATATTCTATCTTGCTGTCGCAGCACAAAACAGTAGGCATTTTGGGTTAGGTATCAGTTTTTCGGAATATATTACTCCGTGCGAGTGTTAAGAAAACCAAAGAAAATTTTGAGATTTTTTTAAATCAGTGTAAAACATGAGAACTCTGAAGTTTCTCTTTTTTTCCCTTCCTTTGGGGGAAGTTTAATTATTAAAAACAGTATCGATATGCACTTTTTGTGTAATTTACGTCCTCCAACGTTAAGTCATATCGGACGATGAATGGAATGAGTGAAATGATGCTCAAATGAGCCCAGGATCTATAGAGCTTAGAGTTGCCCGACATTCGTCTTTCAGGATAAGGGAAAAACCTTATCCTGATAACTCACCCTGACCGAGATTCGAAATCGGAAACTCTTGAACGTGAGGCAGACTAGCTACCATCTACGCTACCGAGGCGGGATTGTCTTTGTTTAATTTTCTGCTTCCTATATTAAGTAATGCATATTTAGTTTGAGTAATAACGTAATAAAATAATTTCAGTTTCGTAAGAAAACTCACTGTTATGGTTCCTTTTTTATTATTTGTTCACATTCATTTGTTATTAAACAAAGGCGCTGAGAGCCGATAATCCCTAATTCAAATTTCGGCCTGCTCAGACTATTTCTATCGTTATACAGGTTGTTTCAAAAGAAACAGAACGATTATACCCGTTGCCTAGTTTAAAGCTTAACGAGTCCGAATTTCGGTGTCGCAGCTTCGAAGTTCTGTTAGGTACAATTTTAGGCAGCATTAAATATTACATGAGTATGTGATTAGGCAGTGCAGGAACCACTGGTGTGCGAACCTCAAAAGTTGTTATTGGGACGCACCGGTCACGAAAACAAAAGCATTATACTCCTTGCTCTTTATCAGTTACCCTAGCCTACCTTTCAGGTAATGGGGCAAAGGGCAGTTATTTTTGGAAAAAGTTGACTAATAACTCGGACAGTTGAAGGCTGCTCTTCAGTGTAAAACTACACATTCCGCCCTAACAGTGAGAATTTTCCGCCCACTTAGATAACAAATCTAAGCAATATGGAGCACTATACGAACGCCGAAATGACGAATATGGTTTTGATGTATGGAAGAGCTGAAGGGAGTTCAACGAACGCACGCCCGCCTCGGTAGCGTAGATGGTAGCATGTCTGCCTCACGTTCAAAAGGTCCCGAGTTCAAATCTCATCAGGGTGAGTTACCTGGATAAGGTTTTTCAGGGGTTTCACTTATCCTGAAAGACGAATGTCGGGTAACTCTAAGCTCCATGGACCCTGGGCTCATTTGAGCATCATTTCACTCATTTCATTCATCGTCCGATATGACTTAACGTTGGAGGACGTAAATTAAAAAAAAAGACGAACGCATGATAAATTTAGTTTAATTAAAAATATGAATTGTAAAAATAGTTACATCAATGATAATATTTATTTATTTAACTTCAGAGCATTTTGTTATGATCTTAATTGTACAATACTTTCAACCACTTACTGTAAATATAAACAGCTTCCTTTTCAGTTACAAATGCTTTATTTAGTATTATCAAACACGTGAAATAAAATGCTCGTCTCATTGTATAAGCCATTTAGTTTTTGTTAATTTATCTACAATTCTGTGATGTTGTTTTCTGGTCTGTTAATCATTTAATTCTTCCATCCCCAACCTCACTAACACTAACTTCCCTCTAAAAGGTATAAGTTGCATATGTCCACCAGCTTATTTGCCATCATGGACTGCTATAACGGAATTTTGGAACACGTTAAACACTCGTCAACAATAATTGAGTGATAGATTCTTTATTGCGGTTTCATAACCCAAAAAAATTCTTAAGAGTAGCTAGTTACAGCACGCGGCACGGCGTGTAACCTACACCTGCGAACTTCAACAGCGTGAGGCACGCGTCGTTGTTTCTGTCACTGCCTAATTCATACTCATTCTGAAGCATTTTTATGCGGCTCTATTGGTGGTCACATAGAAGCTGAGCAAATACTTGTATATGTTCGTTCGGTGTCGATTTGAAACACCCTGTATATGTAGCCTACATACTGTATGTGTGGAGGGACAATTAAGTATTATGAAGATTACTCAGACTCTTCATGCATATCCATTTAAATAAAGCAACTTAGGTTGATTTCAGAAATACATCCTTTAGATGCCAAAACTAAATTCGTTTTCCTGCACTAATTTCTTTTGTTATTTAAGGTAGTGGAACACTCGGGATAGGTACGTGAATCGAAATAATGTTTAGGAAAGGAAATTTAGGAAGTAAACGTGCCAGGGCTAAGTTTGGCGAAACTCCTCGGCATTTGCCAGTTATAAGGAAACCATTCTTCATTCTGACAAGAACTCCTAGACACCTAAAACGGACACTTCAATGGTAAATAAAAGTTATACCAAACCACGTTTTCGTTCTTGCAACAGCAAAATAAGGGAGCGTTCCAATGAATACTTTGTTTCGCAACAAATGAATGTAGCTTTCCTATGAATGGTTGCTCCGTGGGTGGACAAAACAGCTTGGTTCATTATCTGGTCAGGAAACAAAGAGATATAAATAATTCAGATACATCGTAGCACCACAAAGTGGGACTGATTACCATCTGAGTAGGGAAAACGAAGCTCTTGTTGCGGTTGGCAAGGTGTGTGCTCAAGTCAAACCATGTCACAGGGCACGTTCTTCACGTATGGCTGCATTTTACCCGATAAAAGCTTCGCGTGTTCTAGAAAACCTTTCCAAAGAATCTCTTCTTGCACATTTTACGCACAGACAATTCAGAAAAATATATCGTTTAGCTGCTTTCCTGCTTCTAATTTGAAAAATAGCTTTATAAAAAAATTACTAAAATACTTTTCAGCCCACCTCTATAGTAGGGGTGGGAAGTAGCGTGTATGCCTCAGTTCAAGTGATTCCCACTTCGAATCTTGGTCAGCTACTTCTGTAACTCCTTATAGATAGGTATGGTTATAATAAATTATTGTTGGCGATAATAATTACAAATGTTTTATTGTTCTCTGTATAGTGCTGCTGCATTTTACCAAAAATTACGTATGGCAAGCAACATTTATGATTTCTCTTAAACAAGCTTTTCTATTAATCGTATATTATGTGGTTGTTTTGAGTTAGTAATTAAGCAAACAGGTAAAGATGTTTTGTAGAATTTTGGTATTTAATGTATGTTAGATTTTGTTAGGATATAGTTAAATATTTTTCTCTTGTTTTTGGTTTTAAAGTAGAAATGTTTAGAAATAGTTAATTTTGTTTATTTTAGTTGAGAAATAGAGCTGTTTTTTTCCAGTTCTAAATTTTTTGCTGGATACCAGTATAGTATTTATATTATTTTAGTTTTTCTGAGTAGATAGAGTTTCTTAGATATTAGATATTTTGGTTTTGCTATTTTTTTCTTTCAGTTTTGTTTTCGTAATTAAACTGAAAAAATTATGTATATTATATATTCATATATATTATGTATATTTTGGAAATAAATAGAAAATTTGAATATATGCCCCGGTATAGTTTTACAAGGTGCTGGGGTGGTCTATTCAGATTTTATTTTATTTTATTTATTTTATTTCCCTTAAATTGAAAGAATTTTAGAAAAATGACGGCACCAGTACCTATGTACGTTCTTTACGGATAGCATGGTATTTGAAAAATAAACACATAACTTTTATCTAACTACATATTAAAATTAGATGTAGGAATTTTAAGAATGTGAAATTAAAAGTTAAAGAGGTATCCCTTATTACGAACTACATTTTATGCCATAAAATAGTATTCAGAATTTGGGAATTCTATTACAATAATATTTTGATGCATTAACCTTCACCTGAATTTTCTGTAAATAATTTATTATGTCTTGCATAACTAAACCCCTTAAAACAAAGCTGAGGTTAACTTTGGTTGTCCAGATTCCAAAAGGCTTTAAAATTACGGTATTCTGTGTTTGCTTGTACCTTTGGTTTGGTTTCTTTCTTTTTTTTTTCAATACAATTGATAGAGAGGCGCTGTGGATAAAATTAAATAGCAAACGGGTAAGTTGCAAATTTATTGAAATACTGCGCGAAATATATCACGATAATGAGTTCTGCATCAAGCTGCAGGGAAACAAAGTAACTGATTGTATAGAGAGCAAGGCGGGTGTAAGACAGGGATGTAAACTAAGTCCGGTGCTACTTAACCCTTTTATAGATGATATTCTAGAGGAGATTGCTAAAAATAGGGTTTACTCACCAGTTATTCATGACAGACAGAGAAATCCCAGGTTTGTTATTTGCAGATGACATAGGAGTTGGTTCTATATCTGTTGGAGGGCTGAGAAGAGCAATTGAAGCAATAAGTAGTTATTGTCAAAAATGTGAGTTGAGAGTTAACGAAAAGACAACGAAGATCATGATTTTTAAGAAAGGTTGCGTAAAGAGAAATGGGCGATAAATGAAAGAGAAAAGAGATATGATTATTTGGGGATAAGATCGAGCTGTGATGGTAAATGGACTGAACAGAAAAAATTGACTCTAGCAAAAGGTAAAATAGCCATGAGTATTGTAAGAGCATGTTTAACGAAATTACCTGACATTAATGTCAAATAGCTGGAAGGGATCTGTACTGCCACAGTAGAAAATAAGATGTTGCATGGGGCAGAGATATGGGGAGTGGATGAAGAGGTCATGCCCATGGGAAGAGGTGGACGTTATTAACAGATGCGTCTGTAAATATATTTTGGGCTTACCGGTAGCTTCACCCAATGGGGCAGCACAATTAGAGTTGGGAAGACATTCAACAAGGGTTAAAATTGTCTCAAGGGTATTGAAATATCCATACAGAGTTGCCAATTTGGAGGAAAATAATATTATCAAGGAATGTTTTCTTTTGCAGATAAGAAGCAAATGGGGAGAGTCTTGGGCGCAAAAAGTAAGGGAACTGATGGAACAGATAGGTATGGGACATATTTGGAGAAACGAGGAGTATTATTATAGGGGCTTTTGGAAAGAGGTAGAACTAAGGCTGGAAGATTTAGATAGCCAAGTTATATTTACCAGTGTAAGGGAGAAAAGATCATTGAGGACATATAGGGACATAAAGACAGTGTGGGGGAGGGAGAAGTACATAGATGTGTGTAATAAGTCAGGGCGAGAAGGATTTGCCTGGGCAAGGACAGGAGTTAGAAATTTGAAAGGTATTAGATATGAAAAGGATACAGGGAAATGCCCAATGTGTAGAGAAGAGGATACAGATTGGCATAGTACACTTTATTGCAAACAAACAAAGATATGGAGAGAACAAATTTGGCAACAAAAGTGGGACAGTTTTAGGGAAGGTGGGAGGTACTAATGATAAAGAAAATGTTATTGGTAAAAGAGAAAATAATGTAAGAAATATAGGTGAATATCTGGGGGAAATTAGAGAGAAATGGTTAAGATTGATGAAGAATAACTAACAATTAAGGGCTGGAAAACTAGAACGAGGGATACAAGGAAGAGGAGGGTCATCAATACACGGAAAACCAGGGGTTATGTGTATTGAGACCGAGACTTGGGGCGAGTAGGTAGGAAGGGTATATTAGATGTGAATAAGTCATTTTGTTATTGTGTGAAAGAAACGTTACAAATGGCAATGTATCTATGAAAATGTATGTAGAAGAAAGATGAGAAATAAATAATTCTAATTCTAGTTTATGGCTGTTTTAGGTATTCTGTTATTATTCATTCTTCGAACACGTAATAATATGATTTATTCCTTCTACTTTATTCTCTCCTAAAATCTTGACTCCGTTTTTGTCTTTTTAGTGTACCCAGCTATTCCTCTTACAAATTTCATTTCTGATGTCTGTATTATAGTACTATTTCTACTGTGTCCATGTTTGTATATCAGAATTGGTATTGTCATTGATTTGTACAATTTTGTTATGGAATCTTTACGGACTTGTCCCTTTTATGTGTATATTTTCTCTATTAAATCAGTTTTCTCCCTGGTACGAGACATTACATCCTAAATACTTGAAGTGATATCTGGATCTTTGTTGAGAAGCTCAAAGCAGGCAGCCCCTCTCTCAACTTATCTTACGAAACGTTGGTAGTGTATCAAAGGAACATAATTAATAGTAAGAAACTCCAAGAAAGTAGCCATAAGACGATACTTTCTTTTCCTTTCCTTCTTTCACATTTTGAAACACAGATCACGAATTTCCACGGTCAATTTTTCTGGAATAACTGTGACATTTTAGAATCGTTTGTCAGCCATTTTGAAACAAGAGAAAGAAGAACCACGTCGGGAGATGGCATAAAAACACCAAGATTAAATTTGTAAGACACACTTCTTGCTTTGATTGGAGCATAGCAAAGCGAAGTTTACCAAAAATGAAAGAAAGGAATCAAACACATATTTCTACACATGCATGTGAAGCAAAGATTCTCATTTGTTCCTGAACTAAAGTTTGTACACGGCTATCACCAGCGTAAAAAATGAGAAATGTATATCACTATCACTAAATACAATATACCAGTTAACATCAAATTTAACATTAAACTGGTTTTTAAACAGTGCATTGATAATATTCTTTGCATTATATTCAAATCTTTGAAATAAAAAGAATGAGTAATATAAATCTGTTTGCCCATTGAGATTGGTACTGACATTTCCCTTAGCAATTAATTTCTTGGAGTAATTCAAAGAGCATTCACTTTCAAAGTATAACAGACTCGTCCATTTTACGTCCAAAGGTTCCAAATAACGTTTTTTCAGACAAGAACAAATATAAATATTGTTATTGCTAAATAGAATGGCTGTATTGGTTAGTTTTACAACCATAAACATCGACTAGAACTTATGGTCTGAAAATTACTCATATTTATGGAGATTTGAAAGCAGCCTTTAATTATGGAAGGGTTTCAAAGAATTAAAAGCTATGGTTCAAAGTTTCACGTAGTAAATAATGCTTTACCTCTTCAGTTTTGACTGTACCTTCGTATGGAAGTACTGTTTGATTAACATACTGACCATCATCTGCCATCTACCGTTGTAGCACTCTACTAAATGCGCACGTAAAGCAGCTCACTTGGAACAAATGCCTAATGTATAGACAACCCAACGTACACCAATGACGCGAGCTGCGATTACCTTGCATTGTGGTTCACCTTGATGATTCTACATCATGGCGTTATTTTAAGTATAAATATAGTGTTGGATTGAGGAAAGGAAAATTGATACTATCGTTTCTTGATAGGTGCCAAATTATATCAACATTCTAAGTAATATTTTAAAGAAAGCTAACAAATAGCATATGGGTTTAAGTAGATTTATACAAAAATTTGATTACACTTAGGTCTCCTTGCATAAGATGACACTAAGTGTATATAAAGAATATACGTATCTGACCATCCAAGGAGTCCCAACTACTCAACAGAGTTATCTATGATTCTAGAACGGGTTAGAAGGAGCCTACAGTCAGTTGTCATCTGTTTGTTAAAATCTTACATTCAAGCTCTATACATATTCCTTGGAATAAAATATAACAGTATTTTGTTTTTACACTATCCAGAGTGCAGCGATATTTATGTATATTCTGTGGACAGTCAACTTCTCTTTTCCACACGTACTTAACTACAACTTGGCTTTCTTCCTAAAGTTTTTTAATAATTCTAATGTATCCATATTCAAGTACAATGACTTTAAAGTCCTTTTAAGACAAGGCGACACTGATAATTCTAAATTCTATGATAATAAACCCAGCAATAAGAAACTTTAGGCATATCATTAGAGTATCATTTTAAACATGCTTGCAATTTTAATGTTGCTACACCAAATTATTAATTGTTTTTTGTGAAAATATTGTAAAAATTACTCGCTATATAAAATGTTCTACGCGAAAAAAAATGAGCTTTTAAGTTGAATTTTTGTTTTCAGCCACTACAGAGCAACTGCAAAAGATCCACATTCCTATTTTTTGAATATTTTTGTAGAATTTGTTCTAAAATATTTTCCATGTGTTAGCTCTCAACATTTTTAAAATATTAACTTTTTTATTGCTTAACGCCATATATTTTCAAAACATGAGCATTAACAAAAAGGGGGCGGTAATTTTTCTTATTTACATATTCTGGGCCTATCCTGTAAGTTTCACCATGTTAAATAAAAAACTTTTACGCGTGGGGCATTTTGTATACTGAAAAGTGTCAGAAAAGAAAAGCTTCTCAGATAATTAATTTTAAAGTAACGATTGTTAGTTTAACAATTGTTAGAGATCTCCTTAAATTGTCACGTGATGGCCTAAAATGGTGCAGAAGATGAAAATAGCACGCCATCTATTACTACACTCCCTAAGCTATCAAAAAATGCCAAAAAGAAAAATTTCGACTGTTTTCTAAATTTTTGGCGAATTTTTAGTGTAACCTTGCCTTAATCGTTAAGTAGTTTACAAAAATAAATTATAAAGTGTTTTACCCCGATGTCCCTCAGAATAAATTGGGTATCCCATTTCTTTTTTTTTTTTTTTTATTTACATCCTCCAACGTTAACTTATATCGGACGATGAATGGAATCGGTAAAATGATGCTCAAATGAGCCCAGTGTCCACAGAACTTGGAGTTAACGTCTGTTTAGTCAACACATGTGCAGTTCGGACTCAAAGGAACCTGACCCTCCCGCCCACTAATAACCGTCATAAATCTATCTCCACACTTCAGAAATGGAACACTGTCGTTGAGGACCAATAGCAACCCTGACTTTTTTCAAATGACAGTCGAATGTCTACTCCACGTGGAGTCTCAGTTGTCAAAGTGATGACAGTAGTGTGAATAAATTGGAAGGTGTAACTGGGCCAAGTTATGTTACTGGAGAAGCCTCAAAAACAAAGTTATAACAGGCACTCTTTCTGAATAAATTCAAGCGCTTGTTTTGAACACATATAAATATTTGCAGACAAATAATGTTGGTAAGGGGTCGTGCAGTGAACCTGGTGATAAATTCTGGGTATTCACAGAAATACAGTAAGAAATATAAGGAAACGTTTCTCTAAAGTAGATAATTTCACATGCGATTTAATTCGCCGAGAAATTTATAGATTCCATGCAAAAGGGAGAGCGCCCATCTTAGACGAATTGGTTGCACATTTGCAAGAAATTTGTGACTTTCCTTATGGGCACTGCACTTCCCGCGATCTCCTAAAGGAGTTGGGTTTCAAATACCGCACTTTGAATAAGATGAGGGTTATAATGGAATACAGTAGAATTGTAGCTTGGCGATATATATATATATATATATATATATATATATATATATATATATATATATATATATTTGTCAAAACTAAGGAAGCTTTGCAGTAATGGACATAAGATAATTTACTTAGACGAAACGTCGTACGATACCCATGACGTATTGAGAAATGTGGCAACCTTGCAGAAAGATCTGGGAGAAGAAGGGTCGGGGGTTGTAAAACGATTATAAGGGTTCATCAAAGGAGTCGGCCGACGAGTACATCAGTTAACTAAACAGACTTTACCCGACATTCGTCTTACAGGATGAGGGAAAACCAGGAAAGAAACCTTATCCAGGTAACTCACTCTGACTGAGATTCGAACTCGGGACCTCTTGAACGTGAGGCAGACACGCTACCATCTACGCTGCCGAGGCAGGCGGAGGGTAACCCAATGGGTTACCAATATAGCTGCAGTGGTTTTTGAAATTACACACACACACACACACACACACACACACACACACACACACACACACACACACACACACGCGCGCGCGCGCGCGCGCTCTGTATAATATTAGTATATACTTCCTTGTATGTAGGTTAAATGCGAATGAAGAAATAAAGTGGGTTTAACAATAGCCGAAGGTTTAAGACGTAGCCGCATTGTGAAGATTTGAAAACCTAGGTAAGAGTTAAAATAAAACAAACAAAAACTTGTAATTACTTATAGATTTAATGGTTTGGTAAAAAATATTTATTTAAAAGCATAAAAATCGCTGACGAATTTGGAAATACCAACAATCGATTCTTCTTTAAGTTTATTTCATTTTCAGATTTTGGTAGTACTGGCAGAAACGTAGTGACCTCTAGTGATCGTAACGTTAATAACGACATTGCTTTCGACTGAAGATGTGCATGAATATTCACGAAATCGCGATCTCAATAAGAAAATTTACATGATTTTCTTTAAAGATAAAGAAAGTTTCTGTTACAAAAAAATTTACATTTGTGTAGGTAGTAAAAAAACTTATTGACACAAATAACAGTATATCTGTCTCTCACGGTTTGGTAGCTATGCAAAATACATTCATGACCGATTTCATCAACAGATGTTAAAATCGACGTTATCAAATGTAACGTAAAATTGTAAAAGCGCTAACAATTTCAAGCATTACACCAACCTGTTTTCTGACAATGTTAACAAACACGTGCTAACGCCAAGAAATTAGTAAATATTACAGCTATAGAAGCCTGTGGATGAGTCGTATTATTTTTTGAACGTACTGCGATGCGCTTTTGTTTTCATTTTCGTCTGTACCGCAGTCTGCATACAGCTAAAAAAATGGTGGATAAGCAAAATCATAAACAAAAGCCGTGAAACAAATCTCTCATAAATGGAGAAAGGATTGTTAATTGAATTGGTGACGAAGTATAACGATATCGTGGAAAATAGAACGGATGCAGTGAATGTAAAAGAGAAAGATGTCACATGGGAAAAAATTGGAAACAAATTTAATTCAAATGCACGAAAAGTGACGAGTGACTTGAAGGTTTCAAGACGAGAGGTGGACATTGTGTTATCCACATAATTCGGTGAATTATAAAATCGCAAAGTTATTAATACTTGAAGCAAAGGCGAGATCGGTATATTCCTTTCGATGCATGTTCTAACTCAGTATTACGTAAATTTAAAACGAGGAGCGAAGAAGGACAAGTGACGAGTGACTTGAACGTTTCAATACGGAAGGTGGACAGCGTATTATCCATGTAATTCAGTGAATTATAAAATCGCAAAGTTATTAATACTTGAAACAAAGGCGAGATCGTCATATTCCTTTCGATGCATGTTCTAAATCAGTATTACGTAAATTTAAAACGAGGAGCGACGAAGGACGAGTGACTTGAACGTTTCAAGACGGGAGGTGGACAGTGTATTATCCACATAATTCAGTGAATTATAAAATCGCAAAGTTATTTGTACTTGAAGCTAAGGCGAGATCGGCATATTCCTTTCGATGCATGTTCTAACTCAGTATTACGTAAATTTAAAACGAGGAGCGAAGGACAAGTGACGAGTGACTTGAACGTTTCAAGACGGGAAGTGGACAGTGTATTATCCACATAATTCAGTGAATTATAAAATCGCAAAGTTATTAATACTCGAAGCAAAAGTGAGATCGGCATATTCCTTTCGATGCATGTTCTAACTCAGTATTACGTAAATTTAAAACGAGGAGCGAAGAAGGACAAGTGAAGAGTGACTTGAACGTTTCAAGACGGCAGGTGGACAGTGTATTATCCACATTAATCAGTGAATTATAAAATCGCAAAGTTATTAATACTTGAAGCAAAGACGAGATCGGCATATTCCTTTCGATGCATGTTCTAACCTCTCTTATACTTCCGCAGTAACCTTCATAGCAACATGTTTCGATAGTCTATACCCTCGTAAAATAGTTTTCTTCGAATAGTTCCTCAAAATCATTTCTCCTCATAGGCCGTACTCTATTACGAATGCCATTTAGACGGTCTTAAATATAGCAAATCGACATCAACAGCTGAGCTAATGCTCGCCATCTTGACTATTTACAATTGTTAAGGACTTAACATCATAAATTTGACTTGTTAGTTTAACAAGAGATTTAACACGAGTGTTAGGCTAACACTTGGTGAAATGCAATTTTTGTTATAACTATTGTTAAACCCGTGTTAAGTCTTAACATCTGTTGGTGAAATCGGGCATCAGAATGAAGAGTACATCAGAGATTTTTCCCAGAAAATTCAAGATATACATTTCATTTGTCAATAAAATATCTTAACACCCGTCATGTTTTCATAAAAAAAATAGAACCAGTTTTGAGAAAGTCAAAGTTGGTGAAAATATTTCCTCCAAAGAATGGAAGAATTTTCTTAAAATCATCATCCTGAGATGTGGTATCTAACCGGCTTGATATACGCACGCACGCATACACAAATCTTATTCTAAAATATTTATTTTTATTATTCATGGAGCCCCAAAAGCCTTATTAAAATTAACTAAAAGTTGAAGAAATTGAGGAACATATCGCTTAAACAAATATACGTAAGAAATCCCACCAGAAAGGGTTTCAAAATCTTCTTGGAAATGAAATGTGTAGTGTTTAACGCCCGCTTTTACTACATACGGCACCGCAGGTGGTGACACTGTTTATAAATGAGATGAAGACGGAGCACCGGTGGAATGAGATGGCGGGGGAAACCGGAGATCCTGGAGAAAACCCGCACCAGCGCCGTGTTGTCCACCACAAATCTCACTTTGCTGTCGCCTGGGATCGAACCCGGGCCGCCTTGGTGAGAGCCAAGCGGTCTAACTACTGAGCCACGGCGCGTCCCCAAAATCTTCTTGGACCAGCTCCAAGAGATGTAATATTAATACATTATAATAATATGTTAACAAAGACACACTAAGCTACAATAACAGATTCCAACACCTGCTATATATCGCTTTGCTGTCTGCAGGCAGAACTAGAAGAAATAAATGCGAAAGCAAAACTATAAAAGAATTACAACGTAAATACCTTCAAAGCTCCTTCCTTCATTCACACAAATTAGTGTACATTTGTAGAACTACATATATCTACTCTATTGGACATTAAGGAATAACTGATATCGCAAACTTAAGTACACAGCACTAAATAAGCATGTACTGCATTCCATAGACCGAGTTCAGAGGTCGTTTCTGTCCTCTGATGTCAGCAGGTCAACAAGTGTTTGGAGGGACGTGTGTCTGTCACGTGGCAGCCCCACATAAATCATGATTTTCACGAGGGTTCACTCTCCAAATGCTTTCTAGTCAGATTAATTGGTTACTCAGACGGCAGCCGTGTTCATCAAACCACAGTTCGGTCCATTCATACAAATATTTCAGACAGTCCACAGCAACATGACAATTATTGATAGCTATGATTTTTTTTTGTGTGATTCATCGGATGATGAATGAAATGGGCGAAATGATGCTCAAATGAGTCCGGGATCCATGGAGCATAGAGTTGTCTAACATTCGCCCGTCAGGATAAGGGAAACCCCGCAAAAAACCTTATCCAGGTAACTCACCCTGGCCGAGATTGGAACTCGGGACCACTTGAACGTGAGGTAGACACGCTACCATCTACGCTACCGAGGCGGGCTAGGATTTGTAGTTTTATAGTGATAGCGAGATGGGCAAAAAATGCAATAAATAATTTCCTTGTGTTAAAAGAAATGTGCAGCAAAACCTGCCCCCTTATATGACATTGCTCTAAAGGGAAAATAGCCGTTTGCGACCTGAGATGTTAAAAGGAAGAAAGTTAAATGGGATAACTGTTTTAAAAGGAATGCAGAACGTAATGTAAATATCTATGTAAGATGTATTTTACAGTACCTAGAAGTTCAATCTATGTAAATACCTTCTGGTTCGCATAACTTTTTCAATACGAAAATAATCACATTGATTCGCAATCAATCAATACCAAAGAATCTTCAT
The DNA here is from genome assembly GCA_030765055.1 of Mantis religiosa. Lineage (NCBI taxonomy): Eukaryota > Metazoa > Arthropoda > Insecta > Mantodea > Mantidae > Mantis > Mantis religiosa. The sequence goes on from CM060954.1 coordinate 39,128,115, forward strand.
TAGTTGAGAACATTAGTTAAAAATGACAACGTTTCGTAAACTTCATTTAAGATTTTTTTATACCCCGCCTTTAACTGCAATGGTCATATCGGCGGTCGTTCTCCTTTGGAACATACCGAAGGTGTTAATCTTGTTCTGCTGACTTTAATCAATACATCACGCACACGTTCGCACTCTCATTTATACTTCCAGACTCTGGGGAAGATGAGGAATGATCTTGGACGGAGAAAAATCCTCATCCCCACCGCCGGGATTCGAACCCGGGATTCCTGGCACGGCAGGCAGGTGTTCTACCGACTGCGCTACGGGGCCAGCTTAAAATTGTTATTAGCTTCCATGCTTCCATGTAAGAGTTTAACCTCAAGCTAGCACAAATCGCGTGACTGTAAGAAAATGGTACAAGCTTGATTTTTCACTTAATTCAGTAGAGAATTGCTTCTTGTAAGAAGCACGAAATGTTTCCTTACTTTGGTGATTATGAAAACTTACTACAGTTTGTGTACATGTTTTAAGGTTATTCAGTTTGGCAAGACAGTTCTTAACTACTTACTTCTATCTGTAATATTTACAATTTATGTCTAGTGACTTACCAGTAAGTCCTGCCCTCTGTTGCTGTATCATCGAAGTATCTCCATGACAATTGTCACAGTTAACCTCACAACGTTTGTCTTTTACTACACATTGTAAACACGCCACCTAGAAATGGTGCACTATTAGACTGAAAGATAATATATGCACTACCAACTTCACATATAATATATTTAGACAGCTTGTATTGGCGTAAATCCATTTCCCTATTCCTCGACAACATGCAAGCGACAAATTTGGCGCAAACGCAATGCACTACAGTGGTGCTCTCTGGCTGGAAAGAGATAGTGGTGTTCTGGACACGCTATCATTTGTTTCGATCGGACCATGCACGTAACATAACCGCGTTCAACGCGTTATAAATGAGAGAGGAAGATAAATTGGAGAAAAGTAGGATATAAGGGTCAAAATGGAAGAATTAGGGGTGAGGGGTTATATTAGGTATCCTCTTTCGTCATAGGCAGCGGACGACGTGCACTTGAATTAATAGACTCTACCTGCCTTACGCGCAAGAGCTCCGGAGTTCGATTGAGTTACCTACATAAAGCCTTTTTTCCTCCAAAATATTCCCGTATCCTATGAGGACATATGTTGAGTAACTCATAACTTCTAGAGAGCGCTGTTTATTTGAACATTCTTTCATCCATTTTACTCTCCAGTATCTGATACGACCTTAAAATGTAAATGGCCAGTTTTATTGCACTTATTTCTATAAATACAAAATTTATGGAAGAAATAGCATTAATATGTCTCCGATTCATTTTAACATACTTTAAGACATTTGTTAACCGAAGCTCACATACATTGCAGCTGCTGTCCGCACCCATGTCACGTCTTTTGTTGCTTCATACGCCAGCCACGTTTGGTTTTCTATGAAAACATGTACATAAACAGATACAAGTTAGTTTTTTTATTAACTAAATTATATATAATGTATTACAGTGAGTTACTGTTACGGCACATAAACAATGATGCAATATTATTCAACACCAACAACACAAATGTCATCATCACAGCTCAAGAAATGTGCTACACCTGCCGAATTACGAAATAAGTAACTATGGAAAAAAAGTTGAAGGTCTTGACATTATTCATCTAAAATGAATAATCTCTAGACATTCCTGTTGTGTAAGACATTCAGTAATAATGTCCCCTCTGCACACATAGTTTTAGGTATTTGAATTGTGACTTCGTGGGTTCCTAAAATTAAAAGTCAAGTTTGGAGAAATTCAAAATGCTGTTTATTTCTGTATAAAGACAGTTTGTACACCTTTAGCACCAGAATGACGTAAAATATACCAACACAGTCTCTCGTGGCTTCTGCACACGTAAACAAACTCGTGGTACAATTCAAAGTTCCACAATTAATTTTAGTTAATTGATGGAAATTAGTTATTTCTTCATACTAGCCGTATATAGCCTAAGGTTTTCGATGGATAGAGTCAACATGAAAAGTTCAATGCCACGGCCGGGATTTGAACCACGGATCTCCTGGTTTCCGTCCAGTCGCTCTAATCCATTGAGCTACCCTGGCCAACGTGCCGTCCTGACATTAAATTCTCCATTTGACTCATATATTTCCCTGGTAAACCACTAGGGGCTCTCGCATCCGAGATACACCGTTTGTGGCGACTTACTATAGTAAGTACTTGAGTCCCAGGCTTCATCATTTAACTCTTATTATTCAGCTCAATGGGTTACAGCAACTGGACGTAAACCAGGAGATCTGTGGTTCAAATCCCGGACGTGGCATTGAATTTTTTATGTTGACTCTATCCATCAAAAACCTTAGCCTATAAACGGCTAGTGCGAAGAAATGATTAATTTCCATCAATTAACTAAAATAATAAGAGTTAAATGATGAAGCCTCGGACTGAAGTACTTACGATAGTAAGTCGCCACAAACGGTATATCTCGGATGCGAGAGCCCCTAGTGGTTTACCGGGGAAATGTACGAGTCAACTGGAGAATTTAATGTCAGGACGGCACGTTGGCCATGATAGCTCAATGGGTGAGCAACTGGACGGAAACCAGGAGATCCGTGGTTCAAATCCCGGGCGCGGCATTGAATTTTTCATGTCGACTATTGAATTTTTCAAGTTGACTCTATCCATCAAAAACCTTAGCCTATATACGGCTAGTGTGGAGAAATGATTAATTTCCATCAATTAACTAAAATAATAAGAGTTAAATGATGAAGCCTGGGACTCAAGTACTTAAGATAGTAAGTCGCCATAAACGGTGTATCTCAGATACGAGAACCCCTAATGGTCTACCGGGGAAATATAAAATTCAAATGGAGAATTTAATATCATGACGGCAAGTTGGCCATAGTAGCTCAATGGGTTAGAGCAACTGGACGGAAACCAGGAGATTCGTGGTTGAAATCCCTGCCGTGGCATTGAATTTTTCATGTTGACTCTATCCATTCCACAATTAACTTTCAACTCCCTACACAAGTCAAATTACAACTCCCCCCCCCCCCTTGACTGTAGTGGCACTTTTATATCTCCACCCATTGTTCTAGAAATTAATGGAAGGTTCTGTAACAATCAAGAAAGGGAACCTTCTACTCATCTGTCTCTTTCTTTCTCTGTTTCGGCAAGATTTTATCACCGCTCTGCACTATCTGTCTCTTTGTACGCGCCGACCGCGCCCGTCACAACAATGGCTTGCGACAGAGCAAAGGGTTCATTTATTTTTGCGCATGTATTTACAGTAATTAGAAGTATGTAATATGTTATTCACAAAAATTCGATACCTCGATCTTGCCGGAAACACGGTTCTGAGATTCTTGAATCTGAACACACACAAAAAAAAAATCATAAAAGGTTTGTGTACTCTCGTCTCTCTATTGCCGCCAGGCCATTGTTCATTGGAGGCGGTGCGGGCAACGAGATCAAAGAGACGGCAGTGCACCGCGGAGATAAAAGCTCGCCGAAATGGTGGGCGGGAGGAGACGGAGTTCTCGGGAGTTCGCCTTTGACCTAGCCGGGTCTCAATTGTTTGAGAAATTTCTGGTGTGTTAGTAATCTATAAAGAGGCAGCCCACCCGCCGGACGACTGTCAACTATCAGACCCATAGCCACGGGAGTCCCGGAAGGCAGTGTACTGTCCCCGATACTCTTTTCGGCCTACATGTCTGACTTCCCCTTAGAACCACAGACTGTTACGTGCCAATATGCCGACGACGTCCTCATAATGGCACGTAACAAAAACCTAAGATATTGTCATCCTCCGCTGCAGCGCCAGCTCCAAGCCATTGGCCGTTTGAGTGAGAAGTGGAGGATGGCCATTAGCCCTGAGAAGAACTCTGCTCTTCTCCTAGCTAAGGTCCGGGCTGGGCGACCGGATTGGTCGCTGAGGCAAATCCCTTGGGTTCCCACTGCCTAATACCTTGGCGTCCACCTCGATCGCGGTCTCACCTACGCACCTCACGCCCGGATCAAAGCCGGACAGAGGCATGCAGCACTAAGGCAGTTGTACCCTGTACTTAAATCCACCATGCCAACGCACCTCAAACTACGCCTGTACCGGGCGATTATACCGCCCCTGATTCTGTACGGCTGCGAAGTCTGGGGATCAGCGGCTCCCACCACTATTCGCAGACTACATCGCGATCAGAACAGGGCACTGCGCATGATCTACGATACCGGGCGTAGATTCCCGTCCCACATCCTTCATACCTACTCCGGGGTCCCGTACATCGTCTACGATAAGCTGGACTCCCATCCAAACATCCTGGTGAACACCCTTGGCCGTTACGACCATAGGGCTCCTCGCCGCCGCCTGAGCTACCGGTTGCCCAAAGATGCTTTGGGTAACTAGAACTGAACAGGGCCACATTCCCCTGACTTCAACCCCCCAAGCCCAAAAATTGGCTTGGTAAGCCCAATACCTAAACACTGTTCCTTTCCCTCTAGCTTGTTAAGCGGACTGTGCTCAGATGCCTCCTAGGCAGGCGGAAGAGCGCAGCCAGCACTGGGCGCATCCCCCCCACGGGGCAACAGCGTGCATAAGGCTAGATATGTCCACTGCCTAAGACAACCGCCTGAGACAAAAGACGACTCTTCTATACTGCCCAGATAAAGACGCAATAAGCGGCTAGGTGCTGGGCAGCAAACACTCCGTCCAGGTAAACCTGGACGACTCAAATCTTCTGCTGGTCTGCGAAGACAGTCAGTCGGTAATTGAACGCGTGCGGGTAAGCGGCTGTGTTTGTTGACCTTTTATGTTGTATTGAGTATGTGTACGAAGAGTATTTCTACGGAAATAAAGTGCAATTTTTTCGTGTTTGAACATGGACTTTTGATTTCACGAATCCACAAGGTCACACTATGAACAGCACAAAAATGAAAATCTGCTTTTCAAAAATGAATATATGCATAAATATCAAACTTAATATTTATTTTCAGGGATAGGAAAACTAAATAATAATAATAATAATAATAATAATAATAATAATAATAATAATAATAATAATAATAATAATAATAATAATAATAATAATAATAATAATAATAATAATAATAATAATAATAATAATAATAATAATAATAATAATAATAATAATAATAATAATAATAATAATAATAATAATAATAATAATAATAATAATAATAATAATAATAATAATAATAATAATAATAATAATAATAATAATAATAATAATAATAATAATAATAATAATAATAATAATAATAATAATAATAATAATAATAATAATAATAATAATAATAATAATAATAATAATAATAATAATAATAATAATAATAATAATAATAATAATAATAATAATAATAATAATAATAATAATAATAATAATAATAATAATAATAATAATAATAATAATAATAATAATAATAATAATAATAATAATAATAATAATAATAATAATAATAATAATAATAATAATAATAATAATAATAATAATAATAATAATAATAATAATAATAATAATAATAATAATAATAATAATAATAATAATAATAATAATTTAAACGATTTTTAAATGCTCCTATCCAAAAATGTCCTTTATATGGAAACTTCTAGATGTTCTAAAAATGACTAACAATTTTGCTTAAATATGTTTTAGGCATTTTCATGACAAATTAAATGTATATTTTTAATGTACTCAGTGTTATATATAATACTATGTGCCTATATTATTACAGCCTTTGACAAAAGAATAAATGAGCAGACTCTGTAAGCTGCCTCACGTTCAAGAGGTCCACAGTTCAAATCTCGGTCAGGGTAGATACTGGATAAGGTTTTTTCCGGGGTTTTCCCTTATCCTAAAATATTAATGTCGGGTAACTCTAAGCTCTATGAACCCTGGACTCATTTGAGCATCATTTCACCCATTCCATTCATCGTCCGATATGACTTAACGTTGGAGGACGTAAATAAAAAAAAAAGACTCTCTAAGCGTTTTTTTTTTTTTTTTTTTTTTTGTAATTTACGTCCACCCCAACGTTAAATCATATCGGACGATGAATGAAAGGGGTGAAATGATGCTCAAATGTGTCCACGGTCCATGGAGCTTAGAGCTACCCGACATTCGTCTGTGAGGATAAGGGAAAACCCTGGAAAAAACCTTATCCAGGTAACTCACCCTGACCGAGATTCGAACTCGGGACCTCTTGAACGTGAGGCAGACATGCTACCATCTACGCTACCGAGGCGGGCCTCGTTAGCTTAGTTCTACTTAATCCTCTCATAATTGAGTCTCAGTTACTAAAGGTGCACTGATAGCCGAGCCAAGTATGAGGAACTAGAACTCAAATGGTTTGAAACTCAGCCATCATTTTGACATTTTTAGTTGTAGAAATACGAAATGTGTATTACGCGCATTGTAATATAACTTCCAATTGCTAGCCATTTCGCATCATTACTGGTATTTGAGGTTGGAAATAGCTTTTGACGAGGAATAGTTGTCGTTCGTCTAGATGAACTTAAACTTAAAACATATGAAGACGCAGTAGCGAAATGATTTCGCGGTAACAAGTGAGGGGAGGTCACGGTTCGATTTCTGTTGAGGCAGCCATACTAAGACTTTTTGCGGTTTTTCGGGGCTGGTCGGTGAATGCTGGAATAGATTATATAGTACCGCAAATTTTCCTACCCCCCATTTCATATTGTTTCACTTTATCATGTTTAATTTTGGAGGATCAGGCAAGTGGACGGCAAAGGAGACATGTGGCGCTGAAATTGGCTTTATAGAACTGCCTGCCCTGGCGAAATCATGTTAGATCCACCTTTCTAAGGGGATTGAGTTCTAACGGGGGCATCTCACCATCAATAGAAAGATAGGGATCCCGCTAAAACCGACCATACTGGCCCAAATCTGTCTCCGTTTCCCGATAACCTTAACCATAAATAAGTGGCATAGGAAGAACGAAAATTATGTTTCTCCAGCAACATCACAAAATAATGTACATCCCTGTAACCATTAAAGTAAACGTGACTTCTGCTGAAAAGTCCACAAAGCAGATGAGGCATTAAGCAAACGGTCATGTAGTTTTACGTAACTGTTTGTGTTTTGTTTTCAGAACGCCTCTCTGATAGTTACTAATCTTGTCACTGCCGGACAATTTAACCATAAATAAAACCAGATTTCATGTCATATTCATGCATTTTATGACATAAAATGGCTATGTCTGCATGCATTTTCTGTTGAAAGTATAATAATATTTTCCCTTATATGTATGACATCACACAATGCCGCCGAAGGTCGCCAGAGAGTCTGGTTGCGTCTTTGAAGCCAGTAGTTAACGACTTTCACGTGTGGTGGCATAGTAAACATTTGCAGCGTTTCGTGTGAACAGAAAGTGTGCGATAACAGTGAGCTTCTTCTGTTTCTGATGCAGTTCGTAAATACCATCTGTGCTTTCAAAAGACTGCTACTTGCTTTCTCTAGTATTTCTTTATCGCTTACCTTTAGTGGTTAAATGAAGAATAGTAATAATACTGACTTACATCCAAAAGTAAAAGTCTGAGGTGTGCCTTCACATGACTTTCTCACTCACTCGTTTACATACTATGCTTATAAGCATTTACTCTTCTATCTACTTCGAAATAAACGAGATATGTTTGTAGAAATAGTATTGTTAAATGTGTACAATAAAAGTAAAAGAATAACGGACTTAAAGACATATCGTTTAAGAGCTGATCACTGCGCGGTGGCTTCCAAATAGTTAATTGTGGTACTTGCTAAGTATGTTAATACTTATTTAAGTTTGATTTATGAGTCACTATGTTTACACTCAAACTTCACTTACTTGTTGTTGTATAATTGAAACGTTTTCAAGATCATTCGATCTCATCCTCAGCTGTTTGGTGACTAAATGAACCTTCCTCTTCTTCCACTACTACGGAGCTCCGATCACTCTGCCATCTGGTGTTAGGGGCACTAAGTTGTAATACTTCATTTAATGCCGGGATTTCAAAATTTATAACTTTATCACGGTTTTTGTTTATGAATATTTTTTCCCAAATATCCAATTCTATGGGTGTACTTAAAGATTTTAACAGTTTTATGTTGTGGCCATTGTTGTGGTTTTCTGTCCAAAAATGGTGTGACACTGCAGATTTTTCTGTTTGTTTCAACTTGATGTTCCTCTGGTGTTCTTTTTGCCTGGTTAACAAGTTTCTCTTAGTTTTTCCTATGTAGCTTTTTTCACAGGTTTCACAACTAATCTGATAAATTCCTGATTTCAAATTGTTGGGGATTGTATTTTTCAGTGGTTTATTTAGCAGGTTCCTCAGACTGAATTTGTTTTGGTGTGCTAGTTTTAAGTTTAGTCTTTTGAAGATTCGTTCAAATTTTCTAAAAGCCTATGGATGGTAGGTGAATTTTCTATATTGCCAATTTGTGTTTTTAAGTGGTGTGAGAGTGGTATTTTTTGATATTATCTTCAGTTCTTCTTTTCTCTTCACCATGTTCCTTATGATGGCTGGATTGAATCCATTTAATACCGCTATGTCTTTTATGTGTTGTTGTTCTTTCAAAAATTCCTCCTTACTCAGTGGGATGTTGTATAGCCGGTGAATTAGACTTCTAAAGGCAGCTAGTTGATGTGAAACTGGGTTGTATTCATTTTTCTTTAGGTAATTATCTATGTGTGTGGGCTTCCTGTATATTCCAAAATCTACACCATGACGATTTCTAGTTATCTTGAGGTCCAAAAAGGGTAGGGTGTTGTCTCTTTCTACTTCCATAGTAAATTGGATGTGATTATCCTGCAGGTTTAGTAATTTTAGAGAATCTTCTCTAAGTTTTTCCGGAATGATAGCAAAAACATCATCAACATATCTCCGCCAAAATTTATAAATCTGTGGGAAGTAAGTTAATACTTATTAGCGAATGAAAAAATTTAACCCCGAGGGCTTAGCACCAAGAGCTTAAATTTCAAAATCATGATAAACAACAAACCTCGCTAGTCCCATACGTAATTTTATCCGTTAAGTAAGAAAATTTCGACTTGAATTTTTTGTTATAAAATATAAAAAAATTACAGAAGATTTGGAATAGATGTTTTTAGTAGGTGTAACATGATTTTGGAGGCTTTGAATTGTGAACAATCGTAACTATAGTGATGCAAAAATAACAAATGGTAATTCAGGCGACCGAAATGTTACACTTGAAGAAACTCGAACTGCTAATCTTAGTCTGCTGCCACAAAAGATATCTGCAATTTATCACAAATAATATTTATATTTTAAGAAATAGTGCAGTTCAGAAAGTGTCAGGAATATTTGCGAGGAGATGATTTTAGCACATTTGTCAGAGAAATCAAAGATGCTTAAACCGTACAGTCTGTAGTCCAAGTATTGTAGATGTTCCTTGTTTTTCATCTAACTAAAGAAAAATTGAACATCGGAGTAAGCCACCACGAGGTGATCGTTAGTCAAACTTTTATGATATAATGTCTTTGATACTATAATGGAGTGGACATTCGTGAACAATAATATTTTTTCCCTCGCAAATTGTATCTTTGTTCTTGTGGTTGATAAAGAAATCGCGTAATAATGTGCTTTTCTCTTTCCTAATGTGGTGGATAAATATACTTTCTTTTTATGCCAAGGGTATAAAACAAAAGCAAAGCATAACGTCTTCCTATTTGAGAAAAGTATAAATATTTGAAAACCCAAAACAAAAATAGAAATATTTCAAAAATTGTTTATTCCACAAATAATGGTTATTTTCGTAATTTGTATGATTTAACGAGATCTTAATGTTTAATGTGAAAAAATTTTGTCCATTTCTTACAGTTTAACAGTTCTGCAAAAGTCATCCAAAGGATTTCAAAGGATCTTCTCAGAAATTTCGAGAAATGCATTTTATTTGTCATGAAAATACTTTAAATACATGGGACTTTTATAAAAATTGAAGCCAGTTTTGAAAACATCAACATTTTAGCTCGTGAAGTATTTTAATTACTTTTCGTTTTTTAAAAGAAAAACACACACATTTGGGATTCAGACAGTCACCAAACGTGAAATCTCCATATCGAGTTTTGGGTGGAATATAAAAATTCCTTTGGGTATTGTAAATACGAAATAGAGAAAGTAAAGATAACCTTCCATGGCAAATATAAGCTTTAATTAGAAAACTAGTCAAAGACGAATAGTAAATAAATACCAAATTTGTATTTAATTTTAATATATTCCTGGAGTACAACAGGATGCTCACAGAATACCCCATTAACAGACTACTCCTTATATGTGAAAATGTTATTTATTGTACTTAAGTAGTAACATATTGACGCAAGGAATAAAATGTCAACTTTGTTTAAGTCATCTATTTTTGTTATGTTTGAAGTTCGATAATTAGGAAATATAAGAGAGAGAAAATATAGAGCTCATTAGAATATAATTATTTTATACAGACATTAGATGTTTTCCAATCTGCATGTGCTGCATGATTTCATTTTTAAAAATATTTTTATCATTTGATGCAAGATAGTTGAAATTTGTCGATTCAACTTTGATCAGTAGAAGTAACCAAAGTAATGAAGTCAAATCTGTTTTCAGACCGACAGTTTTCAAATGTTCTTAAAAGGCCAGCCCCATATCAGTAGATTTATTGGGATCTAAAGAACTTATGGGGATAAAATTGTGCGACATACCGGAGGCACTGATATGTTCCTGGCAATTGACAGCGAGTTAACAAACAAAATGTATATTTTTTGAAGAAGCAATTTACTGTCTATGATGACTTAAATATGTTACTCCGTGCTTGTGAAACGTTTTTGCATATGTTAGTTTGAAATAAGTTCTAGGCAAAAATATTTCACAAATAATTCTTTTTAATAAACACTACGAAATATGCATACAGGATATAACAAAAAGGTATGTCAAAACTTTGGGGAAACATTTCTTCCATATGATGATGATGATGATGATGATGATAGTTGGCGCTACAGACAATGTAGACCCTTGGCGTCCCTAACCACCCTCTTCCATTCTACTCGGCTTTTCTTCTCCAGCATTTAACCCCCAACTTTCTCAAGTCGTCTTCTACATCATCTACCCATCTTTCCTGGGTCTTCCTCTTTTCCTTCTGCCATCCAGCTTTCCTATGAATATCTTCTTAACTACACTGGTTTCCGGCATTCTCTGCACATGGCCAATCCACCTTATTCTTCCTTGTTTAATATTCACTACTATATTTGATTGTCCATATAGACACTGTAACTCCAAGTTAGTCCTCATTCTCCATCCGTCCAAGTCCCTTATCACTCCAAATATATTTCTCAGGATCTTCCTTTCTCACCGTAATAAGCATTGTTCTTCTCTGGTTGTCAACACCCACCTTTCTGAACCATACATTACTATTGGTCTCAGTACAGTTGTATATATTTTAATTTTAGTATTCCTACTGACGTTCCTTGATTTAAACATATTCTGCAAGGATTTCTTCCATATAGAGGATAAAAAAGGTTATATGAACATAGGTCCAGAAATTATTTCTACTGTAGAGCTTCTTTTCTGCAAGCCTGTTTACATGGTGAGATGCCAAAAACATAGCTGTCCTATGGTCATAACCTCACGACAGAACAGTGGTTTAATTGTACAGTAATAAACAATCGCTTTCACATCTGGTTAAATTGCGTAGAAGTGATGCATTTCACTATTTTTGCCATTGTGGTAAAGTACGTGGTCCACTTGTTAGACACCGGTACTCAGTTCATGCACGATGGAGCTCCTTCTCATTTAAGGCTTTCTGACCGTCTATTTCTAAACAGTAGGTTTCCTGGTAGATGGATAGGAAGACGTGGCCTCCACGTTTACCTAACTTAAATCCACTAGAATTTTATTTGTGGAGACATTTGAAATCTCTTGTTTATGCAACTCCATTTCGAAAGGTAGAGACCGTTCGTGCTCCTATTGTGGGAGGCTGCCAGACAATACGAAATTCTCCAGACTTAACTCAGCCATTATGGAGTGCATGCAAGGGCGGGTTGATGGATGCATTGGAGCTAATAAATGCAATTTGAAAATTGTACTATGATTTCCTGTTTTCCCACAGTTCTCTCGTTGATTGTTGAATGGGGTTCAACTATAGAAAAAGTGCTCTGAACTGGAAATAAACAACTTCTGAACCTATGTTCATATAACATTTTTTATTCTCTATCCGCAAGAAAAGTTTTCTCAGATTTTTGACATGCCTTATCACATTCTGTTTATGCTCTTATATATATGCCATTTACTGTGAATTTGCAATGCTTAGCGAAGGTACTCAGCAATTATTAAATTTCATATGAGTGGGGTTTATTGCCATTACTGAGGTAAACCTCGTGCTGGTTCCGCTTTACTTCTTTGAGGATAGTCATTTATGGAATGCTTCAAAGCTATCAAAGCCTATAAGTCTCGTGAGTTGATGACAGCGATCAGAACCAGCAATGAGGAAGGAAGCGTGTGGGCAGTTTGGATCACTGCCCGCTACAAATGAACCTAATTTATTTACTACCGATTAATACTCAAGATACATATTCTGGCCCACACAGCTTAACAAAAACAGAGCCAGTAGTTCAGTAACACTTAAGAGAGAAATAAGCGTTCCTTTCTCCCAGCTTATCTGCACTAAAATGCAAGACAAGCTTAGACATTTCATTAATGAATCAAATCCAAGCACTCCTTTGCCCTAGTTCGATTATTACACCGCTTCACAATTGTTATTTTGGGGTTAAGGGGTTTAAAACAGTTCGTTTCCGTGGGAAACGGAGGAAAATGTATACTAGCACTTCAATTGTTTAGGAATAGAACACAGCATATCCAAACAATTTTCGACGTATACATAAAAACAGAGCAGCTCTTGAATTATGTGCCTATGTAATGTCAACAAATCCATTTTCGAGGTTACCTTGCGTTGTGGGGGATCTGTGCTTCTAATATTAATTCTTCCACACTTTCTTTAGTATATTTTGAATTACTAGTGCCGTTTTCAAGACGGGAAGAAGTAATAATTCTTGTGTCAGAAATCGGCATGTGTACCAGTATAAACAGTTTAACTAATCGCGATAATAAGAGTTACAACCCCGAAAATGGAAATGCATGACAAAATATCGACTTCATCAAAACCAAGCTCAAACATTGGCGACGAATGTGAAGTGAAAATTGGTTCTTTAAGGAAAAAATTTGTTTCTTCATTGCGTAATGGCAGTGATGACAACTTAACTAAAGTAAATTATGTTATTAGATGAAAATATTTTCAGTTAGTAGACATAGAAGCTTTGTACAGTGTAAATTTTGTGAAAATGAAAATCGTCATATCAGAGGACACCAAGAAATGAAATGAATTATTAGCTACATTATAATTCAGTTGCCAAAATTGAATAAAGAAGATACATTTGAAATATCCAGATCTATTGAAAGTGGTGCAGAAGTAAATGTAAGGTTTGCTTACGGCTTGAAAAACATTGGCAAGGGAATTCAGGCAGGTCCCCAGCCAAATTTAACAAAACAATCAATAATACCATAGAGCAAAAGACCATGGTGTCTAGGAAGAACGGAAGGAGTGAAAAAAACGAAAGAGGAAGGATGCTAATGATGAGCCTGCCTCGGTAGGGTGTCTGCCTCAAGTTCTAGCGTTCCACCGAGTAGAGGGTCGCGGGTTCCAGTCCCGCCCTGGGCATGGGTGTTTATGTGTATAGTGTATGTGTGTGAAACTGCAGAAAACAGTTAGGAAATTCAACGGAAACAATGAAAAAACTGTTAAACAAAGGAAAAAAAGAGGTCCCGATTTACCTGAATAAGATTTTTCCGGGGTTTTCCCTTATCCTGAAAGACAAATGTCGGGTAGCTCTAAGCTCCATGGACCCCGGACTCATTTCAGCATCATTTCACCCATTCATTCATCGTCCGATATGACTTAACGTTGGAGGACGTAAATTACAAAAAAAAAAAAAGAAAAAAAGGTGCTGATGATGAAAAAGATGCAGAATATGGATTGGGGAAATTCTGAGGTGTAGTTCCACCATAGAAAAACTATAATGCTGCTTCTCTCTCACTCTCTCTCCCTCTCTCTTCCTCTCTCTCCCTTTCTCTCCCTCTCTCTCTTACTTTGGGTGCGCTCATCTAAAAACTACTGCAACTACAAGTCTAATTTTTTTTTCTAGAATTAAAGCAATACTTAAACTGTTTTAAAGGTACTTGTACAAAGTTATGATAAAATTTGATTTAAAAAACATGAATATTGAATATTTTTAGGAGTAAATTCAAGATATTTATTTAAAAAATCACACATCCTTTATTAAAACTCCAAAACAATATCTATCATCTTTAACGAATTTTGAAAATGTTGTAAAATAACAAGTGAAGGGGTAGAACCAGACTGAAAAATTCAATGCCATACCCGGGATTTGAACCACGGATTTGCTGGTTGCCGTACAGCCGCTCTAACCCTTGAGCTACTATGGCCAACATGCCGATATGACATTAAATTCTCCAACTGGCTCGTGTTTCTCCCGGTAAACCACTTAGGAGTTCTCATAAACACATGAGACAACTACCTTAATGGCGACTTACTATGCTGTAAGTACTTTAAGGCCCGGGCTATATAGTTCGGACCACTATTAGGTACAATTAATGGAAATTAATTGTTCTTTCACATTGGCCGTGTGTAGGACGCACTATGAAGGGTAGAGTCAGGCAGAAAAATTCAATGCCATAGAACGGAATTTGAACCACGGATCTTCTGGTCTCCGTCCAGCCGCTCTAAAGCATTGAGCTACTATGGCCAACATGCCGAAATGACATTAAATTCTCCAACTGACTCGTGTTTCTCCTGGTAAACCACTAGTAGTTCTCATAAACACATGACACAACTACCTTAACGGCGACTTACTATGCTGTAAGTACTTTAAGGCCCGGGCTTTATAGTTCGGACCACTATTAGGTCAATTAATGGAAATTAATTGTTCCTTCACACTAGCGGTGTGTAGGACGCACTATGAAAGGGTAGAGCCAGACTGAAAAATTCAATGCCATAGCCGGGATTTGAACCACGGATCTGCTGGTACTATAAAGCCCGGGCCTTAAAGTACTTACAGCATAGTAAGTCGCCATTAAGGTAGTTGCCTCATGTGTTTATGAGAACTCCTAGTGGTTTACCGGGAGAAACACGAGTCAGTTGGAGAATTTAATGTCATGTCGGCACGCTGGCCATAGTAGCTTAGATGGTTAGAGCGGCTGGACGGAAACCAGCAGATCCGTGGTTCAAATCCCGGCGATGGCATTGAATTCTTCAGTCTGGCTCTACCCTTTCATAGTGCGTCCTACACACGGCTAGTGTGAAAGAACAATTAATTTCCTTTAACAAGTAAAAGTTATAGATTGATGCGTTCAGTGGTTCTTGACCACAACGCACCAGAAAACTCTCAATTTAACATTGCTGAGATAGGCTCCCTTAAGATCTCTGAGATCAGAAAGCCAAATCTGCCAAATCAAGAATATCTTGTAAATCAACCTCTGTGAGAAACACGCCATTTTCTTACCACGACTTCCATTTTTGCACAGTCAGATTTCTCTTTCTCTCCTAATATGGTGCGTGTGTCAGTTATATGCAACTATAAGCTTGATTCTTCCGAAAATTATAAACAAATGAGTAGCTTTCGCAAAACTCACGTAAGAATTCTATGGCAAGGGAATGGGAACCATAGTTCTAAGTAATTACTGCTATTAAAACTGTTAAAGGATTTTAATACAGATATCAAAAAGCGTTAAGCCTTTGTATTACAACCATGGTAACGCTGTTTAGCAAAACAAAAATACGAAGTACTGTTGAGTTCATAAACAATGTATGTATTAAGAATCTGACCGCGGCAATGTGACAGCAAGATGTGCCGATAAACGACACGCACATCAAGAAAATTGCAGTAGACACGCATTTTGCACACGGGTGCTAATTGATCACGATTATGCCGGATACATGTTGTATCAGATATAATTACTTTAATACGCTCGAATGCGAAGAGCCAAGCTAATCAACGCAACATGGTGAATACACATTATCTTGGCAGTTCTCGGGAAACGGCGTTCCTTTAATTAAGTTTAGGAACTATTATGTGTTTCAAAGGGGAAGAGTTCTGGAGTTCAGCTAATCAGATGCCGTATCACACTTAAGCCCGATTTCACCAACAGATGTTAAAATCGACGTTAACAAATGTAACCTAACAATTGTCACAGTGCAAAAACTAATGTTAAATTTCTTGCATTTCACCAACATGTTTTCTGAAAATGTTAACAAACCAGTGTTAACGCCAAGAAACTTGTAAATATCACAGCTATAGAAGGCTATGGATGATTAACTGAACGCACTCCGATGCGCTCACGATGCGGTTTTTTTTTTCATTTTCGTCTGCACAAATGGCGGATGAACAAAATCATAAATAAAGCCGTGAGACAAATTTCTCATCGACGGAGAAAGAATTGTTAATTGAAATGGTGACGAAGTGTAAGGATTACGTGGAAAATAAGAGGACGGATGCAGTTAATGTAAAAGAGAAAGATGTCGCGGGGAAAATATTGGAAACGAATTTAATTCAAATGCATGTGTCACTATTACAAGCACCAAACAACTTGTGAGTATTACGTAAATTTAAAACGAGGTGCGAAGAACAAGTGCCTTAAACGTTTCAAGACGGGAGGTGGACAATGTAATAACTCAGTGAATTATAAAATCGCAAGGTTATTGATACTTGAAGCAAAGGCGAGATCGCCATATTCCTTTCGATGCATGTTCTAGCCTCTCTTGTACTTCCGCAGTAACCTTCATAGCAACTTGTTTCGACAGTCTATACCTCCGAAAAACAATTTTCTTCTGATAGTTTCTTAAAATTATTTTTCCTCAGAGGCCGTACTCTATTACGAATGCCATTTAGACGGTCTTAAATATAGCAAATCGATAGCAACAGCTGAGTTCATGCTCGCCATCTTGACTATTTACAATTGTTTAGGACTTAACATCAGAAATTCGGCGTGTTAGTTTAACATGAGATTTAACACGTGTGTTACGCTAACATTTGTTGGTGAAATGCAATTTTTGTTTTAACTATTGCTAAACTCGTGTTAAGTCTTAACATTTGTTTGTGAAATCGGGCATTAGCGTTGCCAGCTTGTTACCCCACTCCTTTTATATTTCCCTCTCTCTCGCACATTCATACAACATGCAGCTCTGCTTGGCGCAGACGTAAGGGTAAGCAAATTATATTTTACAAACTTTTATAATGATGCAGTTGCAAAATCAAAATTGGAAAAACCATTTTCGCAAATTATGCATATTTTAAAATACTATAACTATAGTTTATAAATTACCTGTTTTTCTATTATAATGGAACTGCCAGTGGCTCATCCATATCGCTGTCAATGTCACTTCCGCTAAGAAACAATTCGTCATTGTCACTGTCTTCATCGTCTGAGTCTTGCAAATTTATGATTATAGGTTCCAAAATCTCGTCACCTGCTATTTCTTTCTTAAAATCGTCTTCTTGAAGGTTTTCTGCATGCCTCACGCAGTTTTCCCAGCCCTGTTGTGTTACCTTGTCAATTTGTTCGTGAACAAGTCGTTTAACGTCCGTCAGTTTAAAAGTATTACTTCTGTCTGCAGTCCCCCCTTTTATTTGAGCTCACATCAACTCAATTGGATTACGTTGGCAGTGGTAAGGTGGGAGGCGTATTACCTCGTGTCCCGTTTCAATTGCAAATTGATTCAGCTGATATGCTTTTTCCGTGTTCTTAAATGGAAGTACTCTTTGCAGTAACTCATTTTTAGTTTCTGTTTCCAAAAATTTTTTGAAGATCGTGTATACACCATAAAAATAATACTTCGCAATACCTGACTTTTTGACTCGCCACTAAATTCATTGCAAGAAGCCATTGCACTATTTAACTCTTACTCTACTGTTGTGTAAAGAACAAGTGAATGATATTGATCTGAACTCTCCAGAGTAAATAAACATTTCTTATCCAGCATTCATTCATAAACATAAACATGCAGCATTCCACAGGCTAACAGGAAATGAAGTGTTTGCTCTTTCTCAAATTTAACACCTTGACTTATTTACAGTAATTCTTTTATCACGTCATGTCAGTAGTTTAAATTTCAGTTCTGATAATTAAAGGTATATATACGAGTGCATTAAATACGTAACAAAAAATTGTAGCAACCAAAATAAAAGCATGTACATACATACACATAACACAAGAACAATATTATTTCTTAAACAAATTAAGAGGAACGTTAAGTAACAAGAATATATAAAATAAATCTAAAGAATTGTACAATTATTTACCGAATTAAATAAAACAGATAACAGAAGAAAAATTTAAACTTAAAGCAATTAAAAAGAACCTCGTAGAAAACCCAGTCTACTCTATAGATGAGTATAAAAATTAAATAGAGCCTAAGTAGTATATGAAGCCTCTGTTTATTTTATTATTTTTATATTGTTGTGTACACATTTTATTTGTTAAACCTGTTGACGTATCCTATGTATTTTGGATCATATGGATGAAGTAAAAAATGAAATGAAATGTATACGATAGGTAAATCTCTTTGCTTTAATATGTATACTAAATACCTATTTCCGATTTTAGTGCACAATCCTGACCCTCCGCCCCCAGAAAATAAGTTGGTGCCTAAGTTGGTGGGACTGTAGTGGAAAAAACTTTCTATGCCTTTTATTTTCTACAATGTTTGCTTAATTGATTTATTTCCTCTTCAACTTAAAGTTTGTTCACTTACGGCACATGCCAATCGGGGACATTTGAATTCTTGTTACGCTATTCTGTACAGATACTTTTGGCTGTAAGAACAAGAAGGCGGGAGGAAGAGCGGGGAAAGCTCGCACGTCACAAAACAAATACAAGGAGGATGACATCAGAACTCAACGTTTGGCCACGTTTAATAACCCTTGCACATTAGCTTACATCCGTTAGGCTTCAACTAACACACCAAGGAACAGGTTTCGTGTTTCTAAAACAGGATTGTTTCTGGGACGGTTGGCTAAAGTATGTCTGATGCTAAATGTTCTGGACTTTGGGCGCTTTCATTATATTACCATCCAATGCCTTTCATTAGGGGCCATCTTAGTAGATAGCTTAGTTTCAATGCTGATTGTTTTGGTAAGTATTGAAAGATTTCAGCCACTCTTGTTTCACATAAGCTTGCCCCGTAGCTCTTAACGGTCACCTGACCTTATCACATCTCATTGGCTGCTGTTGCAGTACAGACTGTCGTGCGGTAAAAATTAGTTCGTTATTTAACATGGTGATATATCTTTATATGTTGGAAGCGAATTGTCAAATTTATATTTTCGTAACTGTTTGAATTAAATATATTACGCAACAGAGTTGATTTATCTGAAATGCATGTTAATTCTTAAACGAAGTAAAGAGGAGGTTCCTTTGCTCTCAAGCACATGACACGATAGCACGTGATTTAGCGGTAGTGATGACAGATTTGTTTATATGACTTTTATCACTGACCTTGTTTTGAACTGGATTAGTCATATATCGCCATTCGAAGGTGTTTTATGTCGAGTGCGAGAGCTAAATTATTTTATTGATCGTTTATTACGCGTGTACTTATTATATGTATAATGGCAGAGCTAACACAAGTTTTTCGCTGAAGCATCGCAAGGGAAAACCTTTACAAAGCGGCGAAAAAAGAATTGTGTTGCATGTGTTTAATGCACTCACAGAGAACAATCCGTCTTTGTCAGTGAGAGAAGTCGAACAGCTGTGCTCTGAACTTACAGGTGTGAGTGTTAGATCCGTAGGAACATCGCGACATGAAATTGAGAAAATAGGAAAACCTACCACTCCAGGGACGATATTGTTGTGTGGCGAAGACGTTATTTAAGAACAATCAGACTGTACTGGGATACAAATTGGAATACCTTGACGAGACTTGGGTGAATGAAGGACCCACGACAAGACTGAAAGACAAGCATTTTTGCAAGGTATGTGTGCTGGCTTAAAAAAATATCAGTGGAAAAGGCCGAAGTTTCAGTTTCATTGCTCATTCATTCAGTTTCAACTTGCTCAGTTTTGTATACCTTCATATTATTTGTATGCCTTTATCTACCCGGCAATTATTATGACGTTTACTGCAGGTTTGGATGTGACGGGAAAGCACCGCCTATGGCCTATGGTGCGAAAGCATTAGCCAATTAGGGTGAGGGGGAAGGTAAGTTGCACGCGGAGTGATTCATATCAGCGGGGCAAGGTTATATGAAACAGAGATTAGGAACATTCTTTAATACAGAACATAAGGTTGAAGTGTATATGTTATAAAGATGGTCGTTTACTTTCTCTGTCGCTTAATTGCGGTAGAGGCAGTGATCCATTCCACCGAAAGTTACTATGTTAAGGTATCACAAGCAATGCAAGTTTGAGATATCCTGATTAAAACCTCGGTGCTTTTCAATAGCATGTGTTTCTCTATCCGCTTTTTAAAATATGTTCTTACTAAAACCTTTTTCAACTGTTTCATCTTGGGAGAAGTGCTGAGGAAACAGATGCTGCACCGAACTGAATGAATAACCTCAAAAGTATATCTGGTGAATAATCTGTGCTTTATTATTGGATTTTCGACACAACATGTTAACATGTGTGAAGGAGCTTTATGTAGCTAGGATGCTTGAAAATTGTCTTAAATACTTCAACAGTATTTACCAAATATACTTTACAAATAATATGTACTTGGTATGTGTAATCCTAACCCAGCTACACATATTTTAACATACGATTAATGTACCAATTGCTGTTAAATATTCAACTGTCTCGCCAAGCATAAGTCAGTTCCTTTGCAGTTAATCACTACATTAGTGAATAATTTGCGCTTACAAATAATAAAGGCCTCTGTTTAGCTGTTTCCACGCAGCCAATTGATGGAGCCTTTAAAAGTCGTCCCAAATACTTGAATTACACGTGTTTAAAAAGCTCATTTTTAACATCCGCACTCTATTTTGCAGTTTAATACTGTATTTCTTTGGTGTTACATTCTTCCCATCAGAAGTTTTACAAACTCTGAATTAGAGATCCAAATTGGGCCTGCTGTAGTAAGAAACTGCCCTTTCTGTTTAGGATAAACTAGACGTAAAAAAGTTCAACTCACCAAAAGGAGGTACGTAGTGACTGCTTTACTGAAACTTAATAGTGGATTAGTCTGCAGAAGGCCTAAGGGTTGTCACTTCATTCAATATATATTTGAAATCCATGTTGCTCTGGAGATAAAGACCCAGCTCAGTGTACTTACGTCCGCATCAAACCACTAAAAAGTGAAAAAAATTCATTCCAAACTGACATGTATTTTTTGTTTTCAAAATTTAGAAGTTCAAGGAAAGTTCGCCCGCCTCGGTAGTGTAGATGGTAGCGTTTCTGCCTCACGTTCAAGAGGTCCCGAGTTCGAATCTCGGTCAGGGTGAGTTACCTGCATAAGGTTTTTCCGGGGTTTTCCCTCATCCTAAAAGACGAATATCTAGTAACTCTAAGCTCCATGGACCCTGGGACCATTTAAGCATCATTTCACCCATTTCATTCATCGTCCGATATGACTTCTAAAAGTTAAACGACGTAAATTACAAAATAGGGAAAGTTCAAGGAAAGGCGAACGTCAAATTCAGCAATAAAAGGAGAAGAATGACAACCAAGCTTACCTAAGAGATAAATTAAAAATGTTTTGCGAAAAGAGAGCCTGTTATAATTCGGAGAAAAACAAATCTGAGCTTAAGGTTTTGTCCAAATAACTGAATGGCAAGAGCTCATTTGTTCATACAGAATTTAAGACGGCTGGACATTCTTTATTGAACAACCCTCGTATGTCAAGTAGTTCTGTCTACTTCTGCAGAAATAAACAGTATGGGCACATTCAATTTCTAGAAATGAATAAACATCCTTTAATTACGGTAAGATTCAACAGTTTCACTTACTGCACGCAAATGTTACTTGAGTATTGCATTCTTCTTTGCTTGTAACATAGCAGACGACATTGCTAAGTATCAGGTGTTAAAAGAAGGAAAGGAAGAAGAACGATAGAAATAATAAAAGCAAGAAAAAGAGAGATAAAGAAAGAGAAAGAAGGAAAATTGGAGAAAGAGAGAAGGCAAGAAAGAAAGAAGAAAGAAAGAGAGAGAGAGAGAAAGAAGAAGGAAGAAAGAAAGAAAGAAAGAAAGAAAGAAAGAAAGAAAAAAAGAAAGAAAGAAAGAAAGAAAGAAAGGAAGAAGAAAGAAAGAAAGAAAGAAAGAAAGAAAGAAAGAAAGAAAGAAAGAAAGAAAGAAAGAAAGAAAGAAAGAAAGAACGAAGAAAGAAGAAAGAAAGAAGGAAGGAAAGAAAGAAGGAAAGAAAGAAGGAAAGAAGGAAAGAAAGAAGGAAGGAAAGAAAGAAGGAAAGAA